>CM061532.1:130771993-130984203 GCA_030545055.2 Neoaliturus tenellus
AAACCATATTTGGTTCTGGAAGAACTTCAACAATGTCGATGTAGGTACATAATTGAAATCATCCTGGGGGGGCCAGATGAATTTATTGTTACTTTGACTCCTTGGAGGAACTTGACTTCAGCTCCCTTTTCATATGAATGTATTATTTGCCTGATAAAATAATGGAAAATTTCCTTTTTCGAGGTGTATTTGACGATTACCCATGAGCCGGACGTGGTGGCCTGTTAGTATCATCGCCTATAGTGGTACTGAATTCTGGAGCTGATGCACTCTTCAAATCTCTATACTGGCACCTTTCCTAGTTCCTGGGATGGACTGTGAATCTTGGATTCCTAAGTCATTTTCGGGATCAAAAAACCCAAAACTTGCGTCCATAATGGAGTCGTTATCTTACTCAACACTCTCTAAGTACTCTGAGGAAAAGGTTTCCCAATTTTTACATTTCTTGTTAACATTTTTCTTTTTCTTACTTGTGTCTGTCCTTTCTGTGCCTCTTTTAGGTCTTTTAACACTTAAGCTCTTAATAACATGCGATTAATTGCTAATATTATAAATTTGTTCAAAGTAGCCCCTTTGTTCAAAGTAGCCCCATGTTCATTCTAAAAAGTGCAAAAAATGTTTAACAAAAAAAATTAAATTTTTTTAATTAAATCAAAAATTTTTAAGTGGCAAGAATACTATCCCAACTAACCAAAGTATTAAAAAAAATACTTAGAGGACCCAATCTTTTGTGCTTTTTGGTCTACATAAAAGAGTTTGGGTGGTATCGGTTTTTTGTCAGAAAACGTAGTCTCACTTAATATTTTTTGTATACAATATTATACTTTATTTAATTACATATTCTAAAAGTAGAAGAACCAAGGAATCAGAAAATGTATATTACAAGGATGATATGACACATTTAGAGGCGGTTTGAGAGCTCGCGCCTAGGTAGTCCGGGAATATCTTTAAGCGCGGGTTAACTTAGTCTGGAGTAAAAAGTTGGGTTCGAGAGCTCGCGCGTAACTTCTTATTCTCGGGTTTATCCTTGTTCGAGTGCAACTCTAGCCGCCGGTCGAAGGACGGGGAATCGTAGGGAAATTGTTTCGGAGTGTTGGCAAAGGGCCAGCTGCGACCCGGCACTCGGCTGTCTACAGGGCTACTTCGGCCACCACAAACAATAGTATGGGTGATACGGTTATTGGGGGAGAGGGGTGGGGGCGGGTTATTTACAACCCGGTTGACACCTCAATTAATTCATTGCCGGAGTTTTTAGAAAAACGAAACCTCTCTTTAGATTCATCTTCCGTCAAATCATTGAATGGATTATAATTGTGATAACGAGCTGGTGGCAAGCGAGGTGGCTGCCTTCTAGCATAGTCTAAATAATCTAGATACTCCATACTGAACACTCCGCACAAAACACCACAACACACGGATCACAGCATTGCGACAGACAGTCCACTAGTAAGTGGCCCCACGCGTTCGTTGTTCGTTATCAGTGGAAGGTATTGTTGTGTTGTGGCGTCCCTCCACCCCCCCCCCCCCCAATTCACCCGCGACTGTTGTTAGTGCCATAAATCAAACTACAGTTGCTCCTGATTCAGTTGAGGACAATAATATTTACAATGGATTTTTTGGGCCTAGAGGAAGTTATTGAATTAGGATATTGTGTATTAAAGCACTTGTTTTATTTTCCCTCCACAATTTAAATTTAACTGATTGCAACCTTCTAAAATAAACGACGTAAAAATATGACATACTTTGCATGCATTAATCTTCATGGGAATAGCATGTTTAACTAAAATACAGTAAACTTGATCTTCAAGAAAATTAAAAAATATTCATTTATTTGTGGTAGTTATTAATTTTTGTCCGTCGCTTCACCCCAATGGTTTGGCCTGCCATCAAACGCCAATATATTCCGAGTTATCTATACAAATGTAAAGAATAAATAAATAAATATTATCTACTTCGTTGGCATTAATATTTTGTCATAGTTAGCTATCTTATGTTATCTTATCTTATACTCTAAAACAAGCTCCGTTTGTCCGGGCAAAGTTTTTTTCGCTCCGAGGATTTTTGATTTTTTGATTGAATATGAGGGTTTTGGCCACCAGAAATCGATTGGAGCTGGTCCCATAGCTGGGAAAAATACGGTTTTCGCGCTAGAGCCCTTCAAAGTTTCCATGTTATCCTTATGGAGAGTTTGTTAAGTGAACAAAAATCAACTGATAACTGTAGATATAAACCAATCCTATACTATAATACGAGCAATGTCTGAAGGGATGTGTGTTCCAAGATCTCGAAATATAGCGGTTAGATTTTGCTTAAACTTTGTATTTAAGAGTGTTTTGTCCCAAAAATAAGTTTAGAAACAGCCTCAATACCAGAAAAAATCGAATTTGATCTAATTTAAATTTAAAACTCGTAATTTTTAACATTGGTCTTATGGGTTGCTATTTTGGTAACGAAATAACAACTAATAGTAAACAAAAATATAGGAACATTAATTTTAAGCAGTTTTCTAACAGCAGCTGTTATCTGTGAAGAGTCTGGTGTAGATTTAATAGCTTGATTACCATGACACCACAACAAAAAATAATTAAAACCAACGAGCAAGGCTAGTATTAAAAGTAACTCACAGACAAAAATAAAGATGAAATAAAAACAAAAAAATATGAATTTTTAAACGTAAATATGTTTTAGAATGTCACGGTTAACTTAAATATAGAATTATTATCAATTCAGTGATAATAGCAAGCATGAAATACGCAATAATAAAGTTACGCTCCAGTTAGACCTGCCCCCTGGCAGGTCTAAGTTGCCGCCGAATATCGCTCCTTTCCTTACTCGAGTTTATCTTATTTGCGCTACAGCTCGGACTCTCAAACCCACAAAGATTATCTTTTACGCCCGGATTACCTAAACCATGTCTCTCGAACCCGAATAGTTCGACCGCAGTTTATCCCTCCCGTATTTAGCTCGGAGTTATCTTTACGCCGCGGCTCACGTAAACCCGAGCTCTCGAACCCAATTTTTAAGCTGACGCGCAAAATCCGGTTATAACCAGTATTTACGCCCGGGATTAAGCTAAACGCGAGCTCTCAAACCGCCTCTTAATGGGCATTATACCAAGTCAAAAAATTTTTTGACTTTTTGTTCATAGTAGGCCTAGCCCCATAGTTCATAGTAGCCCCATCTGACAGTTTAAGTTTCTCCGTAACCGTAAAATTCATCTAAGTTAATGATTCAAACTACCAAATTGTTTGTTTTAAATGGTTTTATGAAAGATTTTTCAACCTTTAAAAATTAAGGGCAAAAATGCCAAAAACCGATTTTTGACCCTTTTCAAACCCCAAAAATAGAGGTGTCAATCCTGGGCCGAAATTCCGATCCCGAGATTTCTTAACGAGGATCGCGGGATCAATCCATGGATTTGTATATCATAGAAACATAGGCTGTTCAGCTTTGTAATAGAAATATTTAATACATTTCTACTGTAATTCATGATAAATTACATACCGGTACCAAGTGCTCAAAATCTTGAGGATCTCGACAATCTGGAAGACTACACTTCGCTTATCTAGCATCTGGTAAATTTATTTTACAACCGTCACCTTGGTATGCAGAAATCAGTGCTGATACGCTTCTACTATAGTTTGAAGTCTGTAGTTTCATTGCCACGCTACGCCTACAACTTTGAACTTTATAGTTAGAAAGTCCTCTCCTTTTGACTATGTATTGGGTTAGTCGGTGGTGTAGTGGTTAGCGCACCGGACTTTGGGACCATGGCAGCGATGTCGAATCCGCGTTCTGCCTGTGACTTTTATCAGTACCTTTCACCTTGTGCTGTAGCGGGTCACCCCCTTACTTTGTCTAATATGATCCACGCACATAGTCTATGTGGACGAAACAAAGAAAGGCAAAAAGAGGTCCGCCAACCTCTTTATATAAAAAAAGAACTTAAAATACAAATAAATCCACTGCAATGAGTTTGCGTTGTGACACTGCATTGAGACCATTGTAATTTATATCACATTCCCTTCTAAAATACTATAATAAACTTTTTTTTTTAATTAACTAGCCTATCTAATCTGAACAAAAATGGTCTGAGCAAAATCAACAACATTGTTTTTTTTTAAGATTAAATTACTGGTTTACATGAATTAAAGTAGTAGGCCTAACTTACCTTCTTAAAGAGTCAATACATTTACTGTAATTTGTTTTTCTATGTTACTTAGATACCTAATAACAAATCGTCTTACTCATTCCTTTTGCAAAAATTAAAAACAATTATTGAGGTCATATCAATTAATCCATTTACTAAAAGAATTGTGACTCAGGTTAAAATAAAATCATAAAAAATTGTGTCAACGTCAACCATAACCAATGAAACCAATGAACAAATGAAGCGCACCGGAAGTAATGGGCGACAAGAAGATATTTTTGGCACCAGGAATAATATTCAGGTTTTACTGATGCCCCTGAAACACAGTTTCAAAATTTTGGGAATACAGACTGGGACAGTGGCGTCGTCCTGTAATCCAGCTATTTGGAGGTCACGAATTGTGGATAGTTAGGCCTATAAGCCATGGTTTGTGGATGTGATATTCCCAAGTGGGGATTAAAGTCCGCACTAAGTTTAGTGAATACTAATTCATCCATAAAGACCATCCTCATTGGAAATTGTGGTTCGGATCCCACGTTAAATTGTAGGTCCCTAGATACCATTGGTTGTTGGGTTATCATTTAACAGTCCTGTCTAAAGAGAATGTCGGTCTTAGTATCAAGACTACAAGATCGCGCCACAATCATCCTACACTCATCTCTCATTCATACTTAGCTTAAACTACCTATTTCGTTAGGTCGCCATTTCTATAAAGTTATTAAAAAATTGGTTTGTTGTGTTAGACAATTTTTTTAAAGTTTTAGTTGGAGGTACAGAGGTACACACCAAAACATAAAAAAAAAAAACAATAAAAATTATGATTTTTTTACAATCTTCCCAATCCCGGGATTGACATCCAATCCCATAAAACCCCGTTCCCTTAGTCAAATCATTCTAGTTCGTCAACTCATTCAAATTTATGCCGCCCTACACCTTTCTACCAATTTCATCAGTCAGAGGCTCCTTTTAAAAGTGATTGTGTTAACGGGCACATAGATATATGTAGAGAGCCCATATAAATATACATTTATATGAATTAGAATGAACGGTGTTTTTGGCTTCTGGGGATCTCAACACAAAAAAGTAACATGTTCCCGGGCTTAGGTCTTACCGTGACTACTACCGTAGTAGCGTTTTCCCTACAGGGAAATTCGCTAAGATAACATTACTGTAACTTATATAAGAAAAACAATTGCCTATGTATCAGGACTAACTAAATGTGGTCTACTTTCACATTTAAACTTTACTGGGCACAAAATTGGATCTTCGTTTAAATAAAGATTGTTTTAGGTTATAATTACAGTAGACTCCCTCTAAACCGGCCACCTCGGGACCAGGCCGCGGCCGGATAATGAATTGGCCGGTTAAACCGATGTTCATTTAAAAACGCCATCCACAATTTCATATGACCTATATATAATTATTACTTCAAAAACAACCTTAAATACATTACTGTATGTGATTTATAGATAATATCCACCACCCATGAAATCCACAACAAACCTACACTAATAATAATAATTCGTTTCTTTATTGTGGTCTACAGTACACTCTCGTTCATCGGAACTAATGTGGCAGACGGCCGGTTCGGATGTCAAAAAATTCCGATGAAGCGGAGTCCATCGTGAGTCATCATTTCCGCCCGTACGGTGACCTATTGTGATTGTATTCACTCTGATTTTTAAGATAACACAAGAGATTTTATGAAAATAAAGGCACTCAAACTTTGAACATGGTAACAATGAACCTATAGGAATAAAAACAACGCAGGAAATAAAGATCCAAAATCTTTATTCTCATATTCCATATTCATATCCCAGCAGACAACTGACTTCCACGTATGTAACACACGTGCAGTCGCGACGCGAGACAGACTGAATGACAGTTTGGGAAGCGGTCGAAGCGCATGTATGGTTCACTTCCTGCCCCTTCCTCTTTCTATTATTGTGCGAATAACCTACTCCACGGCCTCGTAAATCACATCGATGTGTACAGATTATGGAAACGCCTGATGACTTTTGATGCAAAATGTGATACTTCACTGTTGTGCGGATAGAACGAATGGAAATTGAAGGCGCTAAAACGGAAATATTATTTATTTCGTAAGAAAAAAAATTAATAATTTCCAGATTTTCAGTTCCGATGAAGCGGAGTTCCGATGTCGCCGAGTCCGATGAACGAGAGTGTACTGTACTGGATAGTAGGTCCAAACGCATTGACTTCCGGTGGCAGTCACTTCCGTGCAGGACGTTATAGTTTAATTGGTTTGAGAACGTCAATATGAAATAAAGTTGAATTGAATGATACATTAGATAAGAAATCTTATTATTGAATCAGTCAAGAGCCTTGACACCTAAAATATTTTATAACTTACCCAAAACTGGGTTATCGCCTTTTGGTGTCACTAATTGCGGTACACCGTGGTACCGGTTTCGGACCTATGACGGTCCATCATCAGCCACTCCTCTTTTTATTTACATACTACTGCACACATTTTTGTGGTTGTCGAATGATAAAATTGTTTACACTTATACATAAAAACACAAAACACACGAACACATTAAGACGGCTTCTGGAAAGTACAGTACATACATATCACGCACTGCTCGTAATATTACCGTGCACGGCGAAGGTCGTAGCGCTACTGATTTGTGCGAATTCCGGTGAATCCCAGCGTTTTGTCACAGATCTAAGGTCAACTATGATATGGTATCAGCTGTTCGTCCCAATTGAATCCAGCCCGCTGAGTAACTTAAATGTAATTTTTTCTGAGAATTCATCCTTTTTGTTGAGCATTCTATTTTTGTCAAGCCTAAAATGTTTATAAATAAAATACTCCTCCCATACCTGCGCTTTTGTTTTGTTATTGCACTGCTTTAAGAGTTTTACCGAGGTGTCGAAATCTACACTGTGATGGGGATGCTGTTTTAGGTGCTGGGCTACCTTGGAAGATGGATTAGCGTAATTTTTTGCCAAATGTTCCTTAAAACGTTCTTTTAATGTGCGGTTGGTGTAGCCTATATACATTTTATCACAACCGACACTCTTATCACATTCTACCAAATATATGCCCTTTTTCTCCGCTTTATCTAACTGATTCTGAGCAACACCTACGTCCAAACTTTTATTCACCCTATATCCTGGCTGACAAAACGATTTCTTTAAAACATTTCCAATTTGCGCAGAGCATTCATTAATGTAACCTAGCGGCACGTATATCATTTTATTTTGGTCCTCAGGTTTTTGCTTTTTAAAATTAGTTTTTCTTATTAGATCATTTATTATTTGTGTGTCGTATCCATTATTGTAAGCGATTAACTTAATAATTTCTTTTTCTTTTCCATACTCTGTAGGTGACAATTTGTAGTTTACTAGCCTATTTACCATTGATCTAAATGAGGCCATTTTGTATGAGTAAGGATGGTTGGAGTCGATCGGAATTACCAAATCAGTTTGCATGGGTTTTCTATATATTCCGAATTCAAGCTCGTCACCCGAACGAATAACTTTGACATCTAAAAAGTTTATAATGCCGCTATCCTCACATTCCATTTTGAACCTAATCGGTGAATTTAATGTATTAAGTTGATTAATAAAAACCTTAGCTTGCCTTTTTGTACCTTTGTACACAATGAACGCATCATCCACATATCTACAATAAAACATAATATTTTTGTGCTGTGTATTATCAGGGCCTAAAATATTTAGCTTTTCATACTTCTGAATATAAATTTCCGCTAAAAGGGCCGACAACGGACCCCCCATAGGCAAACCTTTTGAATCATAAAAGAACTTATCTTTCCATTGAAAATAATTCTGCTCTGTTATTTTTTGTGACCAACAAGATTATATCGTCTATCTCTTCAGCGGAAAATTGATTTGTTTCCTCTAAACGCTCCCTTAATGCTAATAATGCTTCATCTTTTGGAATGTTACTGTACATGTTATCAATATCTGCCGTGATTAGTGTGTGATGCTTATCAATTTTTAGTAACTCAGCTTTATCAATGAACTGCTTAGAATTAATACAGTTGTTTTCATACTCTAAATTTATCCTGGCTTTGATCAATTCACTAAGGTGCTTTCCTAAAAGATAAGATGGCGAGTTTATCGAGTTAATAACTGGTCTAATTGGATTTCCTTCTTTATGAGTCTTAACAAGAGGTTTGAATCTAGGCGCAATCGCCTTTGGGTTGTATAAAGCCTTGACTTTTTTCGGATTTATCACACAGTTATTCATTAAACTATTTTTAATAATACAATTATACTCTTTTGTTCTGTCCTGTATGGCAATGACTCCATTATTATCCAAATAGTCCTTAACTTTTTGATCTAAATCATTCACTAACATTACAACTGTAGAATTAGATTTATCTGCTTGCACAATTCTGGTGTGGTTATTATGCAATTTACTAGATACTTCATTTACAACCCTTTTGGTCTCATTAAACATCCTAAATTTCTTTTCTCTCAGATGGCGTTTTTTGGACTTGGAAATAATTTTTTCAATTTTATCAGCTACCCCATATCTAACCCTTTCTTGCTCTTGTTTATTAATATAAGAAATCGCTGTCTCTGCCTCAATAATTACAGACTTAATATCACTATTATTATGAGGGTTTGGTGGTGGGTTATACTTAGTCCATTTACCTAGAAGTGTATTCTCACCGTCTTCAAATTTAACGCTAGTCAAATTAACTAAACGAGGATAAAACTGGTGTGCATTGGAATCCACTAGATCCTTTTTATGACCATCTCTTAACACATTTAATTTCCCATCAATTATTGCTTGCTTATGAAATCTTAATTTGAAAACAGCCGATCTGATCTTTCTACTTTGTGAATCAAATTCTTGATTACTTAAAATGCTTTTTAGCTCCTCAATAATATTCTTTAAATTGGAATTCACTATTCCTAATTTTTTGTAGAGGGCTTTAATTTCATTGTCTAGCCATAACCTTTTTGCTTGCATTAACGTTTTTTGGACCGATTTATTACGAACACCAATTTTTATGTAATTAGACAGCAACTTTTCCTTTTAACAGGTTTTGTTAAAAGAAATGTTCAGGATTGTCTTCATGTGCTTTATCTCTTCATGTTTAAGCTTGTTAATAAGCTGTTTGGCTCGACTGGCTTGGCTTGCCATTCTTTATTATTGAATCAGTCAAGAGCCTTGACACCTAAAATATTTTATAACTTACCCAAAACCGGGTTATCGCCTTTTGGTGTCACTAATTGCGGTACACCGTGGTACCGGTTTCGGACCTATGACGGTCCATCATCAGCCACTCCTCTTCTTATTTACATACTACTGCACACATTTTTGTGGTTGTCGAATGATAAAATTGTTTACACTTATACATAAAAACACAAAACACACGAACACATTAAGACGGCTTCCGGAAAGTACAGTACATACATATCACGCACTGCTCGTAATATTACCGTGCACGGCAAAGGTCGTAGCGCTACTGATTTGTGCGAATTCAGGTGAATCCCAGCGTTGCGTCACAGGTCTAAGGTCAACTATGATATGATATCAGCTGTTCGTCCCAATTGAATCCAGCCCGCTGAGTAACTTAAATGTAATTTTTTCTGAGAATTCATCCTTTTTGTTGAGCATTCTATTTTTGTCAAGCCTAAAATGTTTATAAATAAAATACTCCTCCCAAGTACTTAAATTACATTTAAGTTACTCAGCGGGCTGGATTCAATTGGGACGAACAGCTGATATCATATCATAGTTGACCTTAGATCTGTGACAAAACGCTGGGATTCACCGGAATTCGCACAAATCAGTAGCGCTACGACCTTCGCCGTGCACGGTAATATTACAAGCAGTGCGTGATATGTATGTACTGTACTTTCCAGAAGCCGTCTTAATGTGTTCGTGTGTTTTGTGTTTTTATGTATAAGTGTAAACAATTTTATCATTCGACAACCACAAAAATGTGTGCAGTAGTATGTAAATAAAAAGAGGAGTGGCTGATGATGGACCGTCATAGGTCCGAAACCGGTACCACGGTGTACCACAATTAGTGACACCAAAAGGCGATAACCCGCTTTTGGGTAAGTTATAAAAAAAAAAGAAATCTTAGTTTCCGGCGAAATGCGACCGGTTAAAGCAATGTTGAGATAAAAATAACTGGTTAAAAAGATGTTATTTTGTGTCAGGGTAGGCCGGTTAAAGCGGAGACCGGTTAAAAAGTGGCCGGTTAAGAGGGAGTCTACTGTAGTTGGATTAGAATAAACTTTGTCAAGCTAAATTTTGTATCTGACAGTAATTTTTTATACAATATGATATTGATCGGATTCATCGATATTTTAATTAGATTAATCTAATTAAAATCGATATTTTAATTAGATTAATCTAATTAAAATATCGATGAATCCGATCAATATCATATTGTATAAAAAATTACTGTCAGATACAAAATTTAGCTTGACAAAGTTTATTCTAATCCAACTACAGTAGACTCCCTCTTAACCGGCCACTTTTTAACCGGTCTCCGCTTTAACCGGCCTACCCTGACACAAAATAACATCTTTTTAACCAGTTATTTTTAAGCCTATGGTAGCCCACTTAAGAAACTGCACCCGGCTATATAGCCGCCTAAAGCAAGATTGAAAAGTAGCCTAAGCTACTGCTACTGAGTAGCACATCTAATACAGTACACTCTCGTTCATCGGAACTAATGTGGCGGACGGCCGGTTTGGATGTCAAAAAATTCCGATGAAGCGGAGTCCGTCGTGAGTCATCATTTCCACCCGTACGGTGACCTATCGTGATTGTATTCACTCTTGTTTTTAAGATAACACAAGAGATTTTATGAAAATAAGGCACTCAAACTTTGAACATGGTAACAATGAACCTATAGGAATAAAAACAACACAGGAAATAAAGATGCAAAATCTTTATTCTAATATTCCATATACATATTCCAGCAGTCAACTGACTTCCACGTAACACAGCTGCAGTCGCAACGCGAGACAGACTGAATGAAAGTTTGGGAAGCGGTCAAAGCGGACGTTTTGTTCACTTCCTGCCCCCTTCCAATTTCTATTTTTGTGCGAATACTCCACGGCCTCGTAAATCACATCGATGAGTACAGATTATGGAAAACGCCTGATGACTTTTGATGCAAAATGTGATACTTCACTGTTGTGCAGATAGAACGAATGTGAATTGAAGGCGCTAAAGCGGAAAAATTATTTATTTCGTAAGAAAAAAATAATAATGTCCAGATTCTAGATCTAAATGACATGACTTGTTATTTGTAGGTGGGGGGTATTTATTCTATTTCTAATTATTGGGCAACACCCACCTGGTTTAAGTAGTTGCAGCGGCGATCCTTTGTCAAGTTTTTAAAACACACCAAAACACAACACAAAAACCGGATCATTCGCTACCGTCCCGACGTTTCGCACGAACTAAAAACATCGCGCCTCTTCGGGGGGAATTAATTATTTGCGCCGACGGTGGATTTGGCGCGTAGTCGCTCCGAGCGTCTTACTGCGACTGACCTGTCCGGTGGGTTATCTTGCTGATAAGCAGTAGGGGCGGGGGTTCAATTGTCTTGGCTCTGTCGATTTTCTTTTTGATTTCCTTCTCTACTAACGGTACAAACATCGGATGGAGCGTGGCGCTGGGCTGTGATATGCAGTTCCCATCAACCGCCATACACGCTGCCTCCAGTATGTTGCGCTGTTTCCATTTTGGTTCAGTGAACACAATGCTTGCCGAGGCCCATTCAACCTTTTGCTGTTCACACATACTGTGTTCGGCAAGCTTGGAGTTTTTTGGGTCCCCTTTAGAAATAAGTTTTTTATGTTCATTAATTCTAACAAGCGCTGGTCTCGATGTTTGTCCATAGTAATTCCTCCCACAACTACACCCAATTTTATATACTGCATTTTTCGTCTTTTGCTCTCTGTTTTCCGGCCTAGTTCCAGTTACTATACTTTTAATCGTCCTCTTGTTCTTAAAAGCAGTTCTTATCCCGAACTTATTATTTACTCTCCTAATCTTTTCCGAAATCCCTCTAACATAAGGAATAACAACAGTAGTTAAGGGCTTTTCGAGATTTTCTTCATGATTGAGGGAATTCGTTACTCTCTTAACTGCTTTATTAAGGATAGAAACTGGATAGCCATTATTCCTAAGCTCATCGAACACCACCTTGACTTCAGCCTGTCGGTCTGCTTCCCTACTAGTGAACCTTAACGCTCTACTAAACAGCCCCCCGAAGAGGCGCGATGTTTTTAGTTCGTGCGAAACGTCGGGACGGTAGCGAGTGATCCGGTTTTTGTGTTGTGTTTTGGTGTGTTTTAAAAACTTGACAAAGGATCGCCGCTGCAACTACTTAAACCAGGTGGGTGTTGCCCAATAATTAGAAATAGAATGTCCAGATTTTCAGTTCCGATGAAGCGGAGTTCCGATGTCGCCGAGTCCGATGAACGAGAGTGTACTGTATGATAAAAATAATCATGATCTTGTGGATAACTCGCCCATTCCAAGCACAATTTGTTGGAAAATCATGATTCACTTATTCCTTAAAACAGATGAAATTTAGGATATTTTAACTTATTTGTGAACTAGGCTCTAGAACAGTCATTCTAAGATGTTAAATAACTTTTATTATAGAACTGACTCTTAAGAGTTATATAGTCTACTGTTAACACTTATTTATCATGTTTATGAAACATTGTCGATTTAAACTTACCAGTATGCCTACTTTAAATTTAGTAGTCTATAAGCGCCTATGTTTCTAAGTGATACCTACAGGCTAGGCGGTTCCTTAAAATTTGTAGTCCTACTGATTTATTATTTAATGGCTTCCTTTATAAATAATCTACTGTACTAATAAACTACGAATATTTTTTTCTCAGCCTAAAAACAAGAAAAAGTGGATTGACAAGAAGAATGCGGTGACGTTCCATCTGGTTCACCGCAGTCAGCAAGATCCACTTGCAGCGGATGAGTCAGCACCGCAGAGAGTGTTGCTAGCTGCCCCTTCTTCCCAGGTGAGCCAAAAATCAGAAGGTCTACATTGGCTAGTAGCACTAAACCTCTATGGCCATGATTGTTTACATTGGAGGTAGTGGGCAGGAGGTTCACCACTTAGGCTGCGGGCATTTAACACGTTGACTATCGATGGTCACCGACCGACTACGTAATGTTAAATATCCCCCGTCGCAGCAAACCTGTGTACTCAGCGAATTTCCAAATTACTAATATTAATTTTGACCAGATAAACCTGTAAACCAAATATGATCACACTCTCATAAATAAATGTCTATTGTCCTTATGATAAATATAGGGAATGAGTATGCAGGTATGCTGCCGTGGGGAACACCAAAATAAGTTTTTTAGCATAAAAAATTTTTATTTTGACCATATGAAGCCATATACTAAGTTTTATCAATATCTGTCTATAAATAAAGAATTTGCCTATTCTCCATATGATTAACATGGGAAAAGAGTATGCAGGTTTGCTGCCATGATAAGCACAAAAACCAAGATTTTTTACTATAAATGGATGAATCTCAACCACATGAAGCTGATTACCCAGTTTCATCCAAAAATATTAGTTAATAAGTGAAATATTAACACATTCTTATTCTCCATAAGATTAACATTGGAGCCCCAAAATACAATGTACTGTGTCTAGACTTTTGAATATCTCGGTAACCAATAGAGATAGAGCAAAGCTTCAAAATACTAAATTGTGTGTTTTTTTAGCTAAATCCAATGGTTAAAATAAAAATTGAAAATTTTTAATAATTACATATGAAAAGTGCAAAAAACCCATTTTTACAAAACCCCCCAAAACTACCCCTTCCGGTTGGTCGATATGTCTGGTTTACGAACTCATCCGAATAAATGTAGGATTACACATCTCTACCAAATTTGGTGTCGATCGGACCATTTTTACGAGAGTTATCTTGTCTAGGGACATATATATATATATATATATATATATATATATATATATATATATATAGTCCCGGGCTTAGGTCTTACCATGAGACCTACGGTAATAGCTTATTCCCTATGGGAAATTCGCTAAAAGGAAACCTTTAAAAAATAAACCAGCGTCATGTATACGTGTCACTCAAGCTGATTCCAGTGGACCGAAGACACATATATGGGACGCTCAGGTCAAATCCAGCGGACCAACAGCATGTATACGGGATGCAGTCATCGTTCAGTTAAATGACTCGCCACGTCCTTTCGGTACTCTAAATCGATCTAATGCCTGTTTATCGGTCCATAGGTATGTGTGACACGTATGCGTGTCGCTTGGTCTCTGGGTACGACCTCAATTTTTTTTTATACAGATTTTCAAAGTTGGATATCTTGTCTGCTCACATGTTGCCTTTAGTGTTTATTTACTACGGTACTCATTCCATGTGGTGTTCCTCATTGTGTGACACATTGTCCTGTACAGTTTAGTATTTTTTACTGTAGTAAAACTAATTTTTATTTATTTCCCAGACATCCAAATCATGTCATTTATGAGACAGTCGGTCTATCGCAAACAAACATATAAAATATTTCTATAGACTGACGTCACACATACGTGACACAATAAAAGTGATAAAATAGCAGTTAAATAATGTTTTATTGCAACTTTATGAGTAAATATCAGGCCTACAATTCAAATTATATAAAAATACCAACAAAATTTTGGTCTCTGGGTTACTGTTGGTCACAATGACTCAGTCTGTGGTGAGAGTTTCTAGTACTAGGCTCGGTCTGCTGGGAACTCCCTGCGACCCAAATTCCTGACCATAAGTAGCCAACATGTTAAATTTTGAAAATACTCACAAGCCAAATATATTTTATTTCGTGTAAAAGTACATGATGAGTCTTATTTCTGATTCTGTATCTAGGTCGAATTTTGAACTACAACCACAAGTGATTGTTTACAATCACTGTCTCTTCTGGATAAAATGATAGGTTTATATCATGCTTTAAATACCCTAAATGCAGAAAACTAATTATTTTACTTGTTTTAGTCTGAATATTAATTCTTCTTCATCAAAACTTATGATTTGATTTTTTCAACATTAAAAATTATGTAATTTTTTTTTTTTTTTTTGCTTTAGCGCATTTAACTAGTCATACTTATGCCTGAATACACAAATGTATTGCATTTTGTATTGCCAGCATTAATATACTCTAAGTTCTTCCATGTGCTTGAAGAGGCAGTGCAATTCGGGAGGTTTCTTGATGTAGCTATTTGGGATTGTACCCTATTCAAATTTTGACCCATCAATCAATTAATAATTTCTTGAATTTTTCAGTTTTCACCACGAATTTAAAACAAAAATTATTAGCATTTTTTAACTGTTTTATTGTGAGTGTTTTTACCATACTTCATTTAACATCGAATAAACTTTTTTAATAAACCCTTACACACATACTATAGGGCAAAAACAAGCTAATAGCTTGAAGTAAACTATTGTCTACTTGAGTGACCAATGAAACTTAATAAATTAAATTAAGTGGTTACACAAAGTAATTAGGCCTACGGCAATATATACACTTACAATATCAACCATATCAAATTACTCTTCTCAAAAAAGTGTTTGTCATGTGTAACGTATTCTCAGGGCAAACCCAAAAAGAATAAAGAAGAAGAAATTAAGTATGGAATATACTTTGATGACGATTACGATTATCTCCAGCACTTGCGAGAGAGTGATTCATTAGTTGCCCACTGGGAACAGACACCTGAAAAAGTATCTCAAGACAAACCACCCAAGGTAAGACCCATTGATAAAGACCATAAAAATGGAAATTGATTTAAAACCTTTATGTTAGAGTGTATAATGTTTACATATTTCCTTCTGTTCGCATAGCATTTCTAATGGTTTGTAAGCTATTGAGGATGAGTGCCAAATGTGATAGTATCAGTGCTGCTAACTCTACAATAAATTAATTTATTCACAACAGTTAATCTGAAGTAAGCCTTTGGGTAGGCAGGGGTACAGAAAATATAATTTCCCCCAATCATACTATTACGGATCAAAGATTTACCCCAAGATACGTGACATATATGACTTTGCCTTAAAACTCAACAGTTTACAATGGAACAGTGAAATGATAACGATTTTTAAAATTTTATTTCATTATATTAAATCACAAGTAATTAAAATGAAATTTGAACTACTTACCAGTTCTTCTCAAAACTTATATCTATCATAACTAAAATCAAATCTTTAATAGATGCTCAGTTTTAACTTCAATTATTAAGAAAAAGAAATTCACAACAACAAAAATCCCCAAAATTTTCCCAGACACTCCCGAAATTTCTCCCGATCCTAGATCGGCGGATCGGACATATTCTGTACCCCTGAGGGTAGGTAAAAATAAGATATAAAATAACTCTTTGAGAAGCAGAGTTACTTAGGAGCACTTTTTTGAAGCAAGTGATATAGTGGATTTACCAAAGTTAATTTTAAAGTTAAAGTTAAAGTTAATTAATTAAAGTTAATTTACCAAGAGTCATGAAATCCGCTTATTGTTATTCGGTACAAGTTGTTTAACCTTTAAGATACCTCTTGGTTGTGCTACCTTTGCAAACACATTTTAGTATTGTGCTTGCAGTCTTGAAAGTGTGTTCGAAATGTGGATCTGCCTTGCACCACTTAGTCCAGATAATCAAGAGTTTGCTGTAGTAAGCTGCCAACAAAATCTTAGCTACAGTTGACTACCTCTTATCCGAACACCCTTGTCCGGATAAAAGTTTGTTGGCCCATCCGGCGGTTTTTTATTTATGTAAATTTCAATCTTTAATAGCATATAAATAATTATATATCAATTTAAAGACATTTTTATAACATAAACACTGTTGGGTTTTGCTACCAACTTGTTGGAATCTCATTTTAATGACATTGAAAAAAACAAACTTGACACCAAACAATTGGAAATAAAATAATAAAACACCACTAATAAAAACTGCATAGTTTTTTTTATGGGCCACAATTTTAGATTTAGAAAATTATCTGCATTTATCATAACTAAAATTTTATTTACAAATAAACTCGTAATAATATAGCTCACATTTAAAATTACTAAAACACATAACAATGCAAAGTACAGTAACTAGTAAAATCAGCTACACACTGATGTATGACGATCCTGAATGAGCGCAATCATGAGCCGAAACTGAGTTTCTTTGTTAACATGTAGGCTAGAAATAAAACAAACACGTTCAATCCTGTTGATTCCGGTTGTAAAAAACCCAGTGAGCACTGATGAGCATGATCCGACATGTCGTCCGGACCATGAAACGACCCCAGAGAGGGAGTCGACTATATTGTAACCTTGGTTCCAAAATGCTCATGTTGAGTATTACTGTTATTTTTTTTAACAAAGATCAAAATATATTCCTTGTAATATTTATGATGACTGATTTTATATGAATAACTTTTGTATCAGTAATCTTTCAGTTGAATTTTTTTGTTCTGCATTTTTAGGAAAACAATATCAAACTACCATCGTCGGTGTTTGCCTCCGAGGTTCAGGAAGATGTGGGACTTCTCAACCGAGCTGCGCCTCAATCAGGTGGGTGCTACACTTGTCCAGTGCTCCATCAATAAATTAAATTAGCTGTTAAAAACACACATTATAATTAAGGTGTGTTACCCTATACAAAAAAAGTAAATAAATTATGTTTTGTTTTTTACAATAAATTTTAGCTCTAGATAATTTTAAAATTTTCCACAAAATATTTTATTTTTTTAATCTATTTTATTAATTTAAATCAATCTTTCACAGAACCTCCAGGATGTGTTTGTGCTCACATTTTACTAGATTAATGATACCGGTACACTTTGTTTAGCATCTTAATTTTTGGGAACTAGCCTTAGAGTAGTGTATTTTTTTTTGTAAAAAATTATAATCTCTGCAAATCCACATTAAAAAATAACTAAAGATTATAAACATTGTCCAATTTACCTTGGCACCCTAGGGATTGGTGGTCCCTAGGTCTCAAACGCACCCGGACACAGCACTATCAGTGCTCGTGCTTCTGTATGCTAGTAATATCGCCAATATCAAACTGCAAAATGTTAAAAATAAATCAAAATAAATTGTAAAAACCGTAATATTTAAATCAAATATGTCATATTTGTAATCAGCCGTAAATGCTAAGAAAAATTTACACATCTCAAAACTTACAAAAGTTTAAAAATTGAAAACCGATTATCAAGAGAGGGTGAAAGGGCTTCTCTCAGAATGTCATGCAGTGCTTCGCCTGTTTCCATTTTTGCTCCAATAAAAGTTATACTAGTGCCTTGTAGGGGCAAAGGCCCCTACAAATCAAAATGTTTACTGTGTGTCCAAAAATAAGTTTCAATTTATCACCTCCTTGCAGTATTACTGATGTATTTTTCCCAAGCTGTAGTGTGATTTTACACGTTTGGGGTTTCTAGTAAAATATTTC
This sequence comes from Neoaliturus tenellus, assembly GCA_030545055.2. Lineage (NCBI taxonomy): Eukaryota > Metazoa > Arthropoda > Insecta > Hemiptera > Cicadellidae > Neoaliturus > Neoaliturus tenellus. The sequence goes on from CM061532.1 coordinate 130,790,600, forward strand.
CTAATCTTGACGAATCTTTTTGGTGGTATCAAATAAATCATTTACCAACAATTTCCAATGTTTAAAATACAGTAATCTTTTTTGTGGAAAAAAGAAAAATTACTGCACCATTGTACAACCGAACGCGATAAAAATAGTTTTAATCTTAAACATGTTCATGATAATAGTTCAATACAACATAAGCCCATTAATACTGTAAACTCCTTTACCCTGGACCTTTGTGCCCCCCCCCCCCCCCCCCATTCCCCACACTCGCCGTGACCCCATCCCTCCCTGTGCCCCCGTTCACCTCTCCTGACTCGTGCTTCTTGTACCCCTATGCCCCCAGGGCCCGAGTACCCCCATGCCCCCTCACTCCTCGCCCCCTCATTCCCCTGTGCCCCCATTCTCCCGTGCTCACGTGCCCGCAGTTCTTCCCCCGTGCCTCATTTTATGTTCCTCATTCCTCCCCAATGCCCCCCCACGCCCAACCACCTTCCGTGCCACCGATGTCTCTAGTTCCCCTTGTGCCCCCATTCCCATACCCCCATACACCCGTGCCCCCATGCCCACCCTTCCTCCCCATGCCACCACCTTGGCTCCCACCCCCTACCACCCACTAACTATGCTCCACTAACCCCAGTGCCCCCGACAACCCTCGTGCCCCCATGGGCCCCCACCCACAGTACTCCCGTGCCCACATACCCACCGTCCTTCCCCATGTTCCCCATGCCATATATGTACCCCAAGCCTCCCCCATGCTCCCATGAACATCTGACCCCCGTGCTTCGTACAGCCGAAACCCCTAGTCCTCATGTTGCCTTCCAATCACCGTGCCGCCACGTGCCCCCGGGCCCCTTATGTTTCCGTACCCCCATGACCAAAGCTGCTCTCCGTGGCACCCGTAACCCCCATGCCAATCCCTTTTGCCACCGACGTCCCTAGTGTGCTCCACCTCAAAATGCCCCAGTACAGTTTCATGCCACCCCAGAGTGCCCCCTATGCCCCGCACTCCCGTACCTTCCATGCTGCCTTGCCCTCATGCGTCCCTTCCTGTGCCCCTATGTTCCCCATACCTCTACCGTGATCCTCATGCCTTCCTAACCAAAGTGCCCCCGACAATCCTCTTGCCCCCATGCCCCCACACCCACGGTACTCCTGTGCCCTCATGCCCATCTGCCCCCGTGCCTCGTGCCACCGACGCCCCTAGTGCCCATTGTGCCTTCCCACCCCCGCACCACCACGTGCCACCGTGCCCCCTAAATTTCCGTGCCACCATGCCCAAATTACTCCCCGTGGCCCCCAAGCCCATCTACCCCTTTTGCCATTGACGCCCCTAGTGCTCCTTGTGCTCCCGCACCCTCCCCCACCACCACGTGCCCCAGTGCATTTCCATGCCTCCCCAGAGTGCGCCCTATGCCCCCGCACCGCTGTACCCACCATACTACCGTGCCCTCATGCGTTCCTCCCTGTGCCCCTACGTTCCTTATGTCTCCAACGTGCCCTTCATGCCCCCCTATCTTCAGTGCCACCGATACCCCTCGTGCCCCTCGTGCTCTTCCCCGAAATCTATTAAGCCCCCTGTGTTTCCCATGGTCTCGTGCTGCCATCCCCGACATTATTTCTTCTCCGTGCCCTCTTGCGCCCTCCTGTGCCACCCGCCGTGCCCTCTATTTCCCCCGTGTCTCCCCTGTGCCACCATGCCCCCTTACCCTCCGTGCCACAGACGTCCCTAGTACTTTGATTTTAGTCTATTTGTTCTGTTCGTCAATGTACACTGATCGATATACTGTTAGTTTTCGCACACTATCATTTGCATGAAAAGTTCCCCGTCATTATGGATTAACGGGCGTTTATTGTTTCACTACAATCTACGTACAAAGTAAGCAGAGAATGGATGAAACTAAAACAAAATATTCCTCATATTGGGGTTAACCTATGTTAATAGTTTACATAAATATAACGATTCAGTTGAAAATAAACAAACACTCAACAAAACGATTTAACTCTTCAACTCTAAATACTAAATAGCCAATATGTAAAGCAGTAATGTAATAACTAAAGGACATTCACTCAGTAAAGATAATTAACCATTATATCAACCACGCCACGTCCAAGCCAATTTTAACTTTAGTATATTCATAAAAAATCATTCTACTCCGTTTCCTTAAAGACATAGATGGGGTAACGAATATGAAATTCCTGTGGATCCTTAATCCGTTCATGACTATTAATGTTCTCCTTTTTTATAGTGCATTGCCAATTTTAGAAAGTTATAGCAATACTGTTATCTTAACTCAAAAATATCTGCTCAATAATCAGCTGAGTTTATGATAAAAATTATTCACTGGAACATCTGCTTAATCACACGTGTAGATCTAAAAATATTCTTCCCATTAGATTAACATTGGAACTTCAAGGTCCAATGGGGCGAAGCCCAGGTGACTTTTGATAATTCTGGTATTTTTCCTTGCGTCCTTGGCCCTCAAGCTTTAAAATGAGCCATCATACATTACCCTATCTTTCTTCTAACTCGAGATATTTCGTGGGGACCGATTCGCTTACGGAATTATATATATAGATAACTGTGCAAGAAAAATAAATGCTGTATCCCTGTAACCCCCTCTTAAGGCAAAAATAAGAGTTAACAAAAAACTGAGAGAATCAAAATGCTTTTAATACTTAAATGCTATTGGCTACTGGATTTTTTGGAAACAATATGTGATAGGTTCTGAAACATAACATATTAGAAGTTCTCACATATTTTGAAAGATTTGCCTTCCTTTGATTATGGTGTAAGTCGGGTATAAATACGAGGGCTATTCGGAAAGTAAAGAACGTTCCCGTCTTACGCCGTTAGGCACGCACGTATCGCCTATATTAGGGTATGAGAGTGCTCGGGGCCTCAGTGGCTATCCAGCCGTGACACTAGGAGCATCGTCGCGCTGCTAGTTTTCTTTATTTTTAAATTCAAAATGGCCGCTCCTGTAAAAAATGCCGCCAGTTGCGAAGTGCGATCGATAATACGGTTTTTTTTGGCAAAAACTTAAAAACCATAGAGATTTATCGATTTTTATTCTTTCAACTTCAACACAGCAAAGTCCGTGAAACTTGAGGGAAAGATAACGAAAGCTCCGTTATGGAAGAGTTTCACGGTTTTCCGGTTTCACGGATCTTCTCGTCAACTTTAGTGACCAGTTCGTCAGTCACAATGCTCGGTTGTCCACTCTACTGCTCATCAAGAACATTGGTTCGGCCATTTGTAACTGAATAAACACTCACGCACAAAACTTTCATTCAAGACATTGTTCCCATACACCTCGCACACTTTTCAATAAATCTTTATCGGTTTTAAGGTTTTTGCCAACAAAAACCGTGTTACCGATCGCACTAACTGGCGGAATTTTTTACGGGAGCGGCCATTTTGAATTTAAAAATAAAGAAAGCTAGCAGCGCGACGATGCTCCTAGTGTCACGGCTGGATAGCCACTGAGGCCCCCAGTGCTCTCATACCCTAGGCGATACGTGCGTGCCTAAAGGTGTAAGACGGAAACGTTCTTTACTTTCTTACAGTATTGAATTTTTGTTTCATCCTGCCTGGGCCTTTAAAGCCAAAGCCAAAATAATTACGGTTCAACTAACTATGTAATTTGGTTCAACCTTTAAATTTTAGTTTTTTTCAACTTAAACCAATTGTTTACAATTTTTTATGAATATATGTAGGTCTTAATTGTTAGCATAAATAATATTTAATCACAAAAAGTCTTAGTTTTGAAGATAGCTTATGTGGCATATTTATATTAATTACTATAGGCCTAGTTATAAAGTAATAGATTAAAAACACAGTTTTCTATTACTTATTCATAACACATGTGCTATAATTATTAAGAAATCAAATCAATGGCATATTCAACTCATTATCGTCTAAAAAAAAACAGTTTCATCTCAGGTCTTCGTCTGGATTTGGACCCTGACATCGTTGCTGCTATGGATGAAGATTTTGACTTTGACGATCCTGAAAATCAGCTTGAAGATGATTTTGTTTTAAAAGCAAATGTCTCTGGCGATGAGTTGTAAGTACGCTTTCTGTATACTTACAAAATATAAGTCATAAGTTTGCCTCGATATGCAATAACTACATTTTTATGAGTGTTTTTTTCTGCTTCTGGCATTTTTTACTTTTTTGTTTTTGTTAGTTAATTAATAGCCCAAGGACAAATGGCAATTGGGTCCATTATCGAACCTTTAAAAGACTACCGGTACTAACTTTTCTCTGGATCACAACCTTTGGATTCAAAGGCAAGCACTATAACCACTCAGCTACCATTACTGTTGGCTTAAACCAATTGGGTAAAATCCCTAAATTAAGTTTTTTGTGTAATTTGTTGTTGCATTTATCCTCACACAAAACTCAGAAAAATGTATCAAAGGACTAAAGGTCCTTTGATCAGTGATACTGATTAGGAATGAGCTTACATTCCCAAACAGTATCACTGATTACTTCCTTAACAATAATTTATTCAAATCAATTTTTTGAACTAATCAGTACACAGTGTGCCTTGTGATGCAGAGCTCAGTGAGGTGCACACAAAATCATAGAAGTGTGACCTAGTTTATTGTCTTCTTAAATATGTTGTAAAATTAACAAAACCTAAGAAATGGAATTTATCTCATTGACTTCAGTGAAGAGCAACTTTATAAGTAATCACCATTTTAAACTAATTGGATGTGTCATAAAATATAATATAAAATATAATATAAAATATTAATATAAATATTAATATAGGATGAAATATTTAAAATCTGAATATGCCTCTTGCCAGAGGCACGTATTTTACTTAAAATTATGTACTATAAATTTTATGGCAATGCCAGGAATTTAACCCTTTCTCTTTTGAACCAAAGTCCAAGATGAGGCTATGATGAGTCTCTATGAGGCTAGCAGATGTTGTTAACGATTAAATTAACTATAAGTAAGCAGAATTATGTCCTGATTTATCCCATACCCTAAAATACTGGGTTGAGACCAACAGGAAGCACTACAATGTTATTTTATTCTACTGCCCAACACCATGGTCCTTAAGCCTTGCAGGAATCTCAAGACAGCAAGGTACGTTGCAGCATGTCACATAGGCTAGCCAGATGTGATCACTCATGTTTTTATCTGTAATGGTGTTGCCCAGGATTGATCCGGTGAGGCCATAGCTCTACCACTGAGCTAGTGTCCAGCTATACAATAAAAAATTATCCATTGAATATTTGGCTTCAATTAGATAAGTAATAATGCAATTGGTTGGCAGAATGAATACAAAATAATATGATTATGGTATTCAATCAAACTTTACCAGTTTGTACATTTTCCATGAGGCCGCCTTTTCAATTATCCTAGAAATTTTAGTGACCAAAAACTTATTTTTTAAATGTTGACTAATACTAAATATTTTAAGTAACCTCGATGATAAAGATAATACAAAAAAGTGTTCCGTCTTTAGTTCTGGTGATGAAGATGATGAGTATGAAGACATGACTGATGGCGAGGATAGTGTCAGCTCGGGGGTGGGAGGTGGCCGGTGCAGCAGTGACAGTGAGATGGACGATGATCTGGCTTCATTGCATCGGGAGGAGACCAAGTCTAGGTTCACTGAGTTCTCCATGTCTAGCTCCGTAGTGCCCCGCAACGACCAACTCACTTTGCTCGATGATCGTTTTGAGAAGGTTGGATATTTGGCTCATTAACATTCAGTCATATTGTCATTGAACAGTAGTAGGCCTACCCGGATAATCTTCTATGAGGCAAAATTTTCTTTTGGTTAAATCTGTCACTTGTTCTGGAATTTTAAGCAAAAATAATATAAAGCTTTAAATATATCATGTGTGATTTTTCTACATGCACACCAGTTACTTTTGAAGAAAAAACACCTTGCATATTTTTAGTATATATACAACACAAAAATGCCACACTTGTAGACACCATCTTATACTAAGTATTACTGACATTTTTGCCCTTTTTAATTTTTATCGTTAAGAAATAAGAGTCCTGGAGAAAGATGAATAATTTTGAAAATTAGCTGTTGTCGCACACCCCAACCTGTTTGGAAAAAGCAATCAAACAAGTTCAAATAAACGTAGTTTAATATTGAATTAAACAGGGTTAAGTTAAAAGTGTTTAGGGAAAGCAGCTTAGAGAAATGAAAATTTGCACAACCATATTGTGTTTTAAAAACAAAATTGTAGGTAACATTATGACTTTTTAATCTGTATGAATAGGAGTCTGAAGAAAATCTTAATTGTATTGTAGGTTAATCTGTGCAACAGAATAAAAGTCGTTTAGTGATGCTGCAAATTCTGCAAAACACCTGACCTTAAACTGATAACCAAGTTGGAAATGGCAAGTGACTAAATTTAATATTAAAATCATTATTTAAATTTTTAAATTCAATAACTTTCAATATTTTTGACTTTTTGAGTTTGTGGCAAATTGTTTAAGTTCAAATGCCTTTTATTTATGTATAATATGAGTGTAGATTATAAAGTTTACTTCAAAATTTCTCTGTGGGACGTCTGAAATGTAAATAATAGAGTAAACTTCATTAAGCTTCTGTATGTCATTTCTTAAATTATTTATGTCACATCAATTTATATATAATAGTTATATAATATAATAGTTGAAGCTTTTCTTAAAAGCAACTCCTCCTGTAATATTTTTAATGTTTGGAATGTAAAAAGAATTTGTATCAGTCCGTAGTTTTGCAATGAGGCTTTGGATTTTAGATACAGTATTTCTATTCTGAAGGACATGGGCAGCCCTTAAAGTTTGTTTTTGGTCTGTAACATTAACATTGGGAATACTATTGTTGAGTTTAAATTTAAACCAGATGTTCATAGTAAAACACGGTATATCAAAAGAATACACGTTAAAAGTAAAATCAAAGTATAATCAAACTATTGAAATTCAACTCTACCCAATCAATTGCGTTGCTCACGTGCAGTCTTACCTAAATTTCAGAAAAATTTAGAGCAAACCAGACCTTGAAAAATTAAATAAGTTTGTCAGAACTTATCACATCTTAAAATTGATTTGTAGTTGGGTCGTCCATTTTGGTTTGCGGCATTGTACTCTACTGAGACCTTAAGCTCCGTATTCACATCTATCGACCCCTACGTACTTTTAAGATTTTCTTCTGACATCTTTAAGAAGAAGTCAAATACATTGAATTGGTCATTGTGTGGAAGTCACTATACATTTTCCCAGCAGTTCCATGGTAATAATCACATACATGTAATTTCTCATATTTAGTGCTTGATTTCTCTTCTATTAAATCAGCCATCTTATTCTGAATAAATATTTTCTGGGGGTGAAATTGGCAGACGATTGTTCTTCCCAAAGTATTCTAACTAAATAAATACTATAGTATTTATCTCATTAAGTTGAATTATTTCACTGATTTTTGTACATGATCTATTTAATTAAATGACTGAGATGTTCAATTTATGTATTGTTGCTAGGGTACTAACAACTAGGGCCTTAGTTTGCATATTGCTAATATTACTATCACATAAAGTAACTAGTTATTATAGCGGTTACTTAAAACAGATTGCCTATTGAAAAAAATTCATAAATAAATCAAATGATTTATCTCCTAGTCAAATTGGGTATTATATTTCAATAAAGTCACACCACTAGACCTAAAGGTTGGCCTAATATGGACATAAACTTTGTACACTTTAAGTTCGGAGTCCATAAAATTTGTTTGTGTTTCATTTCAACTTTATGGTTATTTGGTTAAACAAAAAAGGTTGTAACTGAGTTATTGACAAATAATTAAAATCACCCAAATAAACTATCCACGATTTTTAGTAGCTATGGCTCTTTCCAAGTTTGACCTAGGTTTCATCCCCTATACCATTCTCTTTATTGATATGAAGCTGTGCTTAAAAAGTTCAAACTATAAGTTATTCTACTCAGTTAATTTTGGTTACTCTTCGGGAGCTGGAATAAAATCGACTTTATTAAAATTATCTTATGGAAATTTAAAGTAACCTTGTTTATGTTGGTCCAAAACCAGTGGAATCAGATTACTTCTAAAGCAAAAAGAAAAGTTTTCTACTTCAGCAAAAAGTTGACATTGTGATCAGTATTCTTGCAGACTACTCTCACCCTCTAGTAAATGAACTCAACCCATAGAGAATAATCTTAAAACCGTACTAAAATAAGGAGATTTTTAAACCAACGAGGCAGAGTACTAGAAAGAAGACTTAAAATTCAAGTAGCGTATAAACCTTCCTTACACATAGACACAGAACATCTTCTCAATGTGGCATGGCCAGTAGTCAACCAAATATAATTTCAATAAGGCCTGTTACAACTTTGGATTTAGCTATCTATGCCTGGCAAATGTATTAAAATTAATCAGTAATTCAAGTAAAATGAATCAAAATAAACATTTTTTCCTACAAATAACATTTTTCTGATGCTATTGCTATTAACACTAACGTGAATAGACTTCTCATAGCATAGGCTTGTTTGAAACTGATTTTCGGTGGCCCTATCTTCAGTATATATAGAAGTACAAAATGTTGCCGCTATAGGCACCAGCCTTTTCAGCCTATTTAGAAATACGGCGCTGGCAAGAGTCATATGATAGGCAAATCAGTACTACCACTCTTCTCAATCAAGGATGAAACATTATATAACGGAGGTTTCCAAATTTTTGTATCAAACTAAATGCATTGGATGAGAAGCCTATTTACGTTTGTCTACATAGTCAATGCTATTGCCTTTGATGTAGTGATCCATAAAGAGACTTTAGAGACTTTATTTGGAACACTGACACATTCTGTTTGGACAGAGAAGACATACATTTGTTAATTTGTTTATAGGTAGGTTAGGAAATTGTAAAATGTTAAAAACTTATTTTTGTTCAGTGTTTGATGTATCGTTTTGAAACTCCTAGAGTTGGTTTTTAAATATTTTTTTGCATGGTGCCAGATGTTTGCTGAGTATGATGAAAATGAGATTGGAGCCTTAGACTGTGAGGAAATCGAGGGAGAGTTAAACCCTGAGGATGACATGGTTCTGAGACTGGCAGAGGAGGAGTTTGATAAACGTTCTAAGGTAAGATCAAAAATAGTACGGTTCTCTGTTGTAGTTCTGAGTATGCTTTTAGTATACAATAACATTTATCTTAAAATAAATCAGTTCTGGCTTGTTTGTAATGATACAATTCTAATTCATATACTATTTTTTTTTTTTTTTTCAATGGATACACCATTTATATTGCGAGTCTTACTTCTCTACTAGTGCTTACAATTGAATTCAGTGTTGTACATGAAACAAATGAACATTAACTCATAAAATCATCATTACTAGCTTATACCCGTAGTTTAGTTTGTGTTGATATCATTAATTATAACTATCAATTCCCTTACCCCCAGATTAGCCCTTACTGGTTTTTGAAGCTCCTTTATTACACATGTGACGTTCTTCGATCGTGCTCTTTTAAACAGTTGCTGTTATGAGGCCGCTGTTTCCTACGGATCTATTACCAGTGTTTACTGGAAAACTGGAAATTTCAATAAATGTTAAATACATCAATCTAACTGAGCTGGAAACTGAAATGTTAAAGTATTCTATCTAAGCTTTATGTAACTTCAGTAAAAATTCCAAATAATAATTTACTGTGCTAGATTGCAATTTAATTAAGATATCATTTCTTTTAAAGGTTCCTGATCCAGAAAGTGGCAATGTTGTATATTCTGATTCCGAGTCATCCAGTCTGGAAGACGAAAGGTTGATTCCTATCCAAGAGAAAGAGAAGTGGGATTGCGAGTCAATCCTATCTACTTATTCCAACCTGTACAACCACCCAAAACTGATCTCAGAACCCAGAGTAAGTTACTAAATTGTGTGTTTCTAAATTCAATTCAATACTTGTATTTTTTGTAGATATACTGTATTTTTTGTACTATTTATGGGTTGTTATTGTGTAGTTAATTTAAAATAGTCCATTTGACACTATTCCTTGTACCAGTTATACAATAAAATTAATGAAGAATTTTAACTGTGACTATGTAAAGAAAAGTACTTGCTATTAAGTTATTTATTGGGTATTTTGCTACTTATGTCATTATTATGAGGTTGCAGTTTAATGTAGTACAGTAAACTTCCTTTAATCCGGCACGTCTGGGACTTGACATGTGCCGGATTACAGGATGAATATCAGGAAAAATGTAAATTAAACAAAAAAGACTACAAAACTCCTATTTTATTAAAAACAGCTTTTAAAGAATAAAAACTATTGTATAAAGTACTCGACTGTAATGAAAAATACAGTACATGATTATGAAACTCAAAAGAGTACATTAGACGCCCGATTATCGAGAATACAGTAATTGGGACCGAGGCCATCTCGGACACAGGGAAAACTCGGATACTGTAATACGGATGTTTTGTATTATAGTGAAACTAATCGAATAATTTAGTTTATAGGATATTTTGTTGACTTTTGTTGTTATTAAATAAAGTTTTTTAAATGAACAACAGCGTCACGTTAATAACACCACAGTCTAATATGTTATTGGGAGACAGTCACAACACTCGTATTGAAGCTCCATGTTTAGTGTTGTGTCCGCGGGGCAGTTAGCGCTTTAAGCAGATGAAACCGGTGTAACTGGAGTTTCCGGCCTATGGGGGGGAACTTTAAATGTAACTCCAGTGAGCGGCAATCAATTCTGAAATACATTTCGGCCGTTATCATTCGATTGGGATTAAATTTTACAATTTTCATTGTTATCAGCATCGTATAGTCAATGGCATTATTGTATGCTGTGTTCGTGTAGCGCTGATGGCTGCGATCACCTGTGATTGTGTTGTTAACTCGGGCGCCAACCACTACGAGCGCTAGTAAATCCACACTAGCGCTCCAAACCACTATTCCTTGCGTAACTGGAGTCCCAGGGTGGTTAAGGTGGACAACCAAGTGACGGAGTGTCATGATTGTCTCCCAATAACCTATATTAGACTGTGGAATATGCTTTGTACAACACAGCATTGCTTCGCGGCGACTTTCGATCCCAAACAAACTCGATCGCTCAGTTGTTATTTTTGTTTCTGTCAATATAATTGTTCTTAAAGTCGTGGTGGATCATAGGGTACTGGATTACTGGAAGTTTTTTTTTTTTTTTTTGTGGGAAGGAGGTCAAAATGCATTCACGCACACTGAGAGGCTCACTTGTCCTCTCAGTAGTGCCGGACTCCCGTAGGCTCGTTGTCCTACGAACTACCGGCTAAAATACCCCCTTATCTCCGAGGACACTAACCTGGAACTGTTTTGCACATTACTTCGGGCTAGGCCTTGGTGTTACGCCACTAGGGCTTTCCTCGTCGGGGTAATCCAAATATTAAGGCCGATCGAGGTCGACCTTTTTAACCCGCAGTAGCGCTTCAACGAAACGCTGCACACAGTTCCAGGTGCCCTCTCCCTGGAGCATAGCTCCGACGATGTTGTCCGGAGAGATCTGCAGCCCGAGGTCAGTGGAAAGAGCTGCTCGGTGCACCTGCCACCTGCCGCACTCGAAGAACGTATGTTCGGCCGTGTCTGCAATGCCGGGACAATACAGACACTCCGAACTTGCGGCCTTCCCCATCTTATGGAGGTAAGATCTAAAATACCCGTGGCCCGAAAAAAGCTGGGTCACGAAGTAATCAACCTCGCCGTGTTGCCGTTCAACCCAAGGGCGTATCCGTGGGATTAGTCTGGCGGTCCAGCGTCCTCTGGACTCGGCATCCCACTCGCGCTGCCAACATACAAAACTGCGGTCCCGCTCTTCGATGGCAGTGGTTTCTCTGCCATCTTCGTGTCTCCTGCGGTAAATCGCCTGTCGCTCCCTAGCGAGGTGGTGGATAGGGATGACACCAGCGATTACCATGACTGCAGGCTCGGAGACCGTCCGGTAGGCAGAGCAAACCCGCAGAGCACCGCGGCGCTGGACGCGGGAGAGCCGATTCCTATGGACGCGTTTCTCCAGAACGTGAGCCCAGACCTCTGCTCCGTACAGGAGGACGGACTGGACCGCAGACATCAAGAGTCTACGCTTGCAGGCACGAGGACCACCAATGTTGGGCATGAGCCGAGCAAGGGAAGCAACTCCCTTGGCGGCTTTATCGGCGGTACACCGTACCTGCTCACCGAAAGACAGTTTAGTGTCGACAATCACCCCGAGGTATTTAGCAGCAGGCTTGGTCTCGACTTCAATGTCCCCGAGATGGACTGGAATGATGGTGGGGATCCTCTTTTTGGTGAGGACCACGATCTCGGTCTTGGCGAGTGCCAACGACAAGCCGTGTTGGCGCATCCACGCACTGATGCTTAGCATTGCGACCTCGAGCTTCCTCTTTACCTGTTCGACGTTTCTCGCTGCTAGTAAAAGAGCGATGTCGTGGGCATAGCTAACGAGGCGAGACTCATCAGGCATTTCGAGTCTCAACAAGCTGTCGTAGGACACGTTCCAAAGATCGGGTCCGAGAATCGACCCCTGTGCAGCACCCGATGTCACCGGGATGCGACGCTGACCTTCCGTGGTGTCGTAGAGCAGCACGCGATCCCGCAAATAAGCCTCGATCATCCGCAGGAGATAGACAGGGATGTGGAACGTATGCTCAAGCGCCCACAGCATATCGCTCCACCTGGCGGAATTGAAAGCGTTCTTCACGTCTAACGTGACTAGAAGGACCACGCGGCGCGACCAGTGGTTGTGGTCCTCCGCCCTCCGTACTGCCTGAACTACCTCCTGGATAGCGTCGATGGTGGAATGACCGGAGCGAAATCCGTGCTGCTGCGGAGACAGACCACCTGCAGACGTGATGGCCTCGGTCAGACGTACACGAAGAAGTTTCTCCAGCACTTTCTCGGTGGTGTCAAGCATGCACAAGGGACGGAAAGAAGAGGGAGTCCCCGCCTGGCTCTTCGCCTTCGGGATCAAAACAAGGCGGGCAACCTTCCATGAGGAAAAGAACACGCCTTCTGCCAAACAGGCATTGAACATGTCCAAGAGAAGCCTTGGATTTATCTCGACGACGAGCTTGAGAACTTCCGCAGGGATGCCATCAGGGCCGGGCGCTCTTCGATTTCGGAGGGATCGGACAACGGCGATGAGCTCCTCTTCCCGAAAGGCTGGGAAGGCGCCAATGTCTCCGAACTCACGAACTGGTCGCACTGGGTGTGTCGGAAAAAGCGAGTCGACGACAGCGGACATGGCAAGTGGCTCCATGACCGCAGGTTGTGATCGAGCCCCCAGCTTCTGGGTTACAATCTTGTAGCCCGTCCCCCAGGGGTCGTTGTCGACGTCCTGACATAACTTTTTCCAGCACCTGACCTTGCTGCGGTTGATGGCACCACGAAGCTCCCGCCTAGCCGCCCTATGCTCAGCCGATCTGGCGTTTGCGTCGGGTCGGTTTCTGGCTCGCTGAGCTGCTCGTCGGAGACCAAGACATCTCCTCCGGAGTTCCGCGATTTCGGGAGTCCACCAATAGGTTGGTTTTTTCCCGTGACGAGGAGAGACTCCGGGCATGGACTGATCGCACGCCGCAGACAAAAGGCGCATCGTAGAAGCCGCCAAGTCCTCGGCACCAGCAGGATGGTCGATGACCTGATTGCCAACGAGGCCCTCAAAAATATCGCGATCAAGACGGCTGAAATTCCACCGTCTAGGCAATGGATCGTTGCGCGCGTTTGCACTCACGCGACTGGGAAGGACCGAAAAGGTGATGGCCTGGTGGTCACTTGCAGCGTAATCCTCTGAGACTTGCCAATCGGAGATCCGATGCGCAATGCTTCCGGAAGCGAAAGACACATCCGGATGCGACTCCCCATACCCTGGACGGCGGAAGGTGGAAACGCCGCCCGAGTTCAGGATATGGAGGTCCAGCCTGGCTGCCATCTCTAGAAGATATCGACCCCGAGTATTGGTCTGGGGAGAACCCCATTCCACTGCTCTGGCGTTGAAATCACCGCAGACAATGACTCCACCATGGACGTTGCGAAGCTCGTCTTCGATGGAGTCAACCATCCGACGATAATCCGCCATGGGTTGGTTGGGAGTGAGGTAGCAGGAAAAGAAAGAAATTTCTCTGCTCCTCACCCACACGAAACCGTTTCCGCTGCCAGTGCCCAGAATCGGCAACTTCCCGGGATCCAAAATCCAGACGGCCGCAGTGTTGGAAGGGTCGGAAAACCACTGCGGAGAACGCCGATCACAGTACTGCTCGCTAAGCATCAAAATGTCAGAATTCCTCTCTGAGGCGAAATGGAACAGCAGATCGTTGGCTGTTCTGCTCCTCTGCATGTTTAATTGGAGGACTCTGATCATTTTTTACTAGTCGATCGCAACTTCTTGAGGGCCTCTTTGTAAGCCGCGCACCTGGTTGATCCAGCAGGGATTACTGGAAGTTTACTGTATGGTAAAACATCGATAATTCAGACTAATTGGGACTGGACCCCGTCCGGATTATCAAATTATAATCAAGATTATTGTAATCATCTTAAAAATGGCCAGTATATGCTTAGAAAATAACTTGAAATTTACAATTTACAAGTACAAAAACTTGTTAAAATTGTATATTTTCTCTTTTATAATAAAGTTTTTTAAAGTGTGACAAATTAAAAACGTATGAATAATTGTTGCACAATATTTGGCTTACCGTTTAGCAAAATTTGTACAGTAAATTATCAGACATTCTTTGAGCTTTAAAATTAAATGTGTAATAAGCTTTTGGCCTGTGTTATTTTTATTATTTTATCTATTTTTATTTTTATTTTTTTGCAGCTAAGTCCTTAATTGTAACTTAACATATAAAAGAAACAAAACCCCGCACATAGCACCCCATAGTTAAAACGTAGTTAGAATGCTTGCACAGAGCCCCGCTCAGGGTCAGTAGACTGACGCAACCGGTGGGTGGCGGGACAGTTGCTGTATGGTGTAGAATTTGCTGTGTCACCTTGAATATGACCCGCACTTTTCCCCCATCGCTCACTCACCAGTAAAGTCTTTTTGGCAAACGTTATACGATGTTTGTTTCTTGCTAGATATAAATCCGCATTTTTGACATCCTAATTATCTAGTAACAGATTAACCGAGCCTTGCTCGTAGGTTTTAATTCAGTTTTGATATAGTGTCATGATAATAATGCTATTAAAATTTCCACCAACAATTATTATACCTCTTCATAGTTAACAGCTGTTTCAAAAGGTCTGCTCAACATTACTGTTCCTTTATTTTTGAATACCTTTCGTTGTTATTTCGTTACCAAAATAGAAAAACATAAGACCAATGATAAAAATTATGATTTTTAAAGTTAAATTTAGGCCGAATTCGATTTTTCCTGGGATTGAGGCTGTTTCTAAACTTATTTTTCTACACTTATTTTTGGCCCAAAACAATCTTAAATGCAAAGTTTAAGCAAAATCTAACCGCTAGATTTCGAGATCACGGAACACACCCTTCAGACATTGCTCGTATTATAGTATAGGATTCTATTGTAATGCAAAATGTTCAATTTTTGTCTATGACTCTCGCAATCAGCATCAATATTGATATTGCAGGTAACATCTTAAAGAAGTATAAAATCCTTGTATATTAATACACGGCATTATAGCTGAGTTCTCAGTAACTTCTGAAACATTTTTTATGATTTATATGACAAATATGACTTAGTAACTGCCTAACCTGATCGACATGTTTATTACTTTGTTTTTACAATGCTTTGTCAAATTTATGTTGGTCGTAGATAAAATAGAGTATGCAATGATTGTATTCACCATTTAAGCCACTCCGGAGATATTTAGACATCTTCAATTGTGGCTTCTATACAATCGTTATATAAAATACTTTTGCATGTCATATTCATAGCAACTCTGATCACTTTGCATAATGTAGGTGATTCACTACCATATACGTGACTTAATTATTCATGATTATTAGATATTTCATTCTTTTCCTCTTTGCCATTACTTGTAAACATACCAACCACTTTCTGAGAAAAAATAATAAATTTTCAAAATAACTAAAGAAATTAAGAAAATAAATTTTTATTTCCAACCGACATTGTTATGCACAGGTAAATAAGATAAAGATCAACAACCGAACAGGAATGCCGGTAGCAGACAATAACAGATTGACAGCCAAGAACCTGGCAAGGCTGGGCGGAGAAGAGGGAACGGCCGGTCCAGCATCCGTCATCTCAGCCCTGTCCTCCCTCTCTATCCGCAACAAGGATGAAACACCCGAGGAAAAGAAACAGAGAAAAGCTGCGCTCAAACAGTACCGTAAGGTCAGTATGTTCACATCAAGTCTATAGTAGAGTTTAGTTCTAGGAAGTACCTAGTTAAAGAACCACATTATTACAAGTAAAAGGGACCCCTCTAACATCTGGAAATTGGTAAGTTCTGTTATAATGGTTTTTACTAAAGACTGAATCTAGCTCCAAATTACATAGGTGGGAGATACGTATGCTCGGTTTGGGAGTTAGAAAGAAAACTTGTTAAAAGCAAGAGAAACGATTTTCTATGAAGAATACCATCAAATTTGAAGATTTGTTTAAGAATACATAATTTGAGTTTTATTAGAACTCATACAAGATTTTAGAGCATTTATTTCCAAAAACACCTGTAAATGTTGGGCTTATGGAAAAAAGTTGCCAGATACTCACACAGTCGCTTTTTGTATTTTGATATCTACTCATGAATTTAGAGCTTAATGGCCTAGATAATTAATTTAATAAAAAATTTTTGTTTTTAAAATGATTAAAATTTAAATCATGAAATCTCTTGCAAACAAATAGTTTATTCACAATTTGCCAAAAATAATTTTTTTCAAAGAAATTTTATTAAAAATTCAACAACAACCATAGTCAGAAATCCTGATGAAACTATGAGAGATTGAGTAGTTTGACTTCAGATAGCCATAGCCTGCTCAGCACCTGAAAAGCAGTGAAAAAAGCAGTGCATGAAAGCAGTGAGTACCTAACTGCCGCTAGGCTGGCTAGATGCGCTATGGTAGATTAATTTAATGTTATGAACAATTAGGTGGTTCTAAGACTGTGTGATAAATACATAACGTTAAGGTTGTGATTAGGTCCTAACCTTTTTTTTGGTTTAGGTTTGGTTTGCCGTGAGCTAACAAAGTTTGGGACTCACTGCCTTTCAGGTTAGACTTGTGTGAAGATCGGGTGCAACAGTGGGCTGCTCAGTGCGAGTGCACACAAACATCGTGCTCAGAGGACCGGGCCACTGTACCTGTCTCCAGTTAAACCTCTTTATATTGCCTTATTTTTATTCTGCTATCAAAATTGTGTCGTTAAAAATGTGTTGAAAAGTTATTCTTTGCAATAGTTTTCAAATTATACTTTTTACAGGTGATTATGTTTCAGAAAATAAAAGGCATAAAACAACCAAGTAACTTGTAGAATTGCAATTCAATTGAAGAACAAAAGGATTAGTAACAATGGTGAATTCACCAGTTAACTTCAGTAGTATGAGTAAAATCCACATATTACAGTTTTAAAATGTGGTTTAACAAATTTATACCAGAGTTCAGTACTGTTAGGCTTACATTAAAAGTCTGTAATGCGAGTGATCGCGTGATCAAAGCAATTGAGCACTTTGTGGATGCAAGTGAACAGTGCTAACGAGCTCGTCTTGAAAATAAATCAAACATTTTGTTCCTTGCATTAGTGTACGGTCTGTGACTAATATTATCACTTCAAAAAATTCTTTAAGTTTATTTTATTTATTTTATTTTATTTTTTATTTTATTTTATTTCCATGCTTAAATACAGTGTTACACCGATTACATTTAAGCAGTTCTTAATACTAATAAAGTCCATTGTGGGAAATTCTCACTTCTTAATAATGAAATGTTCAATGGAAAAAGACATTCAAACACTCTAATCATCACTGTACACCAACAAGATCAATACAGGGTGTTTGGTAGTCAGTGTCAAAAAATTTAAGGGGTTATTATGCATACAAAATGCAACAAAAATACGCAAATTAGACACTTACATCTCAATCCACCATCCAGTAGCACTGATTTTAATTTTTTTTTCAAAATTCTTGACATTGCCCTTAAAAATCTAATTAAGATACACCGAAGGGAAATCACTTTCGTTAACGACAAAGCTATAAATACTACGCGACAAACATGATTCGCTGGCGACTATCTCACGAGGTGACTCGGCTTTCTTGCCTACGAACGAGATGCGTTTACTAAATACTATCCCTATTGGTTACCGGTGTTTTCTGAATGCCACACTTACAAACTATTAACCAGTGAGCATACAACGGATGGAAAACTTTTTGGCTAAGCTCAAAAGGCTGATCAATATGAACAGATTGGCGCTTACCACTCGTTTTAAGGTATCAATCGACTTCAGCTCAAACGTATGTGATGCGAACCCTAATTACTTTCCATAAGTTTACAATTTCCAACGAAACCCTATACAAATATTCATACAGGGTGTTTGGTAGTCAGTGTCAAAAAAACTAAGGGGTTATAGTGCACACAAAATTCAACAAAAATACACAAATTAGACACTTACATCTCAATCCACCTTCCAGTAGCACTCATTTGAATTTTTGTTCAAAATTCTTGGAAACTTCCCATTTCGCCTATTCCGAATTTAAAGTGATAAAGATGGCGGCATAATCCCTTTGATGACAGCACAAGCCGACACCGCCAACTCCCCATTGGTCACCGATACTCTTTGAAAACAAAGCCGCCGCCTCAACATAAACGCTCACGACACGCCTTCAAACGGCCATAAAAAATCACCCAGCGCCAAAACTGGAAACCCCCACGGCCCAAAACACGCGGCCCCACTTTGGATTTAATAAAAAAACCCCAGCGCCCCTCAGGAGCCACGCCCCGACCCCAAAAAACCAGCATAAAGTCCAAAAACCCAAATTTCTCGTTTCAGAATATTCAACTATCAAAGGAGCCGCTTTTCTTTGACAAAAAGCCGCCACCGCCACAACATAAACGCTCATGACACGCCTTCAAACGGCCATAAAAAATCACCCAGCCCCTAAATTGGAAACCCCCGCGGCCCAAAACACGCAGACCCACTTTGGATTTCATAAAAAACCCCGGGGCCCCTAAGAACTCGCGCCCCAAGCCCAAAAATCCTTCCCAAAGTCCAAAAACCCAAATTTCTCGTTTCAGATTTTTCTACTATCAAAGAAGCCGCTCCTCTTTGACAAAAAACCGCCGCCGCCGTAACATAAACGACGAAATTTCCCATTTCGCCTATTCCCAATTGAAAGTGATAAAGATGGCGGCATAATCCCTTTGATAACAACTCGAGCCGACACCAACAACTCCCCATTGCACACCGATACTCTTTGAAAACGAAGCCGCCGCCTCAACATAAACGCTCATGACGCAGCTTCAAACAGCCATAAAAAATCCCACAGCCCCAAAATTGTAAACCCCCGCGGCGCAAAACACGCGCCCCCACTTTGGATTTCATAAAAAAACCCCGGCGCCCCTAAGGACTCGCGCCCCAAGCCCAAAAATCCTTCCCAAAGTCCAAAAACCCAAATTTCTCGTTTCAGATTTTTCTACTATCAAAGAAGCCGCTCCTCTTTGACAAAAAACCGCCGCCGCCGTAACATAAACGACGAAATTTCCCATTTCGCCTATTCCCAATTGAAAGTGATAAAGATGGCGGCATAATCCCTTTGATAACAACTCGAGCCGACACCAACAACTCCCCATTGCACACCGATACTCTTTGAAAACGAAGCCGCCGCCTCAACATAAACGCTCATGACGCAGCTTCAAACAGCCATAAAAAATCCCACAGCCCCAAAATTGTAAACCCCCGCGGCGCAAAACACGCGCCCCCACTTTGGATTTCATAAAAAAACCCCGGCGCCCCTAAGGACTCGCGCCCCAAGCCCAAAAATCCTTCCCAAAGTCCAAAAACCCAAATTTCTCGTTTCAGATTTTTCTACTATCAAAGAAGCCGCTCCTCTTTGACAAAAAACCGCCGCCGCCGCAACATAAACGACGAAATTTCCCATTTCGCCTATTCCCAATTGAAAGTGATAAAGATGGCGGCACAATCCCTTTGATAACACCTGAAGCCGACACCGCCAACTCCCCATCGGTCACCCATACTCTTTGACAAACATACCGCCGCCTCAACATAAACGCTTATGACGCAGCTTCAAACAGCAATAAAAAATCCCCCAGCCCCAAAATTGTAAACTCCCGCGGCGCAAAACACGCGCCCCCACTTTGGATTTCATAAAAAAACCCCGGCGCCCCCCTGGGCTCACGCCCCGGGCCCAAAAATCCACCACAAAGTCCAAAAACCCAAGTTTCTCGTTTCGGATTTTTCTACAATCAAAGAAGCCGCTCCTTTGTGACAAAAGCCGCCAACGCCGCACATAAACGCTCGTGCCTGGCCTTTAAACGGCCATAAAAAATGACCTGTCCCCAAAATGTGGAAGCCCCGCGGCCCAAAACACGCGCCCCAACTTTGGATTTCATAAAAAAACAACGGCGCCCCCCTGGGCTCACGCCCCGACCCCAAAAAACCACCATAAAGTCCAAAAACCCAAATTTCTCGTTTCTAAATATTCAACAATGCGGCTCCTTTGAGACAAAATGCCGCCAACACCTCAACTCCCTTCCCATTGGCCAGACCACAACCGGCCGCCATTGCTCTCTTCTCATTGGTCAAGCTTCGACGTGCTATCCCTTTGTGGCGCATGCCGCCCGCGTTTACAAAAACCACAAAACACAACTTTAAAAATTCCCCAAAATTAAGGAAAGCCCCAAATTCAAACTTTTATGAATGTAAACCCTTTACCCCAACTTTGGATTTCCAAAAAAAAATACACCAACCCCCAAACACACCCCCTTCCACCCTTAAAAAGGGCTTAAAGTTAAAATATCCAAAATTCGTGATCACGATTATTATAACAAAAATTTCAAATCCAACTTAATTTCACATTTAAGCCCATAACTCCTCACCCCAAAAAGTTTTCGACCCCAAATTTTTTGCAAAAGTTAGGGGACAACTTTGGATTTGATATTTTAAAAAAACTACCCCTCCAGCACACCGGGAACATACCCCAAAATTAGCTTTTTCCTTCGTAGCCAGGTCGCTAATGGTATTCTAGAAGCGACCTGGCTACGAAGGAAATATTAAGGATAGGCCTAAGTCTATAACCCCAAAATTCAATTATCACATTTTACCTATTGGGACCCAACATACAAAGTATATATATATATATATATATATATATACCCCCCCATATATGCAATCTTCCCGCGCGGGAAGATTGTTTTACAAGGACTTAAAGGATCTCAAGGATCACCAATCCAGGACATCTTACACACTTATGTTTTTCAAGCGGGAAGATCAACCCTCAAAAAAAAACTTCATCTTCCCACTCGTGGGAAGATTTCCTAACACGAAATTGCAATCTTCCCAGGAGTGGGAACATTACATGATTTCTAAATATAATCTTCCCACTTGTGGGAACATTACCCATAGCCTAAAAAGAATCTTCCCACAAGTGGGAAGATTGTTTTACAAGGACTTAAAGGATCCCAAGGATCACCAATCCAGGACATCTTACACACTTATGTTTTTCAAGCGGGAAAATCGACCCTCAAAAAAAATTTTCATCTTCCCACGAGTGGGAACATTACATGATTCATAAATATAATCTTCCCACCCTTGGGAAGATTACCCTATAACTAATAACAATCTTCCCACGACTGGGAAGATTAACTAATGCCTAACTATAATCTTCCCACCATTGGGAACATTACATAATTTCTAAATATTATCCTCCCACCTGTGGGAACATCACTCCATAACAAAATATTATCTTCCCACTCATGGGAAGATTACCATATAACAAATAACAATCTTCCCACTAGTGGGAAGATAAACTAATGCCTAACTATAATCTTCCCACTCGTGGGAACATTACCCAAAGCCTACAATGAATCTTCCCACAAGTGGGAAGATTATTTTACAAGAACTTAAAGGATCAAAAGGATCACCAATCCAGGACATCTTACAAACTTATGTTTTTCAGGCGGGAAAATCGACCCTCAAAAAAATTTTCATCTTCCCACCCGTGGGAAGATTTCCTAATACCAAATTACAATCTTCCCACGAGTGGGAACATTACATGATTCATAAATATAATCTTCCCACCCTTGGGAAGATTACCCTATAACTAATAACAATCTTCCCACGACTGGGAAGATTAACTAATGCCTAACTATAATCTTCCCACCATTGGGAACATTACATAATTTCTAAATATTATCCTCCCACCTGTGGGAACATCACTCCATAACAAAATATTATCTTCCCACTCATGGGAAGATTACCATATAACAAATAACAATCTTCCCACTAGTGGGAAGATAAACTAATGCCTAACGATAATCTTCCCACTCGTGGGAACATTACCCAAAGCCTACAAAGAATCTTCCCACAAGTGGGAAGATTGTTTTACAAGAACTTAAAGGACCAAAAGGATCACCAATCCAGGACATCTTACAAACTTATGTTTTTCAAGCGGGAACATCAACCCTCAAAAACAATTTTCATCATCCCATTCGTGGGAAGATTTCCCAATACGAAATTACAACCTTCCCACGAGTGGGAACATTACATTCACTCCCCCACCTAATGGCGCACCACGCGCGTCCACGTTATTTTTTCCTCACCAAATTCGGAAAGGTGGCTCTGGGCACTACCAGCCACCCACCCGACCCCCTTCCCCGAGTTAAGAACGACCCCACCGACCACGGGGGGCTGATGAAATAGTCTGGATCTTCGAAAAACGGCCGGAAATCGATATATTATCACCCCCCACTCACCTGAAGGAACCCCCCCACTCGAAAACCAACCCAACTGATCCGGGTGGACACGAACTATTGTAACCCAACCTAACCTAACCTCAGGCAAGACGAACGGAAGTCGGGGGACGCGTTGGACACTCGCCCCGGCCACCCAGGCAACGGGAGCGGTCGGGGCCCCCACCAATGGCGCCCCCCCACCCACGCCCGCCATCCTTCACTCACCAAACTCGCGGAATACACTCACGGGACACCTATCCACACGACCACCAACCCCCGCGAGTGCAAAACGACGGGAAGTGATCGTGAAAAAAAAAATCCGGAAAAAACCCAAGGACGGCTCTTACAACGCCAATCGGGGCACTCCCCCACCTAATGGCGCACCACGCGCGTCCACGTTATTTTTTCCTCACCAAATTCGGAAAGTTGGCTCTGGGCACTACCAGCCACCCACCCAACCCCCTTCCCCGGGTTAAAAACGACCCCACCGACCACAGGGGGCTCATGAAATAGTCTGGATCTTCGAAAAACGGCCGGAAATCGATATATTATCACCCCCCACTCACCTGAAGGAACCCCCCCACTCGAAAACCAAACCAACTGATCCGGGTGGACACGAACTATTGTAACCCAACCTAACCTAACCTCAGGCTAGACGAACGGAAGTCGGGGGACGCGTTGGACACTCGCCCCGGCCACCCGGGCAACGGCAGCGGTCGGGGCCCCCACCAATGGCGCCCCCCCACCCACGCCCGCCATCCTTCACTCACCAAACTCGCGGAATACACTCACGGGACACCTATCCACACGACCACCAACCCCCGCGAGTGCAAAACGACGGGAAGTGATCGTGAAAAAAAAAAATCCGGAAAAAACCCGAGGACGGCTCTTACAACGCCAATCGGGGCACTCCCCCACCTAATGGCGCACCACGCGCTTCCACGTTATTTTTTCCACACCAAATTCGGAAAGTTGGCTCTGGGCACTACCAGCCACCCACCCGACCCCCTTCCCCGAGTTAAGAACGACCCCACCGACCACGGGGGGCTGATGAAATAGTCTGAATCTTCGAAAAACGGCCGGAAATCGATATATTATCACCCCCCACTCACCTGAAGGAACCCCCCCACTCGAAAACCAACGCAACTGATCCGGGTGGACACGAACTATTGTAACCCAACCTAACCTAACCTCAGGCTAGACGAACGGAAGTCGGGGGACGCGTTGGACACTCGCCCCGGCCACCCGGGCAACGGGAGCGGTCGGGGCCCCCACCAATGGCGCCCCCCCACCCACGCCCGCCATCCTTCACTCACCAAACTCGCGGAATACACTCACGGGACACCTATCCACACGACCACCAACCCCCGCGAGTGCAAAACGACGGGAAGTGATCCTGAAAAAAAAAAAATCCGGAAAAAACCCGAGGACGGCTCTTACAACGCCAATCGGGGCACTCCCCCACCTAATGGCGCACCACGCGCGTCCACGTTATTTTTTCCTCACCAAATTCGGAAAGTTGGCTCTGGGCACTACCAGCCACACACCCGACCCCCTTCCCCGAGTTAAGAACGACCCCACCGCCCACGGGGGGCTGATGAAATAGGCTGGATCTTCGAAAAACGGGCAAGAATCGATATATTATCACCCCCCACTCAACTGAAGGAACCCCCCCACTCGGAAACCAACCCAACTCATCCGGGTGGACACGAACTATTGTAACCCAACCTAACCTAACCTCAGGCTAGACGAACGGAAGTCGGGGGACGCGTTGGACACTCGCCCCGGCCACCCGGGCAACGGGAGCGGTCGGGGCCCCCACCAATGGCGCCCCCCCCACCCACGCCCGTCATCCTTCACTCACCAAACTCGCGGAATACACTCACGGGACACCTATCCACACGACCACCAACCCTCGCGAGTGCAAAACAACGGGAAGTGATCCCGAAAAAAAAAATCCGGAAAAAACCCGAGGACGGCTCTTACAACGCCAATCGGGGCACTCCCCCACCTAATGGCGCACCACGCGCGTCCACGTTATTTTTTCCTCACCAAATTCGGAAAGTTGGCTCTGGGCACTACCAGCCACACACCCGACCCCCTTCCCCGAGTTAAGAACGACCCCACCGCCCACGGGGGGCTGATGAAATAGGCTGGATCTTCGAAAAACGGGCAGAAATCGATATATTATCACCCCCCACTCAACTGAAGGAACCCCCCACTCGGAAACCAACCCAACTGATCCGGGTGGACACGAACTATTGTAACCCAACCTAACCTAACCTCAGGCTAGACGAACGGAAGTCGGGGGACACGTTGGACACTCGCCCCGGCCACCCGGGCAACGGGAGCGGTCGGGGCCCCCACCAATGGCGCCCCCCCACCCACGCCCGCATCCTTCACTCACCAAACTCGCGGAATACACTCACGGGACACCTATCCACACGACCACCAACCCCCGCGAGTGCAAAACGACGGGAAGTGATCCTGAAAAAAAAAATCCGGAAAAAACCCGAGGACGGCTCTTACAACGCCAATCGGGGCACTCCCCCACCTAATGGCGCACCACGCGCGTCCACGTTATTTTTTCCTCACCAAATTCGGAAAGTTGGCTCTGGGCACTACCAGCCACACACCCGACCCCCTTCCCCGAGTTAAGAACGACCCCACCGCCCACGGGGGGCTGATGAAATAGGCTGGATCTTCGAAAAACGGGCAGAAATCGATATATTATCACCCCCCACTCAACTGAAGAAACCCCCCCACTCGGAAACCAACCCAACTCATCCGGGTGGACACGAACTATTGTAACCCAACCTAACCTAACCTCAGGCTAGACGAACGGAAGTCGGGGGACGCGTTGGACACTCGCCCCGGCCACCCGGGCAACGGGAGCGGTCGGGGCCCCCACCAATGGCGCCCCCCCACCCACGCCCGCCATCCTTCACTCACCAAACTCGCGGAATACACTCACGGGACACCTATCCACACGACCACCAACCCCCGCGAGTGCAAAACGACGGGAAGTGATCCCGAAAAAAAAAATCCGGAAAAAACCCGAGGACGGCTCTTACAACGCCAATCGGGGCACTCCCCCACCTAATGGCGCACCACGCGCGTCCACGTTATTTTTTCCTCACCAAATTCGGAAAGTTGGCTCTGGGCACTACCAGCCACACACCCAACCCCCTTTCCCGAGGTAAGAACGACCCCACCGCCCACGGGGGGCTGATGAAATAGTGTGGATCTTCGAAAAACGGCCGGAAATCGATATATTATCACCCCCCACTCACCTGAAGGAACCCCCCCCCCACTCGGAAACCAACCCAACTCATCCGGGTGGACACGAACTATTGTAACCCAACCTAACCTAACCTCAGGATAGACGAACGGAAGTCGGGGGACGCGTTGGACACTCGCCCCGGCCACCCGGGCAACGGCGGCGGTCGGGGCCCCCACCAATGGCGCCCCCCCACCCACGCCCGCCATCCTTCACTCACCAAACTGGCGGAATACACTCACGGGACACCTATCCACACGACCACCAACCCCCGCGAGTGCAAAACGACGGGAAGTGATCCTGAAAAAAAAAAAATCCGGAAAAAACCCGAGGACGGCTCTTACAACGCCAATCGGGGCACTCCCCCACCTAATGGCGCACCACGCGCGTCCACGTTATTTTTTCCGCACCAAATTCGGAAAGTTGGCTCTGGGCACTACCAGCCACACACCCGACCCCCTTCCCCGAGGTAAGAACGACCCCACCGCCCACGGGGGGCTGATGAAATAGTCTGGATCTTCGAAAAACGGCCGGAAATCGATATATTATCACCCCCCACTCACCTGAAGGAACCCCCCCATTCGGAAACCAACCCAACTCATCCGGGTGGACACGAACTATTGTAACCCAACCTAACCTAACCTCAGGATAGACGAACGGAAGTCGGGGAACGCGTTGGATACTCGCCCCGGCCACCCGGGCAACGGCGGCGGTCGGGGCCCCCACCAATGGCGCCCCCCCACCCACGCCCGCCATCCTTCACTCACCAAACTCGCGGAATACACTCACGGGACACCTATCCACACGACCACCAACCCCCGCGAGTGCAAAACGACGGGAAGTGATCCTGAAAAAAAAAATCCGGAAAAAACCCGAGGACGGCTCTTACAACGCCAATCGGGGCACTCCCCCACCTAATGGCGCACCACGCGCGTCCACGTTATTTTTTCCTCACCAAATTCGGAAAGTTGGCTCTGGGCACTACCAGCCACACACCCGACCCCCTTCCCCGAGTTAAGAACGACCCCACCGCCCACGGGGGGCTGATTAAGTGGGCTCGAACGGCTAAAAACGGCCTGAAATCGATATAATATCACCCCCCACTGAAATGAACGAGCCCCCCACCTCAGAAACCCACCTCACACATCCGGGAGGACACAAACTATTGTAACCCAACCTAACCTAACCTCAGGCTAGACGAACGGAAGTCGGGGGACGCGTTCAAGACTCGCCCCGGCCACCCCTGCAAAGGCAGACGTCGGGGCCCCCACAAATGGCGCCCCCCCTCCAACACCCGTCATCCTTCACTCACCAAACTCGCAGGATACACTCATCCGACACCCTCCCACACACCCACAAACCCCCAGCAATCCAAAACGACGGGAAGTGCTGGAGGAAAAAAAATTCCAGAAAAAACCCAGGCCAGGATCTTACGACGCCAATCGGGGCACTCCCCCACGTAACGCCCCACCACCTCGACCCACGTCGTTATTTCCTCACCATATTCGGAAAGTTGACTCTAGGCACTACCACCCACACAACCTAGGCCCATCCCCGCCTAAAGGACGATGCCTCCCACCACGGGGGGCTGATTAAGTGGGCTCGAACGGCTAAAAACGGCCTGAAATCGATATAATATCACCCCCCACTGAAATGAACGAGCCCCCCACCTCAGAAACCCACCTCACACATCCGGGAGGACTCAAACTATTGTAACCCAACCTAACCTAACCTCAGGCTAGACGAACGGAAGTCGGGGGACGCGTTCAAGACTCGCCTCGGCCACCCCTGCAAAGGCAGACATCGGGGCCCCCACAAATGGCGCCCCCCCTCCAACACCCGTCATCCTTCACTCACCAAACTCGCAGAATACCCTCATCCGACACCCATCCACACACCCACCAACCCCCGCGAGTCTAAAACGACGGGGAATACTCGAGGAAAAAATAATTCCAAAAAAAACCCGGGCCCGGTTTTTACAGCGCAAATGAGGACGCCCCCCACCTAATGCCCCACCGCAGGGCCCCACTTTATTTTTTCCTCACCAAAATCGGAAAATGCACTCTCGGCACTACCACCCACACACCCAACGCCCATCTCCGCGGAAAAAACGACGTCACCGCCCATGCGTGGCAAATTAATTGGGGAGGAGCGGCCAAAAAAAGACAGAAATCAATAAAAAACCACCACCGGCTCAACAAAACGCGCCCCGCACTACCAACCACACACCCAACAGAAATCCCACTGAAAAAAAATACCACCCAACCCAGAGGAATTATCTTGAGATAAGTGGCCAAAAACAGCAAAAAATCAATAATAAATCACCCTGGGCTTAAGGCTGCGGTCTACCCCTGGCGCGCACCCAAATGCAAGGGTTTTTTAGAATCGTGTTATCTTCTGCCAAATGAAGCCTAGAGCTAATAATAAGGTGTCATATTAAAGAAGAATAACGGTACTAGTTTTCGTCTGTTACAATTTTGTAATTAGTTCATTAAAACTAATAGAAAACTTCAGTTAAAAATGGAGAAAAACAGATGATTTTAGACCGGTATAGCTGAAATTAGAAATTTTATTTTAAAATTCTAAAAAGATAGCCGACTAGATCCTTTTTTATACTTTTAGAAAAAGTTAAGAGCCAATCTCTATCTTAATCGGTTAATTCTGAAACACGATCCCCGTAAACCTCTGCAGCCATCAAACTCGCCTAGCGCTACGGCCGTGAGGCCGGCATATTCGGCATTGTTGTTGTTTTTGTTTTGGTTGGGGTAAACCGCAGCCTTAACAAAAACTCGGCACGTGATAGTTTAGCCTGATCATAGTGTTTTCGTCAAAAAACAGTACGTTATTATGTAAATTGGAAATATTGGATATACCTAATGTTTAAGTCAATTGTCGTAATTCTGTCATAATAATTCATTATACATTACAAAAAAACAATCGCTTCCTACTTTTAGTGGAAATTAATCTCTATTTATAGTCTTTAAGGAAATATATTGTGATTTACTAGTTGTATCTCGTGTCAATTGTCGATTTATAGGTATACAAATCACAATGCGTATTCGAGGATATTGTAATCGAAAGTACTCATCTTCGATATTGTTAGCAAACCTCTGTTATTTAAAACCAAGATTGCAATGGAATTCACATCACAAGAATATGCTGATATGCACTTTGTGTATGGTTTTTGTAACGGTAATGCTCTTGCCGCCAGAAGGGAATATGAACGTCGATTTCCTAATCGGCGCATTCCATGTCCAAGAGTTTTCTCGAGTTTACACCGGCGGCTTGCAGACTATGGTACCGTACAAAAACAGCGTAATGAAATGGGTACAGTATATGGCGTTGCGACAGACGAATTAATACTTGATGCTGTTCACAATGAACCCGGAATAAGTACTAGAGAAGTTGCTAGAGACATTGGTACTTCTAATTGGAAAGTTTGGGACGTCTTGAAAAAAAACCAACACCATCCCTTTCATTTTCGCCAAGTTCAAGCCCTCGAAGAAAATGACTTTGGACCAAGAGTGCAGTTTTGCCGGTGGCTCCTGAATAGTGACATGGAACAATATGGCTTCTTCAAAAAGATTTTGTGGTCAGATGAATCGTTGTTTACCAGAGAGAGGATTTTTAATAGTCACAATATGCATCACTGGTCAGAACAAAACCCCAGAGCTACTAAGGAAAGGGCTTTTCAAAGACGTTTCCGAGTTAATGTCTGGGCTGGAGTCATAGGGGACCAATTAATTGGTCCCCATTTCTTTGAAGATACCTTGAATGGACCAACATACTTGGACTTCTTACAGCACACCTTACCTGCCCTCCTTGATGTACTGGATATAAATCAAAGAGACGAAATAATATTTCAGCATGATGGAGCTCCTCCACATTTCACAAATGAGGTGAGAGACTGGCTTAGTCTAAACTACCCTACATGGATTGGTCGAGGCGGACCCGTCGCGTGGCCAGCTAGGTCACCTGATCTAACGCCCATGGACTTCTTTGTCTGGGGGTTTCTAAAGAGTGAAGTATACACAACACCCGTGGATAATGAAGAAGAGCTGAGACATCGCATCACAACAGCTGTAGAAAAGTTGCGAGAAAAACTTTCTTTTAAAGTTACAGTTGGTGCAATGAGAAAGAGGTCTCGAGCATGTATCAGACGTGAAGGCAGACAGTTTGAACAAGATCTTTAAGTTTTAAAGTGTCAGTTTTTAAGAGTAATGTTTTTAAAGTATGTGTTTAAGTTTAATTTCCTACTTCTAGTTTGTTATAATTTTTAATAAAATCTGTTTTAATTGCAAGTAATGAATTTTAAATTTTTTTTAGTTGCTAATTTTTTGCAACAATTACTTGCCACAAAAGGCATGAGGGGCAGTCTTAAGGCAGCTAAGGTACTCCATTGATATTAGTTTTAATAAATACCGGCAGTCGGAATCAAACCTTCAAGGTCCAACTTTCAAGAACTACTATCTTAGTATTTATTGTTGGTGTTGGTGGTGAATTTATAAAAAAATGGTCAATAATTATGTTTAATGCCTAATTTCGCCCAGTAGGCGTAAAGGAAATGTCACTTGTAGTATATCATTTTAAAGCTTATAATGTGGGTAAGTTTTGGTAATATTTGACAGTTTGTAGGTTGAAGCATAAAAAAATTTTCTTAAGTAAGTTATAGCACCCTTTTTTTTAAATTTCCCAAAATTTTGTTTTCGGGTAGATTTTACAAAGCTTCAAGGAGGCTCAACTGGACATACTGTACTTATTCTGATAGAAAATTTTATGTACTTTCTAAAAATGACATAAAAAATGGCGATATGTTTGGTAAATGGCAAGAGAAATTAGATTTTTAAGGGCAATGTCAAGATTTAAAAAAAAAAATTCAAATGAGTGCCACTGGAAGGTGGATTGAGATGTAAGTGTCTAATTTGCGTATTTTTGTTGCATTTTGTGTGCATAATAACCCCTTAATTTTTTTGACACTGACTACCAAACACCCTGTATAACATGCAGCTTATAAATTAATAAATGCATCTTAAGCAAATTCAACAACTAAATCAAGTTTAGCTACAACAGTAACATAATTCATAATATAAATAAATATATATATATATATATATATATATATATATCTCAACATATTTGCAACAATAACAACAATTAAACCTATCAACAATAATCATGCTATCTACATTATAGTAGAACCCTCTTATCTCAAGTACATTTTACATTTGGTTTTAAATGTGGACAACGAATCACAAAAAATGTCCAAACCAGTGCCCCTGTTGATGAGGAGATTGTAAGATCTCATCACCCGGTAAAGCGGCGAGGATGCATGAGCTACAGTCCTAAAATTAGGTAAAGCGAACAAAAGAGTGCTTCTGCTGTTAAAGTTAGGGACCCGATATGTCAGGGCTGCAACACTGGCCGAGTCATCCACCTGCCCATGCACCAGTTTGTACAGGAATACAAAAGCTGACCATGACCTCCTCAGATCCAGCCTCTCAAACTCAAACAGTTCTAACAACTCATTATAAGGAACCATATATGTATAAAAATTAAAAGACTTAAAAAATAAAAATCTTAAAAATCGTTTTTGAACTTTTTCTAAGGCTGCTTGGTAAGTTATATGAATTGGGTTCTAAATAAGAGATGCACACTCCAACCTCGACCTGACGAAGGAGTTGTATAATAAAATCAATGTTTTTACATTTTTAAAATTTGCACTCTGCCTAAAAATAAATCCCATGACTTTAAGAGCTTTTGATACACAATTGTCAACATGAAAATTGAATGATAAAGTAGAATCTAAATAAACTTCCAAGTCCTTGGCTCTATCAATTCTAGCAATTGAAATCCCATTTAAATAGTAATTACTTTCAATCCATGTTTGAGATCTTTTAAATGTGAGCAACTGACATTTTAATGTATTGAAACTCATTTTATTATCTATACTCCATTGAAAAACATTGTTGAGATCATTTTAGCGAATTTCCCTATAGGGAATACGCTATTACGGTAGTAGCCATGGTAAGACCTAAGCCCAGGACCACTTTACTTTTTCATTTTGAGGTCCCCAGAAGCCAAAAACACCATTCGTTCATTTTAGCGAATTTCCCTATAGGGAATACGCTATTACGGTAGTAGCCATGGTAAGACCTAAGCCCGGGACCACTTTACTTTTTCATTTTGAGGTCCCCAGAAGCCAAAAACACCATTCGTTCATTTTCATATATATGTATATATATATCTATATATCTATATATCTATGTGTCCGTGGTACTGATAACTTTTGAAGGAGACCTCCGATTTTGAAGAAATTTGGTATGGAGGTGTAAGACCAGGTCTATTTTCATGAGTTCGCGAACCAGCATTGTCGGGTTATGGGAACGGGGTTTTATGGGGTTCCAAAGGGGTCAAAAATGGGTTTTTGGCATTTTTGGACCTTAATTTTTAAAATTCAACAATTTTAACTGAAACCATTTAAAAGAGCTTAAAAAACAAACAATTTGGTATATTGAATTTTTATCATAGCATAACTGGTTACGGGGCAAATCAAAAAATGTGTTTTCCATGTTATTCTTATGGGAAATCATGAAAATCCTATATCTTGCTTATTTATTGACATAACTTAACCAAATTTGGTATGTACATTAAGTATATAAGGTTTAACTTACATTTGCTTACAAAACCCATATGGCGGCAAACCTACATACTCACCCCCATGGGGTTTATGGGGAATATAAAAAATTGCCAGAGTTTGATACAATTTTGTGTTTACATTCACCTATTATTGATTAACTTAGATTTTCTAACAACACCCAATGGCAGAAAACCTACATACTCGATCCTATGGTGTTTTTATGGGGAAAGTAAATAATCTGGAATTCCATTGGAAATTCGCTGAGTACGCAGGTCTGCTGCGACGGGGGTATTCATATATATGTATATATATCTATGTGTCCGTGGTAGTGATAACTTTTGAAGGGGACCTCCGATTTTGATTAAATTTGGTATGGAGGTGTAAGACCAGGTCTATTTTCATGAGTTCGCGAACCAGCATTGTCGGGTTATGGGAACGGGGTAATGGGTTTTTTGCATTTTTGGACCTTAATTTTTAAAATTCATCAATTTTAACTGAAACCAATCAAAAGAGCTTAAAAAAACAAACAATTTGGTATTTTGAATTTTTATCATGGCATAACTGGTTACGGCAAATCCAAAAATGTGTTTTCCATGTTATTCTTATGGGAAATCAAGAAAACCCTATATTTTGCTTATTTATTGACATAACTTAATCAAATTTGGTATGTACATTATCTATATAAGGTTTAACTTATACTTGCTTACAAACCCATATGGCGGCAAACCTACATACTCACCCCCATGGGGTTTATGGGGAAAATAAAAAATTGCCAGAGTTTGATACAATTTTGTGTTTACATTCACCAATTATTGATTAACTTAGATTTTCTAACAACACCCAATGGCAGAAAACCTACATACTCGATCCTATGGTGTTTTTATGGGGAAAGCAAATAATCTGAAATTCCATTGGAAATACGCTGAGTACGCAGGTCTGCTGCGACGGGGGTATTGTAACTTAATAACATCATCTTTATTCTGAATGTGTAAAAATATCTTTAAATCATCTTCAAATAATAAAGCTCTGGCTGAATTGATGTAGTTATGAAGGTCATTAATTAATATTATGAAAAGACAAGGTCCTAAATTTGAACCTTGAGGAACCCCAGATTGAACAGTGAATGTGGATGAATAACCATTATAAAAAACATACTGCTTCCTATTAACAATGTATGATTTAAAAAAAAGTTAATAAAATTTTCAGACAACCCATAAAAATGAAGTTTCTTCAACAAAATTGAATGGTCAACTTCAAATGCCTTCGCCAGGTCAAGAAATAATGAGTCAGTCTGAATATTCAAATCTAGACCCGAGGAGACATAGTGTGTAAAATTAATCAAGTTTGTATTGACAGATCTACCTGGCACAAACCCATGCTGAATAGGAGACAGATATTTTGTGAAATGATGAAATAAAAATTTATGGACGATGATCTCAAAAATCTTAGCTGGGACTGACAACACCGCTACTGGCCTGTAATTTGTTACTTGTGACTCTTTTCCACTTTTAAAAATTGGGGTTACTTTAGTTATCTTCCACTTGTCATTAAACGACTTTGATCTAAGACTTAAATTAAACATATAAGTTAAAGGTTTGACCAAAACATCAGAGCAGCCTTTGAATAAATACTGTGGAAGAAGATCAGGTCCGGTCGTACATTTAGTTTTAAGTTTCCTAATGGCATCCTGCACATCCCGGTGCTCAACACGCGTTAGCGCCAGGCAGTCGACCCCCTCCAGGCACGGCCCCGCCACCGCAGCCCGTGCACTCGGCTCATTAACATATTTATCATAAACTGAGCTGAAATAATCTCCAAATGCATTGGCGATCGCCGCTTCGCTATCCAGCTTTGACCCATTGTGTTCCATAATTAACATTTTGTTATTATCTAATTTTCTTTTTTTTTTAAAACCCCAGAACTTCTTACAATCTAAATTAATATTTTCCTCCACATTATTTGTAAAACAATCATAAGCAGCATTAATTTCCCTTTTGACTATTGTTCTTTGAGCCTTGAATCTTTCATAATTTTCTAATGAGCCGTTCTTTTTATATTTTCTGTGCAACTTCTCTTTTAACTTCAAATTATAAATTACAGACGCATTGAACCATGAAGGATATTTTGACTGTTTTTTCTTTATTTTTGGACAGGCTTTATTAAGAACATCATAAACGGTGACATAAAAATGATCTACAGCGTCATTAATATTAGTCATAGAATACAACAGAGACCAGTCTGTATTTTGTAAACGCCGGTAAATTAAAAGGAAATCAGCTCGCTTAAAATAAAAACCAGTTTGTTCGGTCGACCTTGACCGATAAGATAACGGAGCGGCGCCCCGAACCCTCACCACAAGCGCCGGGTGATAAGGATCTTCTACAACTAATACATCATCACATTTTTTTACATCAGTGTGACAGATATTTGAGATAACCAAATCAAGAGTTTTGTTTTGAAAATTAACAATGTTGTTTTTTAAACTAAGGTCATGAAAATTCATAAATAAAAGCAATTCCTTACAAAAGTTATCACCACTAATTAAGTTGGTATTAGTACCATAAATTTGCAGATTGAAGTCACCTAATATAATCAATTGACTATTTTTTGAAACCTTCAACTGTTGTACACTGTCGAAAAACGCTTGGTAAAGCAAAATCCCCGACTTTACTGAGCAAATGCTCACTGCTCAGCCCCTAGGTACTATAAATAATACCCATAGAATTAAAATAATTTAATCAAATAAAATTAGATTTTTGTGAATGAAACTGTTTCAATAAGCTTTCAAATGAATGTAATGAATGGTAGAATTGAATGTTATAACATCTTTAAACTTCATTATAGTTATATTGTAGCAAATCATATCCAAATAGAGTCGGATGACAATTTTTTTTTTCTGTCCAACTGTAAATTGAAACCTTTAACCTATAAAAACTTTTAAAGAAGCATCGTACGTTGGGTGACCGTTCTAATATTTGTTGATAGATTTTAACAAATTTTACCAATGCATTATTTATTTGCCAGCAGGTTAATTCAGATTTTTCCATAGTAATTGTTTAATTATCTTATTTATTATGTTTCAGGAACGAAGAGTAGAAAGAAAGCTAAATAGCAGTGCCTTTAAAGAAGAGAAGAAACGTCAGGAGCGGAATATGATCAATGCTCGAGTAAACACAGTAGCTGTGCATCACCTGTAATCATTTTGAAACACCATTGTGAATGAAACAAAAATTATATCTTTTAGGGTTAAAAGCATAGTTATACCTCTGTAAAAACTGGCTGTACATATTATCAAAAGTTTACATGTATTAATGAATAACTACATACCTACCCATTACAGTAAAACCTTGCAAACCCGACTTTAATAACTCGACCCTTCACGTAATGTGATATGGGTACAATTGGTTGCACGAGACATGAGACAGCCCGCCAGGATTTCTATTACAAATGGGCAGTTTAACAGCCTGAATTTGAAATAAAGACCTTGGTAACGATTTTCATTTTACTGTATATTATTATAATGATTAATACACGCCATGTTACAGGAGATAGAGCCAACCGGCCCATAAGTATCATTAATTCTGGTGGGCTGTCTCGAACAACCAACAATACACATGACTAGCGACCAGATGTTGTGGTGTGATTGGCATTTAGAGCCAATATTACTTGAACTGATCAGGTGAACGGCGGGAGTAATATTGGCTTCATGACACTGTCTTGTCTAGATTGTGGGGGTATTGTTCATTTTTGTCAACATTTGTATTTTTATTCAACTATAATTTAAATTATATTTTTTGTTGCTAATGGAGCAGACTGTTTTATAATTATCTGTAGAACTTTGTTGTGGATTTAAGAATGGGCTTGATTCATAGTTTTTTTCATGCATGAATTTTTCTAATATTTATAATAGTTTTTTTAGTTAGAGAATCAAGTGCCCAGGTCAATTTGTTAATTTCATTCACAAGGCATCAAAAATTTACCATGCAATTTACTTTTTTATTGTTTTGATGTTTGTAAATAAACGTTTGTTTTATAATGATGTTATGTACCGTAGTTTATTACCAAACATAATCATTTATCATTTCCTTTTTAAAGTTTACATTTTGTGCTTCGTTTCATCTGAGAATCCCTCACCAAACTCATGGCCAAGGTCTCAGATCTCCTCTTTCCCGCCCTATGACAATGTAGTGATTGTTATGAATGATTGTTCTCTACATTTGCTGCCATGTGGTGTTCTTGTTGTTAGAAAAGGTTGGTTAATCCGTATTTAGTTGAGGTAAACTATCAAATTATACAGTATTAAGATAAGGTATGTCAATAAATAAGCTAAAAGCAAGGTTTTGTTGATTTCCCATAAGACTAACATGTATATTAACCAGTTTAGCTAAGTGGAAACTTCAATACCATATTGTTTATTTTTCCATTTTTTTTTTTTTTTTTTTTTTTTGTGGTTTCAGTTAAAGTTGAATTTCACAAATTGAGGTTGAAAAATGCAGCAAGCCCATTAAGGACCCTTTAAAAACCCTATTGAACCCGGTTACCATAATCCGATCATGCTGGTTTGCAAAGTCATGAAAATAGACCTGGTCTTACACCTTGATACCTTGCCAAAATGTAGGCAAAAATCACTGAAAACTGGTTAAAAATAGGTCTACAGGACTGTTAGGAAATTCATACCCCTGATGATGCAGTATCGGCCCCTCCTTACTACTCAAGTGAAACAATTACTTTTTCGTTCATAAGAAACAAAACATAACCTCAACTAACCTAGCGAGATGTACTGCTTGTGTTTCTGGTTGCTAGGTGGTAACCACTTCACATCAGCTAAGTCCACCAAAACTAGAATACTCTAACGGTAGGTGACAACAACAGCTGATTCCAGGGGAAAAGCACTATTTTCATTTTCCGATCTACGTCATATATATTTAACAGTTGCTATCAGCTGAACTACCAACTACGTCACTGATTTGTTGTTGTTGTCACCTATCTTCTTATATTCTAGACTAGCTGGTTCCTGTCACGACTTCGCACGTGATTAAATTTATTTTATGAGTAATAAAATCGTTTCAAAGAGCAACGAAATCTTCTTCCATTAGACATTGAAACAATGAAGTAGTGTGGGTGGAGCTCTGAAGGAGTTTTGCAAAACCTTTTCTTAATGAGAACCTATGAGCAAAGATGCACTTCCATGTCAAATTTCAACCCCTGGAGGCCCCGAGGTAATTTTGAATTCCAGTGGAGCGGAGCCTTAAAGAACTTAAAAAAACTATAGTTGCAAAACCGTTTCTTAGTGAGCACCCATGAGCAAAGAGCGTCCATGTCAAATTTCAACTTCGGAGGCAATAAAGTAATCTTGAACTCCATTAGGGCGGAGCCCTAAAGTGCATAAAAAACTATATTTGCAAAATCGTTTCCTAGTGAGTACCTATGAGTAAAAAGAATCGTCCGTCCATGTCAAATTTCAGCCCGTAGGCTATACAGTAAGTACCTGGTTAACCGAGCCTTGCTCGTTGGTTTTAATTCAGTTTTGATATAGTGTCATGGTAATAAAGCTATTAAATTTCTCCCAACAACCAACTATACCTCTTCATAGATAACAGCTGTTTCAAAAGGTCTGCTTAACATTAGTGTTCTTTTATTTTTGTATACCTTTCGTTGTTATTTCGTTACCAAAATAGCAACCCATAAGACCAATGTTAAAAATTACGATTTTTAAACTTAAATTTAGACCAAATTCGATTTTTCCTGCAATTGAGGCTGTTTCTAAACTTATTTTTGGGCCAAAACACTCTCAAATGCAAAGTTTAAGCAAAATCTAACAGCTAGATTTCGAGATCGTAGAACACACATCCCTTCAGAAATTCCTCGTATTATAGTATAGGATTGTGAGCTTCTGTGGGGCAGAGCCCTAAAGGAAATGTACAAAACACTTTTTTTATTGAGCACCTATGAGCAATGTGAACACCCAAATTTCAACCCCGCACAGGTTTCTTAAATCGTATTTAAATTTGGCAATGCATATAATATATTGAAATTTCGAAGGCCTGTGGGGCGGAGCCCTGAAGGAATTTTAATGTGTAAAGGAATTTTAATGTGACTTTCCTATCTTAGGCCTAAACAATGAATAGGCTACACCAAATTTCAACAATCTCGCTAGTCGGTAAGTTGGAAAATTGGTGATGAGTGCTCCTTTGCTTACTCATCTCATTAATACATCTCTCAGGTCGGGTGTTTTGCCCAAAATCTTCAAAAGAGCAAAAATTAAACCAATCTTCAAAAAAGGTAGGCCTAACTTCAAGACATCTCTAACTATAGGCCGATAGCCCTTCTTTCTTCAGTTTCTAAGATTCTTGAGAAGGTCATCAATTCAAGTCTATGACTACATGGAATCCAACAATCTCTCCTTTGAGAAACAGTTCGGTTTCAGGCCCATTAAGTCAACCAAACTAGCTTTGACTACTTTCATCAACGATTGTCTCGGGGCCTTGGACGGGGGCTGCAGCATCCTCGGATGCTTTGCAGACCTGCCAAGGCTTTGGACTGTGTGGATTTGCGGATTCTCATTGAGAATCTGGCAGCCCTAGGAATAACTAGGACTCCCCTGTCCTGGTTTTCATCATACCTTTCTGATCGCAAACAGGTAACAGAAATCTCAGCTTCAGGTGTAAATGGCACCAAAACTTCCTACACTTCTGAGGTTCAAAATATCAACTGCGGAGTGCCGCAGGGCTCCATCATTGGACCCCTTTTGTTTATCATCTATATTAATGACATTTCTGACTACGTTCCTGGTGATTGTGTGGTCACATACGCGTATGACACTACCCTCTTTGTTCAGCACAGGGACATTGAACAACTTGAAATCTCTGCTTTCCTTCAGATTAACCAACTCGCTCAGTATTTCTCAGATTGCAAACTTGCCCTCAACACAGAGAAAACAAACACCATCTTCATTCAAACCAGGCAAAGGCAAAACTCAAGAGTAAACTCCACCCCTTGTGTCATCATTGGAGACCATCAGTTGGAACCCTCCTCAACAACCAAATTCTTGGGTGTTGAGCTGGATTCTAATCTTTCCTGGAATGCTCATGTAGGCCCAGGCCCTATCACTTCTCTGCAGCAGGATTTCCGCGGGTTTGTTCGTGTTGAAGTACATGTCACGTCTTGACTGCATATATCTCTGCAAGTTGGTATATATTACAGCCTCATAGAATCACATATTAGTTATTCAATAATTCTCTGGGGAATGTCCTCCAAAATTAACATAGAAAAAATTTTCAATCTCCAAAACGAGCAATTCGGCTAATGTGTAAACTTAAACCCAGAGATCACTGCTCTGATTCTTTCAAGAGTTTAGGCATAATGACTATTCGAAGCCTGTAGGCTACACCTACAAGACTGTAATGTATGCCAAGTGGCATGACCAAGTTCGTCCCTCCAGTCCCTCCAACTCATTGTTATAACACTAGAAATAGAAATGCAAGAACTGTTGTAATGCACAACTAAAAACTTTTTGAATCCAAACTAGGTTATGCTGGGGAAAAGTTTTTCCAAAAACTGCCAGTTGAACTCAAATCAGTTGAGAATAAAAACATCTTTAGGCGTAGGCTCAGATCTTTCCTCGTTGAAAGATGTCTTTATAAGATCGAGGACCTTTGATTTGGAGTTTTGATTAAACAAATTCATGAATTTTTCCGGGACGACTCTTCAGAAGTAAGAAGTCATTCAGTGAGGGCTTTCCCTTTTATATGTTTAGATTAAACTAATAAACATTTTTATATCACTTAAATAGTTTACATAGAGATAAAAACATTGTCATATGGCCCGTAGCCCTTTAAATGTATTATTTCACTAACAGCTGATAGCTTTCAAACTTCAAGAGTAGGCCTAACATAAAGTCGTGTGGGGCGGAGCCCTGATGAAATTTCGCAAACCCGTTTCTTAGGGAGCACCTATAGTCAAAGAGGAACTTCCATTCCAAATTGCAACCCTGTAGGTCTTTAGTTTTGGAGATTCGTTGTTTCCTAGATTCGTATTTTAAGTGCCATAAGAATAACATTGTATCGAAATTTTGAAGTCGTGTGGGGCGGAGACCTGCTGGAATTTAGCAAAACCGTTTCTTAGTGAGCACCAATGGGTAAAAAGGAACGTCTATACCAAATAATTTCAATCCCTCAGGCTAGCTAGTTCTGGAGATTCGTTGTTGCGTTGGGTTTGTATTTAAAATCCCCCATAAGAATAACATTGTAACGAAATTTTGAAGTCGTGTGGGGCGGAGACCTGCCGGAATTTTGCAAAACCGTTTCTTAGTGAGCGTTTTTGAGCAAAGATAAACGTCCATGCCCAGTTTAAACCCTCTAGGCCTTACAGTTTTGGAGATTCTCTGATACGTGAGTGAGTGGTATTTGACAAATCTATAGTCGCCCATGCCCAATTTCAACATTGTAAGTCCCATAGTTTTTGAGATTCGTTGTTGCTTTGGTTTGTATAAAAAATTGGCCATAAGGTTAACATTAGATAGAAATTTTGATGTCCTGTGGGGCGGAGACCTGAAGGAATTTCGCAAAACCGTTTCTTAGTGAGCGTTTTTTAGCCCCCTCAATTTCAACCCTCTATACCCTATGGTCATTGAGATACTCTGATACATGAGTGAGTGGTATTTGACAAATATATAGTAGATTTAATACGCTAAGGGTTTTTTTTTGTCTTGAGAACTCCTCCTACAATTTTCAACCGATTTTCAAGTTTTTGGTGTCGTTGGGTAGGGCTTGGTCTGTAGTTGTTTCCGCCAAAAACTGATGAGAATCGGACTGAAAATAAAGGCACTATGCACCATTGAAATCTCAAAATTTCCCATTTAAATAACATTGGGATTGAATCAAGCATTTTAAACATCTGTTACTAATCAGCTGTAAATACGTGTTGTTTTGGTGATTAAAGATATTCACAATAGTGGATTGGCCGGATGTCGTTGATTTTGAGCTAAAGGTAACATTTGTATTGTATTAAAGTAAATTGCTCGATTTCGAGCAACACGTATACTAGTATTTGGTAGATTTCTCTGCTACCGTTTCCATTACCGCCCTAGGCCGGCAAAACAGGTGTTTCGTCGGTAGAAGCGAGGGTCGAAATAGTATATTTCGTCACAAGGGCCGAAAGTGGCGTTTATTGCCGGCCTCGAGGGCCCGAGATCGTGTTGAAACGATCGAGGGTTGGCAAAACGCTTTCGGCCCGAGTTATGAACGATATTTTTCATCACACTACACAATTCAATAAATTCTAAACAAGTGAAAAAAATTACTTTTTCGTTCATAACAAACAAAACATAACCTCAACTTCAACTAACCTAGCGAGATTAACGCTCCTTTCACACATCACGTTTTTAGCCGTGCGGGAAAAAACCGCACGATTAAAAACCGTCCGTCAACACCATACGAGTAATTGGCAGCCGGTTGAAAACCGTCGCCGTGTCTGTGTGAAAGGTCTCATAAGATTCTATTGGAATGTCCGCCGTGCGATTTTTAATCGTACGGGCAAAACCGTGATGTGTGGAAGGAGCGGTACTGCTTGAGTTTCTGGTTGCTAGGCAACCACTTCACACAACTTCACATCAGGTAAGGCCACCAAAACTAATAACTAATACTCTAACGGTAAGTGACTACAGCTGATTCCAAGGGAAAAGCACTATTTTCCCATCTACGTCATACATATTTAACAGTTGCTATCAGCTGAACTACTAACTACGTCACTGATTTTTTATTTGTTGTTGTTGTTAAATACCTTCCAATACTCTAGATTTCTCTGCTACCGTTTCCATTACCGCCCTATGCCGGAAAATGTTGCCGGCCTAGGTCGGCAAAACAGGTGTTTCGTTGGTAGAAGTGAGGGTCGAAAACAGGTGATATCGATGTAGTGTGATGAAAACAAGTGATATCAATCGATGTGGTGTGATGAAATAGTATATTTCGTCACAAGGGCCGAAAGTGGCGTTTTGCCGGTCCCTAGATCGTGTTTCAAGTTCGAGACGAAGTCGAGAGGGAAGAAACGATCGAGGGTTGGCAAAACGCTTTCGGCCCGAGTTATGAACGATATTTTTCATCACACTACACAATTCAATAAATTCTAAACAAGTGAAAAATTACTTTTTCCTCCACCTACTACCTAAATCCGTATTTTACTCCTTGGAATAGAGTAATAAAGTACTATTTTCTATCCCATGTGACTTGAATACTTAATTTTTCTACCTAGGGAAAACTCGAGTTTTTTCGTACCACGGGGCTAAAGTTAGTTACATAAGAATAACATTAAAAGAGAGATTAAAAAGAACATGAGCCACAGTCAGCTGTTCCTTGTATTTGTTTCGTTACTCATTGTTGACTAATAGCAGCTGTAGCTGCTGCTCACCCACTGCTGACTGAATGGTCAGCAGTGGATGAGCAGCATCTCTAGTACTAGAGATGGCCGTGGCAGTGTAGGTGTTTTGTTTACACTTCGCTTGGGTAGGCTATTAACCTAAGAAGTCCAAAACATAAGTGTAAAACTTTTGACTAGGCTTAAATTATATTTTGTTTTTTCGTGTTCTTTAAAAATGATATGGCCTACCTTGTGTGTTTTTTATGTTGATGTGACTGATCCAGCTTGACGGAGCAAGGGATCATATGAAGGTAAAGTTAAATTATCTACAGTAGGCCTATTAGGCCTAAATTTTATTCGTGTAGGTGGAGGAAAAATGTTGTGTGCATCAAGGGACTAAAGTACTTTTCTCCCTCAGGGAAATTGTCGCCCTCGGCTTCGCCTTCGGGCGACAACACTTTCCCTTCAGGGAGAAAAAATTGTACTTTAGTCCCTAGAAGCACAAATAACTATTTCG
The DNA here is from genome assembly GCA_030545055.2 of Neoaliturus tenellus. Classification (NCBI taxonomy): domain Eukaryota; kingdom Metazoa; phylum Arthropoda; class Insecta; order Hemiptera; family Cicadellidae; genus Neoaliturus; species Neoaliturus tenellus. The sequence continues at coordinate 130,834,259 of CM061532.1, forward strand.
TTCATAACAAACAAAACATAACCTCAACTTCAACTAACCTAGCGAGATGTACTGCTTGAGTTTCTGGTTGCTAGGCAACCACTTCACATCAGCTAAGGCCACGAAAACTAATACTCTAACGGTAAGTGACTACAGCTGATTCCAAGGGAAAAGCACTATTTTCCCATCTACGTCATACATATTTAACAGTTGCTATCAGCTGCACTACTAACTACGTCACTGATTTGTTATTTGTTGTTGTTGTTGTTAAATGTTAAATACCCTCTAATATTCTAGATTTCTCTGCTACCGTTTCCATTACCGCCCTAGGCCGGAAAATTTTGCCGGCCTAGGCCGGCAAAACAGGTGTTTCGTTGGTAGAAGTGAGGATCGAAAACAGGTGCCTATCGATGTAGGGTGATGAAAAATAAATTAAGTAAACAGCTGTTCTTTCTGCCTCCAATTAAATGGCTATAGTAGATAGCAACAGGCCAGTCAAGAAAATGAGAGTGGAAAGGGTTAAAAACGTAACTTGAATTAATTTCATACATTTTTTTACTTGACCTAAATTGATGAGTTCATTGAACTTAATAATTTTTTTTAATTTAATTTAAGAATAAATGAAGTTCCCATTAAGAGGTTAACGGTTTCTTGCACTTTGAATCTCAATAAAAAATCATGTCGGCCTACTCTACTATGGTTTAAGGTATTTTCAAAATAAATGTAAAAAAATTGATGTTCGTTAACTTTGATGTTTTAACGTAAAATAAATATTAACGATTTTACGTTATTTCGATTTAATATTTTTAACATAAAAAATATCAATTTTTTATTTGATGTAATTTGACATTTTGAATGTTCATTTTATATAAAATAAATATTCTGTGTTATGTGGGAAGATTAATTTTTAATTCAAAGATATGCGGATTGGCTGGATGGAAAAAGATATTTTGCAGACATTTGTTATTGTTATTTATTTTTTTTTAACAAATATGCTCATTTTCACATTTCAGAGGTTGGTAGAAAGAGCGCTTCCTGTGGAGAAAGGGAGAAGTAATGCTTACATCAGCGCTTCATTTTACTGTGGTTTTCAGGTTTTCGAGGCAAAAATATAACATGATTTGTCTCTCCTTATTTGGTTCTGTAAATTGTCTACCCAATGCATGTCGAATCTGCTTTACCGTCAGTGGGGCCCTGACAGCTAGCGCTTGGTGACGATCGTTCTAACTACAACCAGTCTGTCTGTAGGTAGCACATTGTAGACGGCACACAGTTCTAGTATAATATACTGTACACCTAATACACACAGTTCTAGTATATTATACTAGAACTGTGTGCCGTCTACAATGTGCTACCTGCAGATACCTACAGATTATATTTGATTTCACTAATTGATTATCTACATATTAGGCTATGTAGATAATCTCTATCAAATTTCATTTTCAGATTTTTTATGGTAAGGATTAGTCTTTGAGATGTAATTCAGTAGAGGATGTTACCTCTATAGGGTATAAGGTACCTCTTAGGGATCATACTGATAGTACTGAACAGTATAACTTCACACAGTTCAAACGAATAATATAATACTAATGAAGTTTATAATAATTTATACACTACTTATTAAACTTTTGACCTCAGCGTCAATAAACAGTTGTTTCAGCTATAATTCTGTGTATATGTCAGGCTGCCAACCCACGTAAGGTTAAAATTCTTGAGGTAAAATATAATGTTGAATGTATTTAGAGTTAAGCTTTATTTCTTAATTTGACATGTATTCTGTTGTATTCGTATCAACGAAATCTATATAGTCCATAATGACTAAATAGTAGCCTAAATAAATTCATCTATATATTTAAAAAATTAAGGTAAAAAACACCTTTGGGCAGTTCATCTGAGACTTCCACAGGACCGATTTATATGCGGGTTGTACCAAAACAAACTCTTTCGGTCCTATATTAGCAGGTTTCATTTTTATTTAGAAAATATTTAAGTTAAATATGTCACAAATGTAAAAAAAAACTTTTATTAAGGAGATTTAACATGGGGCCAACATATTCAAATCCTTGGACAGTTCGTCTGAGATTTCCACTGGACCGATTTACAGACAGTTTGTACCAAACTCTTCTATTAGCAGGTTTTATTTACATTAACGTTACCTTACTTTCTCAAATTAAAAAAAAAAAATCGAAATTTCAAAACCTTTGCATGAGTTTATTTTACATGCTTTCAATCAGCTGACTCTAAACATATGAGGTATTTTGTTAAAATAAAGCAGAAGAGCAAACGCTTTAAGAAGGATTTGGTTTACTAATCATGGCCATAGTACCTAAAAACGTATAGTCTACATTTTATGCATATTATTTTATCTTATACTCTAAAACAAGCTCCGTTTGTAGGTGCAAAATTTTTTCGCTCCAAGGATTTTTTATGGGAGTTTTGGCCACCAGGAATCGATTGGCGTTGGTCACATATAGCATAGCTGGGAAAATCCGGTTTTCGCGCTAGAGCCCTTCAAAGTTCCCATATGTTATATTTATGGAGGTTTTTAAATTGAACAAAAATCAGCTGATAACTGTAGATAAAACCAATGTGTTATATTGGTTTTATAACGCGAGTGAGCGGAGCGAACGAGCTTTGCGTGAGAACGAAAGTAATATTTTAACGAGCTTAAGCTCGGTCCCCCTGGTACTATACTCTAAAACAAGCAATGTTTGTACAGGCAAAAATTTTTTCTCTCCAAGGATTTTTGATTTTTTATGGGGGTTTAGACCACGAGGAATCGATCGGAGCTGGTCCCATGGCTGGAAAAAATCCGGTTTTCGTCCTAGAGCCCTTCAAAGTTCTCATGGTCTCCTTATAGGGAGAGTTTTCATAGCAACTAAATTGAACTGAAAATCAACTGATAATTGTAGATATAAACATACCCTATGTGTTACATAATATTTAACTCGTGATTCAACAAATTTATACCAAAGTGCACCCATTGGCCTGGCGAGTGAACGAAGCGAACGAGCTCGTTTAAAAAAGAAAGACTGCGAGTGAGTGGAGCGAACGAGCTTTGTAAGGAAAGTGAAGCTTAATTTTACCGAGCATAAGCTTGGTCCCAGTGGTACTTATCCTTTAAATAGACAAAAAACACAATACAATTTTATACTATTTAACTATTTCCAGTGTTAAAGTTGGCGGATCAAAAAGTATTTTAATGAGTTTTTATTGTTAAATTGTTAAAACCTGAAGATACCTAATTATAAATGTGTAAAACAGTTAACTAATTGGAAGAATATAGCAATTTTAAAATTTTTTAATTTTATACATATATTGCACCATCTGTTTAGCGCTCCAATCGCCACGAATGGAGCTGTATCCTTAGAGTATCTACGCTACGGGCAACGACTTGATTAGGGTCGATCCCCATAGTGTTTTTGTCAAAATTATAAAATCCCCTATCTTGACTCAATTTCATATTTGATTTCACTAATTGGAATTGACCTACATTGTCTAACAACAACACATATCAGTAAATCTACATCCGTATGCTGTTTTTTTGATAAAATCAAAATCTCAAATTCTATCGAAATTTGCTAGGTACGCAGGTCTGCTGGGACCGGGGTATTTAGTTTATAAACTCATAGACGCTTCTCTCTCAGAAAGGCCAGGAATTTCCTGTAGCCTAACCAGATTCGGGCGCTTCCAGGGAATGAAACAGCCTATTGGAGAATCGGGGACTACTACAGATTGTATAGGTATATATAATCACGATGTCAATTCACAAAACTTACTTGAATGAGTTGTCATTTTTATGTGAAGGCTGAGATTCTTATGGCTTTTTACTAAGAACCAATTTGGATTACTTGTATAGAGCTATATTTGTTAGAGGAGTAGTAATGATTATTAGGTCAAGTCCGAAGTTTAGGTTAAAACAATCGGACTCGACCTTTCAGAGAAATCTAAATTCACTAATATGGCATTTTACAAGCGATTCTCAATAAATCGTTGCAATATAATGGTTCCACAAATATATACTTATAATAGTGTGACTACAAGTGTGAGAGCCTAAATTATATTTAGCCCTCATGAAATAATAAATTATCAGAACAACTTTGTGACGTTTCACATTATTTCACAATTAATTTTTTTAATTTAAGTGTATTAAAATAACAATATCAAATATATTACTTATTTTAATAATCAATGATAATCACCCAATCGTCTTCATTGCGCATAGCGATGACAGCACAGCCATGCGGTGACGGGAGAAACTACAACCGGTGGCGCTATCCACAGAACGTTTCGCATCTTGCCGAATAGGCCATAACGGTAAGGTATTTGTATGTAAGTAGGCCTAAGTAAGTAAGTAAGTAAGTATGTAAGTATGTATGTATGTATGAATATATGTATTGCACACGGATCTTAAAAACGGCTCGAACGTTTTTCTTCAAACTTTGCAAATACCTTAGTTCTGGGATGAAAACAATATAAATACAGGTCTCTATTCCAGGAAAAATCTCATTTATTTATATATAAAAAAATTATGTTGGTCTCATGGAGTTAAAAATCAAAACAAAGAAATTATGAAAACAGCTGACTCAACTGTCAAAGTGCAGACCATGTGTTCAAGTATAAATATGTGGCGTATGGCAGTCAGTTACTAAATTGTATATGGTACTACTGTATGACAGTAATGACTTACATGTTTAAATCGTACTTCATTTTGCTGATTATGTATGTTTAGATAAATAAAAGTCATGTAAAAGTATAATACAACTATTTGTAGAATTTTATTGAATACTTAAAAAAAAGCATTACTAAGAATTGTGAAAACAGCTGTTGGCTAAATAATTAGAATCCACGTGTTACAGATTCAACCTGTGTTTTAACAAATAATGTACACCAGAGTGCAGCACCCTTAGGAATAAAGTCCGCAAGGCGAGTAAGCGGAGCGAACGAGCTCGTCTTGAACAAGAAATAAGCCTTTTTGCACTGGGTATTTGACCGTACAGTCTGTAACTGATATTACGATGAAGAATATCACTGTTTGAATTTACGGAGAAAATGCTCGGCCCCCAGGTACTTGAGCACTAAATAACCATAACCATCTGCTATCATGTGTCCCTGTCTCCAACACGTCAACATAGTTTTGCCACATTCAGCGTAATTACTCCTTTTTAGAATAATTGTTTACGCTTTTTGTAATTTTAAAGTCAATAGTTTTACAAAAATTTAAATTGTATTTTTAAATACACTATATTTTAAAATAAATTTAAGGGCGTAATTTCGGCGTTTTTACTGGGGGCAGTATCTTATATGAGTGTGTAATATAGTACTGGGACATTCCCTGACCCAACGTGCTTTTTTAACATGACAAAGAAGCTAAAAATTTACAAATTTCCAATTTGACAAGTTTTGTCGAAACGAAGCTTGAATTCTTGAAATTTGTAGTTAGATTCACGTTACAAGCATCCAAAATTGGAATTCTAAAGTTTTCGCCTTCCATATGTCGGTCGGTGACGTTTATGGCCCTATTTTGTCCGCTTTTCACAAAATAACAGCTTAACTGAATGTTTTCAATTTTTTGTCTGAAGGGTATAGGTGAAAAGCCAACTGAGTCATACAAGACTGTAATTTTTCAAGAGAGTAAAACCAAAGTTTAAAACTGTACCAGAAGCAGTGGTTATTATATTCATATAATGTATGTATATTATTGCTTGTAAATAATAAATACTTAAGATTGCCCACTGGCCGACATTCTACCAAAATATTACCTTGATCTGGACCCAATTAGTTTTAAAATATTATAACTGAAACTTTTGAAGCCTGTAAGGCCCTAAGGACCGATGTTAATTGTAATAGGTTTCTTCTAGGACACAACATTTCTAACAATGTGCGTAGATTTCTCCTCCGATGCACAAAAACTTAGAAATAAGGTGGAAGAGTTTCATGCTTGGTTTCATATGTAGTACCAGGGGGACCGAGCTTAAGCTCGGTAAAATTATTACTTTCGTTCTCACACAAAAGCTCGTTCGCTTCGCTCACTCGCCAGGCAGAAGGGTGCTGCACTACCTCGCCACGTAACTTGACGAATGAATTATCACTACTATTCAGTTACAATTATTGGATAATCAGCTGTTTTATAAAAAAATTGCATAACGTAAGCTCGATGTTTTTGGAAAAGTACCCCCTCTCCTCTCCTCGCCCAACCCAGCTGTTTTTGGCTATTCGTCAATTTATGTGGCGTGACTTATAGGTATAATTTTCCTAAACAACAGGTTAAAGATGCGTCACATTGGTTAATATCTACAGTAATCAGCTGATTTTGGTTAAATTTAAAAACGTCCATAAGGATAACATGGGAGTTTTGAAGGGGTCTAGCGCGAAAACCGGATTTTTCCAGCTATGGGACCAGCTCCAATCGATTTCTGGTGGCCAAAACCCCCATATTCAATCAAAAAATCAAAAATCCTTGGAGCGAAAAAAAACTTTACCCGTACAAACGGAGCTTGTTTTGGAGTATAAGATATATTTCAAACGTTATTTATATAAATGTCTTTTTTCTCTTTAGGATAATCTAATTTAATTTTAAAAAGTCATATCCCTATCTTTGATATACATAAAGTTATTTACATCACACATTAAGAGAATTTTATTTTAACCAATTTTTCACAAACCAAACCTTTAATATGGTAAATAAGTTGGACGTTTTAGCGAATTTCCCTATAGGGAATACGCTATTACGGTAGTAGCCATGGTAAGACCTAAGCCCGGGACCACTTTACTTTTTCATTTTGAGGTCCCCAGAAGCCAAAAACACCATTCGTTCATTTTCATATATATGTATATATATATATATCTATATATCTATCTATCTATCTATCTATCTATATATCTATGTGTCCGTGGTACTGATAACTTTTGTAGGGGACCTCCGATTTTGATGAAATTTGGTATGGAGGTGTAAGACCAGGTCTATTTTCATGAGTTCGCGAACCAGCATTGTCGGGTTATGGGAACGGGGTTTTATGGGGTTTCAAAGGGGCCAAAAATGGGTTTTTGGCATTTTTGGACATCAATTTTTAAAATTCGTCAATTTTAACTGAAACCATTTAAAAGAGCTTAAAAAAACAAACAATTTGGTATTTTGAATTTTTATCATAGCATAACTGGTTACGGGGCAAATCCAAAAATGTGTTTTCCATGTTATTCTTATGGGAAATCAAGAAAACCCTATATCTTGCTTATTTATTGACATAACTTAATCAAATTTGGTATGTACATTATCTATATAAGGTTTAACTTATACTTGCTTACAAAACCCATATGGCGGCAAACCTACATACTCACCCCCATGGGGTTTATGGGGAAAATAAAAAATTGCCAGATTTTGATACAATTTTGTGTTTACATTCACCGATTATTGATTAACTTAGATTTTCTAACAACGCCCAATGGCAGAAAACCTACATACTCGATCTTATGGTGTTTTTTTTATGGGGAAAGTAAATAATCTGAAATTCCATTGGAAATTCGCTGAGTACGCAGGTCTGCTGCGACGGGGGTATTTGCATTTTTATTATCTTTTTATTCACACAATTTTATACACAGTATTTCGCCTGAAAATTGGAACCGCGCAATAACTATTTATATCTGGTCCGCGTAAGTTATTTTGTGTGTTTCTACTCAAATGGCAATTTTTAATGTTTCGATTGGGAACTGTCCAAACCCCTTTTTTGTTACTATCTAACGTTGAACTGTTGTTTGAGAAAGCAGCATTAATTAATAGCCTAATGACAAACGGCAACTGGGTCTGGAATTGAACCTTTTAAAATGATAGGCCCACTAACTTTTCCAGGATTCAACTGGCAACCTCTAATTTCAAGTGCGAGTATTACAATATAACTAATCCCTACCCAGCCCTATCGTATTTTTTGTTCTAATGAAAACCTTTAACTTTATTTGTTATTAACTTTATTTTTGCTTTCATTTGAGATTTCCACAGAATCCTTGTGGCCTGAATCTTATTAAGCCTAAAAGTCATGGAGTTTCAAATATTATAATTAATGATCCTACATACAAGGTTTTGCCCTAGCAGATTTGCAGCTAATTCTTCAATCGGCAATTCGGGTCAAACATTTTATGGGTTAGAACCGTTTCCCTAAACGCTCTTAATTGTACGTTTGTCTTACCTTTAATAAGAGTTATTATTTTGAGTATTGTCTTAATTTTTAGCGAATTTCCCTATAGGGAATACAAAAAAAGCTAAACTATATAAATAAAAGCTAAACTTTTCTATATTATCAGTTTTTATAACTCTAATGTTATCTTACTTTCTTCAATTCCATATTTTGGCAACTTTGTAATTATTATTATATTTTACAGGCTTTTAATCGGCTGATTGTATTACATACTAGTTATTTGGTCTAAAAACAGTATAAGAGAAAACGCTCAAGAAGAATTTGGTTTATGATGGGCCAGTACCAAAAAAGTGTACATAATTATAAAGAATTATTATTAAAATGCAAAGAAAAAAATAATAATTACTTTTATACTTCTTAACTGTATACTAAAATTTTATGGTTGGTGGATAAAAATAATTAATTTTTGATTTTTAAAATGTTTAGTACCGTACTATACTTTAAGTTTCTTAACAACGTAAATCAGATGATCAATTTAAAGGAAATAAAAGTTTAAAAAGTACATTTTATAGGCCTACATGTTTTGCAATATCTGCCCAGCGCTCCACTCGATAACCACTGATGGAGCTGATTCCGTCGACGGGCAACGACTCGTTTAATTTATCTTATTTATATTTTTGCGTACGTCATCACTACTTTTATAAGGCTAGACGATATGATACTTCAACAGTTTAAATTATTTATTTTCATAAATTTGCAATCAGTCGATGTTTTGTCAATTGGTCAGGGCGCCCGAGAGAGGGGGGGGGGGGCAGATGGGACAAATTGCTCCGGGCCACAGACAAAGGGGCCACATCTTGAATTGTTTTTTTTTCGCCTTTTTCATTATTTTTGTTGCTGTCTATAAAATAGCAGAAGTGATACTGTACATAAAATATACCACACTCATAGAAAAAAACAAAACATTGAGGAATCATCAAAAATTTTTAACAATTAACTATCAATAACTTTTGAGCTATTGTGATCTGAAGGGAAGCAGTGAACGAGCCACCTTCCTCCACCGCCCTATAGGCTACACATGGGGCGCCGGAATTCTACCCCCAGGAAAAGTACCCCCATGAAAAAACGCTACGTCATTTTGACGTCACAGGTATGGGGGTAGTTTTCCGGCCGCGAACTTTTGAAGAGAATACATTATACTCTACTTCAATCATTGGTTACGCACTTTTATAATTTATTTCTATAATTAACAATTTAAACCATGTTTTGTAAATTTACTAGGGGTGGAAAACTACCCCCGGAATTCTACCCCCGGAATACTACCCCCAGCAAAACTACCCCCGGCAAAACTACCCCCGGATTTCTACCCCCGGAATACTACCCCCAGCAAAACTACCCCCGGAAAACTACCCCCGGAATTCTACCCCCAGCAAAACTACCCCCAATGGACTAGACCGGGAATCCTCCACCCGCGAAAGTACTTCCACGTACACAATTCCTTAAGTATTTAACAATTCTTATTTTATGCACGTTTTCTGGTATTTAAAACATTTCTATTATAAAATAATAGAAATGTTAAGTTTATATTAATACAAAACTTGCCCTTCGGGTGATCTCGTTCTCTACCCTTACTCGCCGTAAAGTTCTATAATAGGCCTATGCTTTAGTTTTATATAACCAATCTTTCCTCAATCCTTTACAGGAATTTAGCTGTATTGTTTTATTGACATCAAATAAAATATATACATTACCGTACCATGATATACTTTGATATTAGGTTTATAATTTTCAGTACCTGGGGGCCAAGCATTAGCTAGGTAAACTTAAACAGTAATAATTTTTATAGTAATATAATTTACAGACAGCCCGGTGCAAAAAGGCTTATTACTTGTTCAAGACGAGCTCGTTCGCTCCACTCACTCGCCTTTCAGCTTCCTTTTTCTGTCCTTCCAGACTGTTTCAATGTAGGCCTACGGGTCGCGTGTATATTTGTTAAAACACATGTTGAATGTGTAACACGTGGATTCTAATTATTTAGTTAGCTGGTGTTTGCTTTATTCTTTCAAATGCTTTTGATTTTAAATTCAAATGTAATTCTACAAATTGATTTGTTGTTTTATATGATTTTACATTACTTTTATTCTTATCTTCTTTTATTCTTTCACCGCAGACGAATTTCAGCAACCAATAAATTTTATGTTGACTGGAAATCATAAATCACTTAAAATTCAACGAATTTCAATGGTCAATAACTCAAATTGAAGAAACTGATGTACTAGTTGCTTTAGGATCAGAATTACGGTAACTTTGTGTCTTATTTAGAACTAGAGATATTAATATTTAACTAAAAGTGAGTTAAAAAATATTGAAATTTCTATTCTAGTATTTAAATAACACTATGTTTGTTGGCAAGTTTTCGCTGCCTTTTTTTATCAGTATTTCATTAAAATAATGCATACTAGCTTTCACAACCCAACCAATAAATTCCTATTTCTCAAACGATTATATGTTCAGCCAGTTTTCAACAATTTATATTTATTTTTTAACAATTACCGGTATATAAAACAGTTTTCTAGTTTAAGAGTGTTTTGGTCATGTTACAAACTTATAAAAATAACTATCCACATTATATTATATTTTGTTATTTATAACAATACAAATATTTTTGTTTAAATGTAATTGTGGGTGATGGTGCTGAGTTAATGTTATTTGTTTAATGTTATATTTTACAAAACAATATAATAAATTAATGGTATTATTATATAAGGTATTTTTTTTATAAATTGTTTGGTAAAATGTGTATGCAGCAACTGATAAAAGAAAGCAGAAATTACCTTCAAAGTTCATTCATGTTCAGGTGTTACATAATATTTATTAGATGACAATGTAAGCCCTATGTGCTTCAAACCTGAAAGTTAAAAAGAGGAAAATCGGAATAACAATATTCACAATAATCTGAAGAAATTTTGTTCACTCTGATCACTCGCCTCCGAGATGGACAAGATCTTTACTCAGCAGTAAGATTCTATTACCGTATTACTGGTGCCTGTACTAGATATATTGAGTTATTATATACTTTTCAGACTATCTAGATTTACAAAACGTGAGTTAAGTTACATAAGCATAAAGTGTATCATATCCTATACAGTAATACGAGTAAGTTATATATTTGTATGTGTGTATGTTTGCACACGGATCTCAAAAACAGCTAAAACAATTTTCTTCCAACATTGCAGATAACATAGTTTTGGGATGAATTTAATATAAATACAGGTCTTTATGCAAGAAAAAAATCTTATTTCTTTATAATCATTAATTCGAATTAAAAATTTTTAACATTGGTCTTATGGAGTTAAAAATAAATAAATAAATAAATAAATAATGAAAACGGCAGACTCAACTGTCAAAGTGCAGAATAGGCCTATGTGTTCCAGTATAAATATGTAATTTTGCATGGCAGCCAATTACTAAATTATTAAATGGTACTATTTTATGATGATATAATCTACAATTTTTTAAATCGTACTTCATACTGCTGATTATGAATATTTATAAGAATTAAAGTAATATAAAAGTATATAAAACAACAAATCAATTTGTAGAATTACATTTGAATTTAAAAACAAAAGCATTTGAAAGAAGAAAGCAAACACCAGCTAACTAAATAATTAGAATCCACGTGTTACACATTCAACATGTGTTTCAACAAATATACACGAGACCCGTAGGCCTACATTGAAACCGTCTGAAAGCACAGAAAAAGGAAGCTGAAAGGCGAGTGAGTGGAGCGAACGAGCTCGTCTTTAACAAGAAATAGGCCATTTTGCACCGGGCTGTCTGTAAATTATATTACTATAAAAAAATATTACTGTTTAAGTTTACCGAGCTAATGCTTGGCCCTCAGGTACTGAAAATTATAAACCTAATATCAAAGTATATCATGGTACGGTTAATATATTTTATTTGATGTCAATAAAACCATACAGCTAAATTCCTGTAAAGGATTGAGGAAAGATTGGTTATATAAAACTAAAGCATAGGCCTATTATAGAACTTTACGGCGAGTGACGGTAGAGAACGAGATCACCCGAAGGGCAAGTTAGTATTAATATAAACTTAACATTTCTATTATTTTATAATAGAAATGTTTTAAATACCAGAAAACGTGCATAAAATAAGAATTGTTAAATACTTAAGGAATTGTGTACGTGGAAGTACTTTCGCGGGTGGAGGATTCCCGGTCTAGTCCATTGGGGGTAGTTTTGCTGGGGGTAGAATTCCGGGGGTAGTTTTCCGGGGGTAGTATTCCGGGTCTGGTCCATTGGGGGTAGTTTTGCTGGGGGTAGTTTTGCTGGGGGTAGTATTCCGTGGGTAGAATTCCGGGGGTAGAAATCCGGCTAGTGTTTGGTTTGCTATAATGTTAATTTAGAGCGACCAAATTAAATAATAATGTATTTATAAAACTGGGGGTACTTTTCCGGCCGCGAGCCAAAACTCCATGCCACTTTAAGCTCCGCCCCTCGTGACGTCAAAATGACGTAGCGTTTTTTCATGGGGGTACTTTTCCTGGGGGTAGAATTCCGCTACCCCCTACACATCACCGCGCCCGGACCAACATAGACAGCAGCACCAACCGCGACACTGTTTGCGCGACTGTGAATGGGCCACAAATTGTCCGTGTGCACCCACTTCGTCACCACCCATTTCGTCACCAATCATAAAAATCACTGAGCCGTACTAATGAGGGTCGGCTGCCGTCCCATCCCCCACGGGGCCTGCTACCTGAACTGATCGGTGTGAAGTATAGGATCCCGTTCAAAATTACAAGAGGGAACGGTGTTCACCGTTCATGACTCGTTCACCTCCGGTGCAGAGAAAAGTGTCCAAGCAGATTAATACTATAGTACTGTATAAACATTCCATTATCCTGTAAATCATAAAAGAGTGCACATTGATTATTGTCTAGGGAGGAAACTACTGTACAGAGCATGGTAATTTTCGTTTACGATGAATTTTGCATAGCTTCTAGATATTAGGAAAAATATAGGCTAGAACTCATCGATTGGTTTACTGCTACAGGTGAAAACAAAAGCAGAAAACTTTAACTGATGTATGATAATTGACAGATAACAAACGAAAACAGGACATTATGTTTGCAGATGTTTTGAATAGTCGAATAAATGATCTGAAATGAAAAAGGGTGCTCAGTTTTCAACACTATTACATTTAGTTGTGTTGATCTGTCACTCACTACAAAGAAAAGTAGGTATATTATAGTAATGCATATAAGTATAGTAATGTATTAAATATTATTAATATTAGTAACAATATTAACAGAATTTCTTGCTTGTCCAGTTCGAATAGGCTATAGATGATTGAATTTACTGTTTCATAAACTTAAGTCTTCAGGTCCATTTACACAAGAGGTTGATTGATACGCAAAAGTTGACAAATCTTACTAGTATATATGGTTATATGTCTTAAGAAAATTATTACAAGTGCTTAAAAGTTTGATTATTTCATATATTTATAAGCAGCAAAAATACTTTCCGTTCCGAAAACTACTTCATGATATACAGGGTGTCTTTAAAGTCCATCACCAAACTTCATAATATGACTAATTGGGTCAAAATAAGCAAAAAAGTTCCTATGAATGTATGTCCTAAAATGCATATTTACCCAGAAATCCGCCATTTTGTTTTTTCCACTTAATAATTTTTATTTCGGTTAAGGATTGATCTAGTAACTTCATATTTGGCATGGATCTTTGTAATACTAATGTCTATTTCCACAATATAAATGATTTTTTCCGATGCATATTTTTAAAATGGCGGCCATTTTAAAATTTTTAACTCAAATATCTCAAAAACGGTAAATTTTATAAAAATATTACAAGAGACAAAAAAGTTCAAATCAATTTATCTAAACAACAAAACCAAGTTTGTAAGGATCCGCCAACAATAACGGAGTTATTGAGATTTTCCTCTTATAAAATAACAAATTGGCTTTAATCATAGTGCAAAATCAGTGTTTTTCTGCATAAAAACAATAACTCCGTTATTTATTGGCGGTTCATTACAAACTTGGTATCACTGTTTGGTATCACTACCACGCCAGGGGTAGAAAGGCTCTGCTCTACCCCTGGCGCGCACCCAAATGCAAGGTTTTTTTTTAGAATAGTGTTATCTTCTGCCAAATGAAGCCTAGAGCTATAAATAAGGTGTCATATTAAAGAAAAATAACGGTACTAATTTTCCTCTGTTACACTTTTGTAATTAGTTCATTAAAACCAATAGAATACTTCAGTTAAAAATCGATAAAAAACAGATGATTTTAGACAGTTATAGCTGAAATTAGAAATTTTATATTAAAATTCTACAAAGATAGCCGACTAGATCCTCTTTTCCACTTTAAAAAAAAGTTTACAGGCAATCTCTATCTTAATTGGTTAATTTTAAAACACGATCCCCGTAAACCTCTGCAGCCATCAAACTCGCCTAGCGCTACGGCCGCGAGGCGGCGTTCGGCATTGTTGTTGTTTTGGCTGGGGTAGACCGGCCCCTTAAAGAAATTCTAAAAAGTTCTGCAATTTTTGCTTTGTATTTTTAAGAAGAGAGAACACGACACCGACACGATAATCCGTAAAAAATATTTTAAATTAAATACTTAAAGGTTAGGTTATATTGGTTGACTTCAATGTTGTTACTATAGTGATGAATCCCGTATCCTTTATTACCCTCTTATGTCATAATAAACATGCGGCCTACCCGGGTGCAGTAACTTCTAGGCGACCCACTTGACAGTAGGCCCACTGCTATCGCGTCCTCTACATCCTCCACTCGTCGCCCGGCGCGGCGAGTGCCCGCGGTGATTACCCGTATCATCGGCGACCTCCTCTCGTCACTCGTCACTCGTCAGAGCCACCCGCCGCCGTCCTGGGCTCCACCATCTGGCTCGCCTACAATACTGTACCTACAAATCTGATCAAAATTAATTTGAATAACGAATTCTCAATTTCGTCAGCTTCACCCTAGCAAAGATAAAAACTTATTTTTAAAAAATTACTAAACCACTTCCAGAACACCGAGCAACACGTATATCGGGTGGTAACTAGAGCAGTTTCGTACGGTGCAAAGAACTGGGGATCGGTTCAGAAGAAATCAATGTGTAAAACAAAAAAGCTGCTGGAGCAAATATTATAATCAAGTATATATTTTGCTTCACGTGGTCTTCAGGGGCCAAGTTCAAAACAACCAAATTCGTCAAGAGAGTTTTTTTTTCTTTTTTTATCTGGGTAGTGATGAACCAATATTACAGTAGGTTACACTATTTTTGATAGTCCTACATTAATATGAATCAAGAGAACAGCTTGACTACAGATCTCCAAGAGTTTACTAGTGGTTGAAAGTGACCACCATGATTGAAGTAAATATTTACTTCCAACAGCTTGTGGCCACCTCCAACGTGCATGGCGTTGCGTATTTTGGCACCAATGATATATATTATATATTATAACATATTATTTATATATATTAAATAATATGTATGTTATATATTATATGTATTTATTTAGTTTAGAAGAAACCCGTAGAGTTTGACAAATTTACTATTATTTAATAAACTAACAGAAATTTTAATTCCACTTACTTGTAATTGGGTTTTCTTGGTTTTAGCGAATTTCCCTATATGGAGTACGCTATTACGGCAGTAGCCATGGTAAGACCTAATTCCAGGACCATGTAACTTTTTCATTTTGAGGTCCCCAGAAGCCAAAAACACCATTCGTTCATTTTCATATATGTGTGTATATGTGTGTGTCCGTGGTTCAGATAACTTTTGAAAGGAACATACGACTTTGATGAAATTTGGTATGGAATTGTAAGACCAGATCTATTTTCATGAGTTCGCGAACCACAATGATCGGATTATGGTAACGGGGTTTTATGGGGGTTTAAAAGGATCAAAAATGGGTTTTTGGCATTTTTTGACCTCAATTTTAAAAATTCATCAATTCTAACTGAAACCATTTAAAAGAGCTTAAAAACGAACAATTAAGTATTTTGAATTTTTAATCTAGTGTAACTGGTTACGGAAAAAAATCCAAAAAATGTGTTTCCCATGTATTTCTTATGGGAAATCAATAAAA
Organism: Neoaliturus tenellus; assembly: GCA_030545055.2. NCBI lineage: Eukaryota > Metazoa > Arthropoda > Insecta > Hemiptera > Cicadellidae > Neoaliturus > Neoaliturus tenellus. The sequence continues at coordinate 130,850,513 of CM061532.1, forward strand.
ACTTATTACACTTAAAAAACTTATTAAAACTTAATATAAACTTGCTTATTTTATTAACATAAATTGATCAAATTTTGTGTGTACATTACATAGATAGGATTTAACTTATACTAGCTTACAAAACCCATATGGCGGCAAACCTAACATATTCACCGCCATTGGTTTATGGGGAAAATAAAAAAGTGCCAAATATTGGTACAATTTTAGTGTTTAGCTTCATCATTTATTGGTTAACCTACATTTTTTAACAGCACTCCATGGCTGCAAACCTACATACTCGGTCCTACGGTGTTTTCATTTGGAAAATAAATCATTTGAAATTCCATTAGAAATTCGCTTAGTACGCAGATCTGCTGCGACGGGGGTATTTTGTATTTGTTTCTTTATTTTCAAAAGCTCCTTTTTCAATAGAACAATAAATGAAACATTTTTATGGAAAGCTTAAAATGTGTACTACGAATTTTTTAAATAAAAAATCATACTTATTAAAAATATATTTATTATAGTGTTATCTCATGTTAAGACAGTCGCCATCCTTCAGCCTAATGTGTAATCAATTATGCACGATGCTCAATGTGTATTTGTTTAGAAAGTAAGTTGCTAAAGTTAATTTTTAAGGACTTTAGACTGGTTTCAAATTAATTATTATCTTATACTGTAGAATTGTTTTGCCAATTCATAATGTGGAATTTTCTAAAAAAAAGGTACCTACATTGTGAAATGTTTTTAATTTGCGTTTATTTACGTAACAAAAATTGCTGTCACCATTTATTTAATAGTTTTCTATGTTCAATTCTTTACTTTATATATTACCGTTAATCCACACCTTACACAATTATAAAACTCTGTGATTTATCATAATAGTAAAATGTATTTATTAATTCCATAAAAATATTGTAATGGACAGTGAGAGCAGTCCAACTCTCCAAGAGGATAGTTTTTCTCCTTTGCAGATGTTATGCGGCACCTGTCGATGTGACCTGCCTGCTAATAATCCTCGACCCCCGAGAAAATTCCGACACCCGAGGTACCTGTGTAAACTTGGGATACCCGCAGACTCTCCTTGGTCCTTGGTAGAATCGGAGGATGAGCGAAGTTTCTGCCTAGTATCTGACCTGGTGGTTGGGTCGCTACGGAGCTCAAGCAGAGATCTGTGTGGGAAGTTTGGGTTTTTAAAACTCGGCCTTTAAAAGTTTCAGTTAAAGTTCAGAGTGTAAGAGAAGTAGATGTTGCCTTCTCCGGAGTTCACTCTGAACAATTATTGGTTACCATGAAAACATTAAATTTAAATTGTCGAAAGTTACAACTGAATTTTAAACTTTTACCTAAAAATACAGTTTAAAAACAGGGAATAATAGCTTGTATAGGGTGGATAATATTGTTAAAATTATGAAGGATATATGTTAAAATTATTATTTTTCTATTACAAGCGAAAACAAAGCAGAGGCAATCAGAAATTAAAGTCTTTTAAATCAAACACTAAAATAGACGAATTCATACTGAAATCGTTATACTCAAAATATGAATGTATAGGCTGCTTTAAGTACTACAGCAATAAAAAAAATAAACGAAGTATATTCTACACAACCTCTTAGGAAAGAACCGAATCGAATGTCAATATTGCAGGTACAGTTAACAATTTGAATAACGTTTACAATACATTTTTGACTTCTAATAAATTGTCCTAGCTTTTTCCGTCCATAAAAAATCAATTAAATCTAAATTTGGTGAATGTTATTACAACATTTTAAACCAATTATACGTAGCACACAGATATTATTTTAAAATTTGCAAATCGACATTCCTCTGTTATGTTAAAAACGGCGAAAGAAGAAAAACTCTTCTATATCATAGGTAAACATGGATGTGCACAGTAAATTAATCACCTCATTTATTAGTGTACAATTCCAAAATTCCCTCAACCTCAACAGGTCATCGAATTCAAAACAGCATTCAGATCACCTTAGTATGAAAATCCTATAAGTTAACCTAAATTTTCAATGCAACAACTCCCAACATATTTAACTTTTTTATGTAGGATTTTTTCCATATTGCTTGAAACTCAAAGCCATTCAAAATTCATGTTCAATGTGACCTAAGCTAATATGAAGTTTGTTTCAAGAAACGTAACCTATCTAGAAATTTGAAAGAAATTTCTATTGGCCTAGGCCATAATGCAAGCCATTTTAAAGGTCTTTAAATTCTAAACAACATACCACAAACAAAAAGTCGAACTTTTAGTTATTTTATTTATTGTTTCATGTGATTGGTATATTCCTCTTAGGATTGTTTTGTGGCATTATACTCTACTACATGAGACCTTTAAATGATTTAAATTTCGGACTCCTTGAAGTAGTATTTCATTGTTACTTTTTTCTGCTGTATTTTGAAAACTACAAAAGAGGTTCCAGGCTTAATTTTGTCACCCATTTTATATATTTCATATTGTTTGTAAGGTACAAAATAACTAATTGTTCTTGACATCGTTTTATACGGCTGAAGGCGTGCACCCTTGCACCTTAGTATATAGCTACAGACTACTCAGGTCCCTCCAGGCCAAATGCATGTAGCCGAGCGGATCAGATTATCACTGCACTTAGTATGTCTTTGTCGCAAACGAATTTCGGAAACGTATATATTACCATACCCCCGAAAATATGCTTACTAGGCCTACATCCCATCAGGTTGAGGTAAAAAAAGACGTGTTGTCTTACAATCGCGGTTAATATTCCGTACGATTGCTTACTATTCCATGCCTCTTAAATTTAAAAGTGGTGACTTTCTTATACATGTATAGTAACGAACTTATTAATTTGGTTTTTTGATCTAAATAAAAATCTAACAAGTTTTTATTCAAGGTGCATTAAAGATTTCTTTTTACCGTTATGTGTTTTATTACAATATGATGCAATCTCATGCAGAATATTTTCGCCCCCTGCCTGACTCTGTTGCCATCATCTCGAGTCTCGCCGCAGGGGAGGGTTGGTCCTCGAGAGCCGTTTACCGTGGTGTTGAGTCTCGACAGCTTGTGCTTGTACCCGCCGGAGCGGTGGAGCGGCTCATCCCATTACACCCATTGTCATCCCTCTCTCCTCACCGGCTAAAACCTTTACACTCCAACGTAATCGCTACATTTGTAGCTCCAATCTACGTCTCGTCGTCAGGGGTGATTTTTAGTACTCTAGAACCTTAATGGCCTTAGTGATTGCAGTTGTTGTGCATCTAACTGTAATTTTTATTACATTTTTGGTTAATTTGTGTGATATAGTAGACTTATATTTATTTTTCACAACAGCAATGTCCATGTATACAAGAAATCGTTTAAACGTGTTCAAATGTGGTAAACGTGTATGTATATTGCAATTGAAAGATATCCTTTTTACTTCCATTTCGGTTCAAATAACTATAAGGAGTGAGTCATTGAAACGTGTTTACACGTTTTTATCGTTGTATATTGTATGATTATTACACAATATACAGTATACAAGCTTACAAAACCATACTATTATGAAAACCAATTTGCAACTAAAGTTGCGTCCCTTGTTATAATTTTTAAGAAATGTATACAGAACAGAACCAAATAACTAGTGACATTCTTATGGAAAAGTGCCACCCCCTAAACACAAATAGCGGAATAGCATCACAATCTTTAATTTTTATTCCAAGATGATGCTACTTGGTTGAAATGAAACAGAATAATTCTGCAGACGTTGCCGTGGTCTGATTTTTAAAACAAATATCAATGTATACAGAACCAATTAACACTGTTTTTACTAGCACGATACGTGTTGTTTGTAATCAGGAAACACAAAAACAAACGTCTACAACACTCGAAAATATATTTACACTTATACTGGAAAGAATACAGACGGTAAATATATGAAAAGATGGATAATGGAAATCGATTCGACCGGACACACCGATCATCATCAGGCCCAAAGAGAGAAAAATTAATGTTCAATGGGACCTAAGCTAATATGAAGTTTACTGACAACTTAAGCAAACATAGAAAAGAAGCAATACTTTTCTTTCTTTGGGCCTGATGATGATCGGTGTGTCCGGTCGAAATCTATTGCCATTATCCATCTTTTCATATACTTACCGTCTGTATTCATTGCAGTATAAGTGTAAATATATTTTTGAGTGTTGTAGACGTTTGTTTTTCATTCCTGAACCATATAAGTAAAAAAGTTTTATTGAATCAGTTGGTCTTCGCAATAACAAAGCTACACTAATTCACACACATCACAATCATCATACCGTCATTTACATCTCGAAATAACACAAGATGTGCGTCAGAGACTTAGGATATATGAGTACTGAATTTAATGCTTTTTAATATTGCCTTTCAGCCTGTCTGTCACTTGACTCACATATCCACCCTCAAAATGAATGAAAGTTGTATTTTAATCGAAAAAATATGTTTTTCCTCCACCTACTATCTAAAGCCGTATTTTACTCCTTGAGATAGAGTACTAAAGTAATAGTTTTTGTCCCATGTGACTTGAATACTTAATTTTCCTACCTAGGGAAAACTCAACTTTTTTTGTACCACGGGGCTAAATTAGTTACATAAGAATAACATTAAAAGAGAGATTAAAAAGAACATGAGCCACAGTCAGCTGTTACTTGTATTTGTTTCGTTACTCATTGTTTACTAATAGCAGCTGTTTAGCTGCTGCTCACTGCTGACAGAATGGTCAGCAGTGAGCCACAGTCTAATATAGCTTATCTCCCAATCGTATATTAGACTGTGAGTGAACAGTGTACGTGCATGTATGTTTACATTTCGATTGGGTAGGCTATTAACCTAAGAAGTCCAAAACCTAAGTGTAAGACTTTTGACTAGGCTTAAATTCTATTTTGTTTTTTCGTGTTCTTTAAAAATGATATAGCCTACCTTGTGTGTTTTTCATGTTGATGTGACTGATCCAGCTTGACGGGGCAAGGGATCATAAGAAGGTAAAGTTAAATTATATACGATAGGCCTATTAGACCTAAATGTTATTCGTGTAGGTGGAGGAAAAAAGTTGTGTGCATCAAGGGACTAAAGTACTTTTCTCACTCAGGGAGAAAAATTGTACTTTAGTCCCTAGAAGCACAAATTACTAATTTTCTCCAAGGATCTTTTTACAGCAACAAAACGTTGAAGCCACAAAAAAGCAGACATTTAATATTTGAGCTTAAAATCTATTATTAAAATATTATAATAATATATGTATTGCAATAAATAGCCTTACAAGATTTTATATAAAGCTTAACTTGATGGATCCTTTAGAATTACCCATTAACAAAGTTATTAACTCCACTTTGTTATCCTACTTTTAATTTCATACCGAAACATTTTGTAAAAGTATTGAGAATTTCGTACCTTTAAAAGCAGCGTACAAATAATTCATTTGCAGAACCCATTTGGTCAAATCTGAAGCAATATAACATTACAAGTGCGAGGTCTTATTAGAGTAAATCGTTTCAATTAGAGTGGATCCTCGGGTGAACGACTGGACACAGCTGGAGGCTGAACCCATCGCGAGTTCATCTCAGCAGGTCCTCGGGTCTACATTTTCTCGCCAACTTTATTACATTGTTCAACAGTTCAATTCACTCGAAAAGATATATAATCTTCTATATAGATCTTTTCTATGTACTCTTGTAAGTTTGAAGCCTATATTCTTATTTTTGAAGATATAGGATATAGGTTAGAGGTTTGAGTATGAAAAGCCAAATATCTCTAAATTAAGTCTCAAATTTCTGGTAAAGAGTACACCTTGTTCATTATCGAATATACGTTACATATAAATTTTGAACATTGCATATAAATAGCATTCTTAATCTGTGCCGCTTATATTTTAAAAATATAGTTTCCTAGCGGACAATCTTGAAATTAAAAAAAAAGGAAAAACTAAAATAAAACTTCTTCTTCCTTAACAAAAAATCTTCCTTTATTAAAATTGTCCTTAATCTTTTAACTTAATTTGTCCTCCATTTTCATTCGCACACTCACATACTCCTTTATAACTTTAATTACTTTTGTGATACAATAACTTTTCAACCCTGAAAAAGAGCAAATTGTTTTACTAAAATAGACTACCTATCATTATTTAAGTTTCAATTTGGATCAGACTTTTTGGTATTAAATTCACAAAGGTTAATTAATTTACAATTTTAAAATTACTACTAATTAATTGGCAAAGCAAGACCATTTTTAAATTCAAATAAATCTAATAAACTACTAAAATAAAATAGTAAATTTACTCACCCAAGGATCTTGGGGTTGAACATTTCTACTGGAACTTGACACTACTAGACTCACTGATTAAAAGAAGGCAGGATTAAGATCGCGCGGTCAATTTATAACTTCGCCAAGAAGGTTCTAGAAGCTCCCGTCGGAATCAGCGATTCTGATTGGCTGATGCCGTTCTCGGCGGCTCGCTTTGCCATTACAATAGGGAATGATAGGACTGACTACTGAAGCTACATGACATGTCTTGATTTGTTAAATTAATATTGTACAAATGGTACAAATCAACTTCCAAAACACTTTTCATATCCAACTGTCGTTCAAGTTTTCATAATTTCGTTGGAAATGAATAAATATATTTACTTTTTTCAAATAAATACCTAAATTAGATGAATATAAGTTTCTATAATCGAGGACGGTATATAACTTACTAAAAGGTCAGTGTTAAATACACATGTAGTGTATAATGGTCTGTATTTATAAAAGATTGACTTTGGTTCTCCTACAGTTAGTAAAGAAACATTCGAGTGCAACAAATTAAGATGTATAAAGCACGAGAGTTTTTGGTAATTTTCCGTGATCTTTCTTATTGGTTGTAGATTCTGTGAAGTGGAGTGTGCAAATGAACGGTGAGCCGAGGCGCGGACTGCTCGTGTTTGCCGTGGCGCTGTCGAGGTTCCGACTACTTCGGTGATTGTCGACTCCGGCTCGTCTCTCATCTCTCGTCTCCCGTCCTGCCTGTTAAGTGGATTGATTCGGGTTTATTGGCACTGTCGTCTCTTCTCTTATATTTATTCAGATTCGTAAATCAATTAATACCGCAGGGACCGTGGGACGAACTGGTTAAGACCTTATTGCCACTCGCATTGATGGGATGAAAACACGTTTTGATGTTGGAGAATACTGGAGCAACGATTATGTTTTGAATTTAAATGTGGTAGAACCAGATTCAAATATAAGTTAAAGGTTCCTGACTTCTTGGTTGGGTTTCATTCTACAGCACCCGCAAGGGTAACATTAGCGCTACAGAGCATTTTTCGGCAACGCTCTCTTCTCGGCCACATAACTTAAATAGTTCGTGTAAAAATTCTCAACTACCAAAGCTAGTGGTTAACATTAAATTTTGTAATGAAAACAGCTTTTGTTAACCTAATCTTATAATTTTACCTCTTGAGTGATTATAGGGTGAATTCCTTATGTGAGGTAGGCCTACGGGACACATGCTTTAACTGGTGCAAGACATCAGTTTCAACCCATCAGGAAATGGATGTTAAGTGTTTGAGACAACACAGAAAAAATACATTCTAGTCCTGGTGGTTTGTACCATTTCCTCAATAGATTTACTGTAAAATACGTCCTCATCGCTTTACAAACATATGAGAACGTGGTTCAGGAAAAAAATAAAACACAGTGATTTCATAGAAATTATTTTACACAGCTTTTCGATTCCTCATTCTGTACATAGGAAATAAATTTGTTGGACTTAACACAAATATTTTTCGTTTAACACAAATTCGGTGGTTTAAAAAATAATTTTAAACTATACAATATACATTATATATATTATATTCTATACACACTAAGAATTCACAATTTAACAACAACTGTTCTGCGTTCGTTCAATGTGGACATTTGCTAAACTAATAATAAAAAATAATTATTACGATATTCGTTTTACAATTAATAACAAACAAAACAAATCACCACTAAGCATTGCTGTTGTTTTGACCAAACAAGTTCGTTGTTTTCACCCGCAGTTAAATATTTGTTAAACATAAAGAATTCTTGAGAATAAACTGTTAAAACACAGTTTTTACTATAAAACATACATTAATAAAACATGGCTGCAGAAACAATAAAATATTTTATGTATTACATAATAATTATGCATAAATTTAAGCGGCAAAACAATTATTTTTTTTCAATTAAAAACGTACAGTGAAAGCGTTTTGTTTAAAAAGAGAATTTTTGTCGTTGCGAACGATGGAGAGTTGAAGAAGGCCAAATATTTTTCAATATGTAACTATATTTTTGCAGTATTTAGTTTTAACTTGTATGGGTTTTGCTGTTGAATGTATTTGTTTATCACATTACCGTTCCTCTGTTTAAACTACATTTTAGTTTTGGGATGTATAGACTCTAACTTTATCGTTTTCAAATTTGTAAACATTCATAAATATGTTGAATAGGTTTAATCTCCAGCTCCATAAGGAACTGCTAGTAAGTTAATTGCGTAATTAAATTATACGAAAAATTGACTTAAAGAAAAGTTTTGAAACCCCTACAATAATACTTGGTGTTGTTATTTATGAAAATATCAGGATTTACTTATGGTTCAATACAGTACAAAGAGGTTTACAATTCAGTGCCTCCAATATACACCGTGGAACAATAAAAGGCATACAAAATAAACAAATCATTCTATAGAAAAATCTAACAATTTTGCAAGTTTAAAATTTATTTACAATTTAGTACCAACAATTCAAACGCCACATTGTCTAGAACGACTTTGGAGTCTGTTATACATGGACTTAACATTATTGCTAATAACAGGTCAGAGTTGAGCAATAAATAAAAAATAACAACTACGATAAAGCCACAACAGATATAATGCGATGTACAAAATGACGGTTGGATTGTACAAAATTGTTTTGTAGCCTATATCCGCCGTCGCATAACAATTGCAGCCTTGCCCTTTGCAAATTTTAATGGTTTAAAAATATTTTAGCCAGTTTTTTAAACTGTTAATATTGATTTTATTTGTCTAACGTTTTGTTTTACCAAATCTAGTACTAAATACGTTTCATAAGAAATGTGCGAAAATGTACTCGTTCAATGGGAATTATTAGTAACAATATCTTATTTGAAATATATCTTGGATTATATTACTTTAATATAACCGCAAACAAATTGAGGAATATAAAAATATACATTACGTTCACAAATATACAATTTTACCTTATATAAAATAATTCAACTAATGGCGACAATTTGGAAAGGGCAGGGCTGCTAAAGAAAAAACAAATAAAGCACAGAGAAGAAGATCCTGTATAACTAAACGAGTAGCTACTCAAGAAAATGCAGACTCGGTCTAGCGTACACTGCCTCTAAAGTACATATATACAAAGTTCTATGTACATGGTAGACAGATACTTAGGCCTAGTTATCGTCTAAAACTATCACATCTGTTAATATAACATTACCTACATCGGGTTCGCTTTCAACATTATATTCTCGTAAACAAATTCGGCTTCCATAAAATTAAAACGTCTTGTCTTTTACATTCAAACAAACTCGTCCAGAGCAAAATTGGTTACAGGATATAATAATAAAAAGACAAAGAGTTGATCTGATGTATTAAAAAACTCCTGACAATGTATTGGATAAGTTTGTAAATTTAGGTATATAAAATTGTAATGTTCAACTTTGGGAAGAATTTAACATGTTTACACAATTTTTTAGATATACCCAGTCACATATTAAGTACAAAATACCCGGGGAAGCCGATCAGTAGCGCCTCGCGATGCGACCGCGAGAGTGACTTTAGCTTGTTTCCGACCGTCGGACGTGCAGCAGCATCAGACGCGACCGTCGCGCCGTCTACCGGCCAACCGACGCGGCCTATCAAGTGGTGGCGAGCTGTCGCCAGAAGTTGTGTCACATCGAGTTCATGTAGGGCCAGCTGAAGCTGCTGCCGCTGAGCAGCATGTCCCTGATGAGCGTCTCGATCGGCGTCTTGCCCACCAGCCGCACGAAGAACAGCTGCTCGATCACCTGACTGCTGACAGTCCGCAGCGACGGCAGCCGCAGCAGCAGCTTGCCGAACCTGATGGGCTGGTTGGGGTACTGCGTCCGGCAGTACTCCTCCAGAGCGCACTGCGACTTCTCCTGCAGACTCTCTATGTGCGACACGTCCGACAGCCCGCACGCGTCTGAAACACGACAAACGAAAACTGTTAGTTCAGGAAATGTTAACTTGTACAGAAGCAGAATAGATCTGTGGCTTCATCGTACCGGTCAAATCACTATCCACCTGGGAAAATAAACAAATTACACTACAATGCATACAAATAAATTGCCGCTGGATGAAAAAACTGTTCCTGGGTCTCCTCTTATGAAGATTCTCAAGTTTTTTACTTAATTATTTCTAGTATACCGAAGCCCTTTCACTGACCTACGTAGACGCTACCATCTACACCAAAATGAACATTTTCATTCTGGTCTGTAAAGTATTGCATATGGTTCAGAATGGCGTATAGTCTACACATATGTATACAATTAATATTTTTTTTAGTGTTAACCCGTTCAGTCAAATTTATTTGTCGGATGAGAGAATTTCTTGGTGTCTATATCACATACATGTAGCACAAGGGCTGCCCTTTAAGTAAAGTACCTTTTATACGGCATTCGGAAACATTGGCACAAAATGTTTTTCCAGTAGGTGCAGATACAATACTGAGCTTTCTGTCACATTTTACAAGTAACTTACTCATTACAACAAATTCCAATATGAAAATTGATGTTCCATTAAACCTTCCTGGGACCTGTTGTAAACATTTTAAGGACCCGGAAATCGATTTACAAACTTTGAGGATTTGTAAAATCAATATTACATTAGACCACTTTTTGTGAACCCTAGAAGGACTAGCAGTTCTCCATCCATTTGGATGTTTTACGCAAGACCATAAACTCTCTGTCCGGGGTTATTGGATGATTTCACAGGTGCCGGCGGTCAAAGAACTCTGCTTCGGAGGCTGCAAATTCAAATAGAAAGTTGCGGCTTCGTGCCGGGAGGCTTTCCAATCGGTGAGATATGAATATTCCGACGATATACCTTCCAATCGATAATTACAACGTCAGCTTTCACAACCACAACCGAGGCCCGATGTTACTCACTGAGTCGCCCAGGGAAACAACACCGGCTGAAAAATGCCCATCACGCCAACATCCTCCGGATTATGGTCGTCGGTCGGATTTTTAGAGATAACATGGATCGGGTCATCTAAGACTGGAAAGGTGGTTGATTATATGTATTTATGTTTTGTAAACACTGCAATGAAACGCTATAATAGTTAATTAATTTAAATAAGACTAAAATGCTTGAATTTTTAGCTGGATCATGATGAAAGTGTTTCCACTTCGTGCATTTCTAAACCACGATTTAGATGCAATGTGGAAATGAGTTAATGATCAACCATTTCCCCTAGGAACCAAAAGGACAAGCTATCAACTCTTCACTATTCAGTACTGTACAACAGCACTAAATGCCGATGTAGCAATTATTATGGTTGCAAAAAAAAAAAAAAAAAAAAAAAAAAAAAAAAAAAAACAGCAAGTGTGGAGCATGCAAAAATGTTTCCCCGAGCACAACCAGGTGCAAGCACTCATAAATCCTTTACGTCGATATCCCTGGCGAAGGTCAATTACACATCCGAAACTACCCGGTGAACCGTTGAGGACGAGCGCGAGCGGAGCGGAGCCACAACCTTGCGGCATTCCTCGCGGCCATTACTCAGGCATCCGATTGGGAATCGGATCTTTAGCATTTTCAACAGATTCTGCTCGGTCCGTGACAATAGTTCATGCTTGGCCGAGCCGTACACCGATATTATGCCTGGAATGCTGTAAAAACCGAGTGTGCATTCTAAACAGCGACCTCCACCCGCTCCAAGGCCGGACGGCGCGGCGCGGCGCATCACCCGAGGCACCGTCACCGACGCCGTCGCGACGTCGCGTCGTCGTGTCGAGGTGTCGTGTCGGGCCGGTGCCGGTGCCGGTGGCGTCCAGTGCGACAATGGTGAGGGGCAGCGTGGAATCGTCTGATTGTGCATGCTAATGAGCTTTCCCGCGATACCGGGGGGTTCACGAAAGTGAGGAGAGCTACAGGTACCGAAATCCCATGGAAGTATAAAAGACACCAAACCATAAAACTCATTTATAGAAGTTCTGTGTCGCTGACTTAAATTTAATTTTTTCAGTTTCTCTGGTTCTTAGTTAGGCTCCCCGTATCATATTAGCCTACATGGAGTAACACGGTAACATATTTACATGTTAGGTATGATATTGTTTTAGGTCAGTATACTATAAAGAGCTGATTTCTAAAGCTTAGTATGTAAGTTTAAATATTAATTACTGCCTACAATCCTACTGCTACATATTGATGTTGAGGTGATCAAAAAAGGGTAAACTTAGCGTTATGGTTAAATTCTACTGATGAAAATCAAGACCACTGAGTTATATTATAACGTTTTTAACGTGTATAACATTTATTTTAAATATATTTTTAACAAGTTCAAGAAAGACTAAATCAGATCAAAAGTTCTTATATAAAATATATAAAGGTTTTACTTAAATATACTATAGTTATATAAAATAAGACTATATTACAAAAAATTATAATCAGGCACGACAAGTATCCCATAACAAGTGAAATAATTTCTACTTAGTTACAAAATTACAAAGACTCGGAAATCAACAAACCAAATCAGTCCTAACAATAAAGTTGTTGCTCAACTCTCGCTCCCAACTCGATCAAGACTTATTATTTTAATAATCTCTGGAGGAACCCTTTCTGAGATGCGCTATGTTTTTGTGAATTCATTTGTCCCAGGTAAAGTTGGTTGTTTGATGAATTAAACATCAACTCGCCTCTTTAATCAGCTGCTTATATAATTTGTCATTGTTGCTAAAAAACCCAAAGAGTAAAAAGTTTTGTCATTAGTAAACAAAAGCAATATAGAAGTTCGTCAGTTCGTTGTTAACTTTGATTACACTTTTATGCACCCAAAGAAAGGGATTATTGCCAAATAATTTTTTTGTACTGGAAAATATTTAATAGAATGAGGTTGTCCCTATAATTTTACTTCACAAATAAAAATAATTTTATAGAATAATATTTGACAAATAATATGAAATATGTATAGTAAAATTGCAAAGACATAGGTAGGCCTATATGATGGTAAGATTAATATTAAATTTCAGATTATTTTTCGCAAATACAGAAAAGGATTTTTTGTGATGTAAATGGCAAGGTTGGTTTGGCAGACCCTCGCCCCATAAACCTGATAACAGCAGGGTCAACTGATAACATTGATAACATTCATTAGTACGTGATGTACAAAACAAATTGCATCATGTTTTATTCGTTTATTTAGAACATTTCGAGTTGTATTAACTAGAATTTTAATAGAGACGTTGCAGCTTACCTAAGTTAAACAAAAATCAAATCCCTCAACAGAATTGCCTTTAGTTTACAAGGTAAAGTGAGAAAATCGCAATTTGTGATACAGTTCCATGGTTATTTATTATCCTTTCGGAAAAATAAAGTTGACATTTCTCCATGGCTTCTTTTCTTGTATGAAGTTAGTTTATGATTGATAAAATTGGTGCTAGAAATGCTTTTAAGTTTATGAGTCCCGTAATCTTTCTTGTATAGGACCGTATGAATGTTACAGTTTTACTTCTCTTCCAGAAAACAGACGCCTAAAATGAAACTACGCCCTCTCCATGTGGGCAACCGAGACCCCAGTCTCCTACACGGCCAAAACTAGCAATTCCCTCATCCTAATTATCGTTCCCCTCATAATTAATTTCGGTGCCCCTTCCCCCCCCCCCTCCCCCACACATAAAGGTCACATGCCCGACAAAAGACATGTCCCCGTGATAAATCAACGCAAGCTGTGGTTTTTAATAATAAAGAGCGCAAAGCACACGCTTGCGAGGGGAGGGAGGGGATGGCATCAAATTGTTACAAAACTGGGCTGTATTAGCCCCAAGCCCCAATTACCTACAGCGATTGCATTTTTTGCAGACTACATTTCATCGCTTTGACGATTTTTCACCTCCACTTTTATAGCTGAATTTCCAATTTAGTCCGCAACAGTGGTGAAGTGGTTGGGCAACATATAATACAGTTTTAAAAAGTTATGAATATTGTTTGTATTTTATATCTTAAAATTACACTTCAAATCAAATTAATTCCGTAAAGGAAATGATCAATTGCGCAAGACGACTATTTCTTATATAAACTAATTGTTAGACTATAATTTTATTAGTCACTTGATTCTGTGGGTTTAGTTATAGGTTAATCTTTTTACTATATTTACTAACCAGCTTACTTTCTTGTTTAATTTAGGATATTTGTATTTAAGTAGCATTGTGACCTACATAAAATGAATTACGATCATAGAGTGACAATAAACTACGTTAGTTTTAGTGTCAAAAGGTTTAAGAAATCTACGTTAAAATATATCATTTTGTAAAATATATGTTTTGCTACTTTAACACCGTAGGCCTATATTTCTTTACTTGTTTGAAACGTTTGTTATCAAACGGGTAAAACATAAAATATCGATGAATTTTTACTAATGTACTAAAGTGTTATTTTCTAAATTAAAACCTATAGTAGATGCCAAAATTAGAGAGACTGGAGGCAGGTAGTCCTGGCCCGTCCTAATCCTTTGTTGTCAAAACAACCCCTATTGTAGGGCGGCCAGCCGGTTCGGCACCGGAATGCCGCCCGGGTCTCGGGGGATTCTCAGAATTTTGGCCACTGCCTAAGGTGTAACTCCTATTTTGTCTGAGGATTATCCCTTTTTAAAATGGTTATTAAACATCGTAGAACTATGATTCAAATTTCGTTATAATCGTCTAATCAACACGCAACACATAGTCCACGAATTTTTATTGTACGTGCATTGGTTCGATTATTGGATAATTGAGGCAGTGGCCAAAATTCTGAGAATTCCCCGAGACCCGGGCGGCTTTCCGGTGCCGAACCGGCCGGCCGCGCTACAATAGGGGGTGTTTTGTCAACAAAGGATTAGGACGGGTCGGGACTACCTGCCTCCAGTCTCTCTAATTTTGGCATTTACTATACTTTGTTTTGAAAACCTTTCATACTAAAACTGTGTCATACCAAACCATTGGAAGCCGCGACTCAGCCCGGAATGAGGTGTTGTGTTTTGGCGGTGCGGCAAGATGGCGGGTCCCGGTGTAAGCGACGATTCGTAGCTTATCGGCGTCGCGGCGCGAATCGCAAATGTGATGCAGATTGGTCCAATGGCAGCGCCTCGACGGGAAAATTACTTTCCCGCGCAATCATATTTCCCAGAGATCACGTGACCCGGGGCGAACTTTTGGCGGGAAATAGTGGCGGGCTCCCACAGGGGGGCGTAATTCGATCGGTGCCAATAGCCGTAAACGCGACCCGACGGCGACCAGCGACAAAACGGCGACAAAACGGCCACCGGACTGACTGGTTCAACGGACCCGCGGCGGCATCGTCAACTGCTGGGTCCTCGCAGGGCGGCGGCGGCGGCCGTGCATTGGGCCGCGGTTCGATGTTGAAAATTTACAACCTGATATATCCTTTTATGCCATCAGATGGGAGAGTTGCCCATAAACATTTTGTTATTTCAATTTTCAAATTAATTAGAAAACTGACAGCGTGGCGTTAAAATATTAAATAAAAACTACAAAAACACAGTTTTCCTTCACACAGCATAGGTAAAGTTTTTTCGCTTTATCTGGAATATAAGAAATAAAACGAATCTATTCTCAAATTACAACACTAATTTATAATGGGATTTTGCAAGACGTCATTCACAAAACTATTGTCGCAGTATAATGTCAAAGCATTCATCAAGCAAAAAAATAAAAAAACACTAAGGAACAGACAGAAAAAAACAAAACAGGGAAAGAGCACGCGGAGAGCTAACTAACAAATCTGTAAATTGTCACCTCTTGAATAAAGAAGCACGCCAGGGTGAAAATAAAAAGAAGAGCTTGTTAAATCTGTTTATTGTCACCGAGCGGCGAGGAAGACCACAAATCGTGAAGATAAAACATCAGGAAATGAATCTCGTCCCGTCTGGAGGGAGGGGTGTTTTTTGGGGTTGCCGCAAATTGTATTAGCCGTGCCACTGGGTAGGGTCGAGCCGCATTATGAATAAGCTGCGTGTGTTGTACTTCCCGCCGTCCCCGCACCGCGGCGCTGTTGTCAAACAATTACTTTTGATGTCTGAACATTAAACAGAAAACCGCCAGGTGGGTGCCGCGCTGCCGCCGAGACATGCTTGAGATACTCATGTTCTGGGACTCATTCCTGATCTGTTCGGGTTGTATGACAATAATAATCAATCTCTTAAAAAAAGTTTGAATAACATCCAAAGACTTTCTTATGTTGTAATCGAGTGGTTAAAGGTTATATAATTAGTGAGTTTGTAAGAAGATTATACTCAAAGAGTAATCAAACATGTAGCCACTAATAATCATACTATTTTCAATTTTAGGTGATGTTTATTTTTGATCATACTTATGTTCGCACTTAGCCTATAAGTGATCATTCATTACTCATAAATTAGAATACACTGTACAATCCAGGCAGAAGTAAAAAACAAATAATAAAAACAATACAGTAATCGGATACTTGTTGCCCGAAATCTAGCAGTAAATTGCAGCAGCAGTAAAAATATATTAAATTGCAAAGAAAAATAAGTTATGACCGAAAAAGAATTATCTTACAGTATGTAAATGTTAATAAAACTCAGGTTAGCGCATTACAATAGGTAGAGATTCAAATCGAAACCCCGATCTTATAAACATAATTTTTAGTTATGCTGGTTTAGCTTCAGCTTGACTGCCCAGGAGGCGAGGGTCCAAGTCGAAGGAGGCGTCAATCTGTACAAGTGCCCGCAGGCGGAAGCGGATCTAGGAAGCCCCGGAGTCAGAGTCAGGTAATACAGCAATCTTATCTCAGGGCTCATTGACTCCACGAGGGCTTCGCCAAACTAGGGACGGTAAGTACAAGGCGCATAACGCGATTTCGGTGGTACAGTAGGCCTAATATAAAAATATTAAAAATATGGTTAGATCAAAAATCCAAACGTTGTTTGGATTTTTCTTGAAAATTTAATGAAAAACACGTCTGTTTGAGAAATTTAATGGTTTTGTTACCTAAAAATTAGAATATTTCTTGTTAGTTTCTCGTCTCATTATTGCTTCTAAAAAATATTAAACTTTCTTATTTCTGTATGGTGAAAACAATTTCATATTACATAATTTATTGATAATTTATGAATCTGTAGAATATTGGTATAAACAAAAATTTTTTTTAGTTTTAACATAGGAATAACGGTATCGCTTGGAAGTAGTAAAGATAAAAGTTTCGGGTTTTACACACAGGCCCTACGATTTTAATTTGGTGCTTAGGTGAGAACGAAGAGTTTTTTAAAACCTCACGATTCGTAAGCTTATAAGCAAAGATATAAAATTAGCTTATATAAAAATTTATATTATTAGAAAAGGTTCTGTTTATTTGAATAATTTAACCTTTAAACTACTACTTTACTTAGTACGGAACAGTTTGGATCGAAAGTTTGCATAAATCAGAGTGTGCATTAGCCGAAAGTCCCTTCTTCTCTGTAATCTTAATCCGACAAGACAGCCTAATAACGAAAACGGTTTCGGTAATTGCCGGCCGCTTGTGCAGGTTGTTTTAGGCGATAACGCCGCAGTGTTTTGGTACTTTCCCCGACATCGGACGGCTCTTCAGCCTACGTAAATATTGTGGCGAAATCTGCTAAATAATGTTACGACCAAGCGCCTCGCCGTGCACCGTGCACTGCCAGCGGACCGGCCCGTCACTCGACATCCGGAGCTGATATAGGGTAGGATTCTACAATATACTGCAGTAGTAATGCAAATGGTTTGGTAAGGTAAGAAAAAATCACATTTGTGTTACATATAAATAAAAATATAGTAGTAATAACAATTAACAAAATGCTAGGCTGAGGGAGCCAACCATAGAAATTAAAAGGAGCACTTTTATATGTGTCATTTTTTAGGACATCAAATCGATTTTCAAACAGTTAGCAGGTAATTATTGTTGTATAATTATTTAGGCCTATATTAAAAAAATCATACAAAAACTAATATTTTATAGGTTACAATACACTCTTATTTGGCAAAATTGGACAATGAAAGACAATGGGGAAAAGGAAAAATTTCAAGTTTGTCTATAGAAAGAAATAATAATAAATAACGGGCTTTACAATTATAACAGCTTAAAATGTAGAACCGTAGTCACCAAATGCAATACATCTACATTAAAACAACTTAATTTTTTTCATAAATTAGAAATTAGATAGGCCTACCCGGATAAATTTTTAGATAAATTTTAGAAATTAATTAAATTAGAGCAATTTTTTTTTTATAAATTATATAACCAGAATTTTGTTAATTGAATACATTGCAGAGCAAAGGGTACAGAACAAAACATAATTTGACGTTTCGCCTTGCTATAGGTTAAAACATCATCTGCTATTTGCCGTGTATAATGTCGTTTCCTTGTCTTCAATGCCAACTCCCAAAAATATTTCATTCAAAACAGTGCTGTACTTATCTAAAGAATTGTTATCTTTTTACCTCAATCCCTTCCCTGTCTGTTATATAAACTGTTATAAAACACACTGGCAGTAAAACAGTATAATTAGTTTAATAAGCAATCACGTAACGGAATGTGCGGTTTGACATACAGCGTCAACGTGTCCGCGGCACAGGAGACTTCTCTCGCTCCTCTCGCTCCCTCTCGCTCCCTCTCGCTCCCTCTCGCTCCCTCTCGCTCCTCTCGTCTCCCTCGGAGCCTCTCGAGAGGATTCCGGACTCTCGACATCGCCCTTTGACTCTCACTTACTTCCAACATCGATTCTTTAACCCTTCTATTCTTTGCTA
Organism: Neoaliturus tenellus; assembly: GCA_030545055.2. Taxonomy (NCBI): domain Eukaryota; kingdom Metazoa; phylum Arthropoda; class Insecta; order Hemiptera; family Cicadellidae; genus Neoaliturus; species Neoaliturus tenellus. The sequence goes on from CM061532.1 coordinate 130,869,486, forward strand.
AAAGCCCCTCAAGACGGCAGGTAAGTAGATTAAGGTCTTCAAGAACGGAGGAAAATGTGGGGCAGAGACATATCTGGAATGCGATGTGGGGCGAAGAAAATCGTTGTCGTTGGAATCAAAAACTGAATTTAATATAAAATGATTTAGAAGTTATAATTTTCTTATTTTCTTATGATGATTTTCGTGCTTCTTACTTTTAGATATGCCAATTTTGTGACCCCTCTGACTGTGGCCACATGTGCAGAAAACAATTAGATCACAGCGTATGACATCCCCCATAACGCGAAGGGCAATCGGGAGCTAGGCTTAGCAATCAGATGATTCACAACATATCACAATACAATTGCAGCGCTTGATTAACGAGAAGCTGTAGCATCAAGACAAATAAATGCCTGTTCTACGAATAAGTAGGCTACTTGTCGAACAATGTATACAGATTGGTTACGTTTTGGTCACTTCTATATCCTTTAGTTTTTTAACATCAATTTTCCTTCAATAAATGAGAACAGTTCAGGTGAACTCGTTTGCTGCGCTCACTCGCCTCAAGTCTATAATATATTAGCGAATTTCCCATAGGGAATAAGCTATTACCGTAGGTCTCATGGTAAGACCTAAACCCGGGAAAATGTTACATTTTCGTTTTGAGGTGCCCAGAGACCAAAAATAATAGTCATTATAAAAACGGTCCGATCGAGACCAAATTTGGTAGAGATGTGTAATCCTACCTTTATTTGGATGAGTTCGTAAACCAGATATATCGACCTATCGGAAGGGGTAGTTTTGGTCGTTTTGTACCCCAAAAATGAGTTTTTGCATTTTTCATATGTAATTAAAAAAAAATAATTTTGATTTTGGCCACTGGATTTAGCTAAAAAAACACACAATTTAGTATTTTGATGCTTTGCTCTTCCTCCATTGGTTACCGAGATATTAAACAGTCTATAGACAGTACTTTGTATTTTTGGGCTCCAATGTTAATCTTATGGAGAATAAGGATGTGTTAATATTTTCCTTATTAACCAACATTTTTGGATGAAACTTGGTATTTAGCTTCATTTGGTTGAGATTCAACCATTTATGTTAAAAAACTTGGTTTTTGTACGTATTATGGCAGCAAACCTGCATACTCTTTTCCCATGTTAATCATATGGAGAATATGCCAACTCTTTCATTTATGGACAAATACTGATGAAACTTAGTATATGGCTTCATATTGTAGAAATATTTTTATGCTAAAAACCTACTTTTAGTGTTCTCCATGGCAGCATACCTGCATACTCTTTCCCTATATTTATCATAAGGAGAATAGACATTAATTTCCCTATTTATGAGCACGTAATGGAATTTTGTTTACAGGGTCATCTGGTCAAAATTAATATTACTAATTGGGAAATTCGCCGAGTACGCAGGTCTGCTGCGACGGGGAGTTTTTAGTTTTTTATTAGAAATCTTTCATCAATATTTTTAATGAGAAAAATTTATTGTTTATAAACTAATATTACTAAATGTAATCATGTGTTCCTCACTAAAATTTCGCTTCCATAAAGGGTAACATTTTAACTTATACGTGTGGGGCGGAGCCCTATAGAGGTTTGGAGGGTATCATCAATTTTTCTGGAATTTTCACTTCACGATCTTTCAATCACGTAGGCCTATAAGGCTGTGAAGTTTTTACCTCTGGGAATGCTTAAACATTTTGTGTGACATGCTACATTCAAACGAAACTTCCATTTACAACAGTATATAGATTAATGAAAATTATTCTGCAAAATCCAGTTTTCATACACAAAAACCGTAACATGATATTTCTCCTGTAACGTTCCTTGAAACCTTTTACCCTATGTATTTTATTGAATTCAGATTTAAATACCACGTCGTTGGAATTTTATTATGATTTGTTATCATGCGGAAGTGTCCGTTAATTCATTTACGTTTTAACGGCAAATTCCACCTTGCTTCCATCGAGGAAGACCTTGGAAAAACACAACACGTAATATATGATCATTATTGTCAAGTCATTGGGTGTTATAATAAGGTTGCTCAAACCACTGTCGACGCATGAGCCACATATCGATACAGAAGAGGGCGGAAATACAAATAAGATGTCGAAGTAACATTTCTGCGAAGGCGAACATGCAGAAGGAGAGTTGAATCTTTGGAATGATAAGAATAAAATTGGATTGTGGGATGCGCGACGCCCCAGTGCTGATTGTGGTGTGAGTGTGAGGGTGTGTGAATGTGTGTACGTGTGAGTGCGATAGTCGGGGTGGCACCCCACTGTGACACATCGTCACTTGTGTCTACCCCGCCGCAAAATATCGCCCCTCTGCATTTGTTTAGCAAGAAACTTGAGAGCGAATGCATTAATAATACCCTCAGTCCATATCTTTCTATGGTGTGAAGTTTTAAGGCTACTACTGTATTTCGTCATGTGCCGTAAATGAAAATTTGTTGGATGAATTTGAGCTCAATAGCGATTAATTTTACAGAGACAAAATGGCTAGTTTCGGGGGACACGTCATGCTTTATCTAGGTACAATCTATTTTTCTATCGCTTGAGTTTAGGGCATTCTGATTCCATATTTTTCCTCTATTCCACATTAGAGAGCTCAGAACCAGGTGCAATCAGACCAAAACTTCCTTTGAATTTTCCATTTTAAACAAAGTTCTCTATGCAGCCACTATCTGCATTCACAATCTGTCTAGACGATTTATAGAGTGACAAAGACACAGATCTTGGACTAATAGTTGCCGCGTGGCCGGCCGTGGTGGCGCCAGCGGCGGTGAAATGACAGGTTGGCTGAGCAAACAACACTGCTGGCTAATTTGCATCTCTCGTTAAACATGTGATTCGTCGATCAGCTGTGCACCATTGTTGTCTCCGGTGTGATGACTTATTCATCGGCTCGTTCATCTGGCCGCTCGTTGACCCTGGATCGTGCCATTAGGCTCGGTAATAAGTTTAATTCTTATAAAAATTTCAGCAATTTCCGTTTCAAGCCACGAGTTGGAGTTAGAGAATTGAATTGGTGTAATCGTGTTCTTATGGAAATAAACAAATCATCAAATCCAAATGGTATAATTCATTAAGTACATGGATGTCTGCTGTCACGAGCCTATTTATTTACTTAGCTAGTAGACCTAGCAGACAAGTACGTAGCTAGCGGACCAATTATAAAATTAAATACATTTCCTTTTCAATAACAATCTTAGGTAAATATGTCAGTATAAATTGCTCATTATGACATATGATAGAAAATTTATGAATTTTATCTTTATCGATCTATAGACAGTGACGAAGAAGACTCAATGGCCAAGGTAGAGTTCATAGAAATAAATTATAAATTCTATATAAAGTGTATTCACAGCTACATAAATCGTACATTACCATTATTCGTACATTACTCGTAGGCCCATCCATTATTCATACATCATCTCTGCAACTGACAGTGATGACAGTACAGCTGATGGTAAACAAAGCAACAAAAATAATTTATACTATGGATAAAAAACGACCACGTAATTATAAATCTGTAAAATACATCATTGATGCAATATTTATATATCTATACCTTGTTCGCTGGACCTATCTAAAACCTTTATTGTTCATATACCGGATTGCACAATGCATGTGCACGAAAACGTCGACTGATGTTATCGATAACCAAAGGCTTATTTAGGTTATGTTTGAACCCTGTCATTTCGCAACAATCAAGCAAGCTATCGCCAATGTTTTATCAGCTGTTCGATGAGCTATCAGCTGTTCGGTAACCTCGTCAGCTGATTAAGTTGAGGTTATGTTTGCAGATAAGAGCCGGCCTCCCGTCGCGCACGCGTAGTAAAGACGCAGGAGGAATGGGCGAATGGCATTTAGGAAGCCAATCACAACTTTCTCCGGGAGATTGGTTGATTTAGTATGAGTTGCCAAACCGTCGTGCAACCGCAGGCCGTCAACAAAATACTTCGTGAGTATTTTAGAAGAATATGAGCTTTGCCTAGTAAAGCTATAACTTTATGTGAATGCACTAGTTTTACTATCGTCTTTGTTGTAAGTTACTTTTGTTTTTATTTTCCTCTTTTTGCGCAGTTAATACAAGTTATACCTTGTTTTAACTTCGCTTATTAGTTCCATAGGTCCACCATTGAACAATTTTTACTTTAATTATTAAGAACAAATAGGCTAGCCTATTTAATATACAAACCACCGTCGATTAAAACCCAATGTTAGTTGTGGTTCGAAGAGAAAGATGGTTGACTTTTCTGTAAATTACAAAAAAAAAAAAAAAAAAAAAAAAAAAAAAATTACCCTCTGTGTCGAAGTCGTCGGTGGGGGCAGTATATCTGTGTAGAGGCTGTAGCCTGTAACCGTAACAGATGTGTTCCCGTGGACTGCCGCTGTTGCTGCTGTGGTGTGTGTTACTGTCGCTGCTGCACTGTGTGTGTTGCTGTTGTGGTGTGCTGGGTTGTGTATTTCCGTAGAGGCGCATTCGTCTTCATTCCGCCTACTTCACATTATTATATATTAACCACATTAGAGTCCACTCCTATCAGCTTTCCCCAGCGAAACTTGTTTATCCTTCGCCTAGTTGAAAATGCAGCTCTATCTATCAAGTAGCGTCTAAGTTGTTTCCTTTATGTAGGCCTTGAGAATACACGCCCCTTTTGGCGTATGACGACATGCAAAGAAAGCGGCAGTGATGGGACGATAATAAATTATCAGTCAAAACTAGTGTCGGGATTGTTTTGACAAAAACTACACAGAAAACATTTAGTATAGATTAAATCTGTGGTAGTTTAGCATAGGATGGGAGTAAAAATAATGATAATAAGTTTAATAAGGTATAACTCACTGTACTGGGCGAGCAGTTGAAAACCTCTGAATAATATAATAATCAAGGATTAATTAGCATGAGAATATATTTAGTTTTTATCGTACCGCATATCGATTGGTCTAGTCAATAAAGCGTGAAACCGCTTGATAAAATATGCAGAAGTTAAATAGAAATACCCCCGTCACAGCAGACCTGCATACTCAGCGAATTTCCAAACGATCTTGAGATATTATATTTTCCACATAAACACCATAGGAATGGGTATGTAGGTTTGCTGCCTTGGGATGTTGTAAGAAAATATTAGTTTTGTTAGGAAATGTAATAGTTTCCTTAGATAAATGTCAAACTGTAACAATTTCGGCACTTTTTAATTTTCCCCATAAACCCCATGGGGGTGAGTATGTAGGTTTGCCGCCATATGGGTGTTATAAGCAAATATCAGTTGAACCCTACCTAGTGAATGTACATACCAAATTTTATCAATTTATTCCAATAAATAAGCGAGATACAGGGTTTCGTTGATTTCCCATAAGATTAACATGGAAAACCTATTTTTGGCTTTTCTCCGTAACCTGTTTAGCCAAGTTAAAAATTCAAAATACTAAATTGTTTGTTTTTCTAAGCTCTTTTAAATGGTTTCAGTTAAAATTGTTGAATTTTGAAAATTATGCTCCAAAAATGCAAAAACCCCATTTTTTACCCTTTTGAAACCCCATAAAACCCCGTTCCCGTAACCCGATCATGCTGGTTCGCGAACTCATGAAAATAGACCTGGTCTTACACCTTCATACCAAATTTCATCAAAATCGGAGGTCCCCTTCAAAAGTTATCAGTACCACGGACACACACACACACACACACACACACACACACACACACACACACACACACACACACACACACATATATATATATATATATATATATATATATATATATATATATATATTATTTATATACATATATATGAAAATTAACGAACGGTGTTTTTGGCTTCTGGGGACCTCAAAATGAAAAAGTAACATGGTCCCGGGCTTAGGTCTTACCATGGCTACTACCGTAATAGCGTATTCCCTATAGGGAAATTCGCTAAAAATTAAAAAGCATAAATAAATTTATAATGTTAAATAAAAGTATAAATTAGAATTTTTATAACACATTTAGTACCATTCAATATTTAGTACCATTCCACATATTTATCTAAAATAAATAAATAAATAACTGTGTAATTTTCTGCGAAACAACTTGTTGGGTAATTAATTTAGTAGAGCGAAGCGCCTGCAATAAGGTGTATGCAGTTGGCAGGTAGGCGTGTTTGGCGGTCTGCCGACCAGAAACACCGAAGGGGCTGACCCGCCGGGCCGGACAGTGGAGATACGCGTCTTGGCGGCGCACAACCACATCGGGAGAGTTGGGAAGCGACACGTCTTCTTGCACACAAAAACTCAGAACTTGGTAAGAATTCCATTCATGAAATTCCAACGTGGCGGACAAACAGTTCACAGTAAATAGTTTTATTTCACAGTTTGAAAATAAGATTAACAAGTAAGAGTTTGATACCCAACAATCATTTCAGATTTGCGTATAGATCTAGGCCTGAGGCATTATATAACGTTTTGAAGGGGGACTGTCCAAATCCCGGTCTTACTACCTAACATAGACCTGTTACTGTTTATCATTTCAATTAATTATATCACTATCCTAAATCAAATTAATAATTATCATTCCAAGTAATAACCTATAAACTTAAATGATGAAAATAGATTACAAGCTTAACTATTAATTTTTGTAAGTGACTGAGAGAACGAAAAGGAGGAATCTTAAGTACTAGTAGCCTATGTAAAAAATTCAAGATACTCAAACGATTATACTCCAAGCTTTTAAATCGTAAAAAGATACTCCAAACAATAAACGCAAAAAGGCTAATAAATAAACATTGAGAGCAACAGGGTGAAAAGGGAAAGGGGGTGAGAAAAATGGCCCATAAACACATTCTTAATAAAAATGAAAGGGGAGAAAAACGAAATCAGTTTAGGGCGCGTAACAACCAAGGTAACACAACCCCCTGTCCCTGCAGCCCATGTGCCTCAAGGGGAGGGGAGTTATAAGCATATTGATTGTGGGGCCAAGGGACTTTCTGGTAATTAAAATGCCCACACGGTGCTCTTTGATTAAACTAATCCCGGCCCAGGTGGTCATCCAGCGCGGAGCCCGGACTTTGAGAGATTTGCCTTTATGTACTCCTCTGCATGGGCCGCTTCTATGAGATGTCATAAAAAGAAAGTAATCGGGGTTTTGGTCGGACAACGTCATTACATGCTTCATTATTTGAAAGGTTTAGAATATTTTACATAAACAACCAAAAAGTTACCTAATTGTTTAAGGTTCTTAAAGGGTCTTCTGGGGTTGTTTCGTCAACTTGTTCGCCGTGTATTAAAACTAAGTAGGTCACTGTATTAATTCACATTCTAGAATATTTTAAAATTCTAAGCGTATTGACAACCATTATCCTAAGATCCTAATCACAAAATTACACTTAGAACAAGCCAGCTTGAATTTGATTTTTCAGTTCTTAGTTTATTGATGTTTAAGCATAAAAAAATTGCTACAATGTCATCCGTCGATCCGTCCGAAGCGAAATGCAGTGCCGTGCCGGCCGGAAGGCATTTAGTGAAAGTGCTTTCCATCTGCTCAAAGGCGAAGCTGAGCCATCGATCGACGATTCTGTTTACTTCCTGCACATCGACGCGCCCAAAAACCTGATAGCGTTTTAAAAAATATTCACCACAAAGGGAGGTAACACAATAAATTAGGGAAGCCGGTCGGCCGTGGGATTAAAAATTCAACACAATTTGGGACGCAAAGTGTTAAGCTTCGTTTGTTCGGATGAGTGTTTTCGCGGTTTTGTTTTTTGTTGTCACGTCGATAACAATGTTAACGCTCTTTTGTCATGTCGGGATTTAGAGTTATGTAAAATATGGTGATGAATAGGGAACCTGTAAAAGGTAAACGCATAGTATTATAGCTTTACCGAACGACAAAATACCGCAGTAATTTTTTTGATCCATTGTCGTTGACTTCGAAAACATGAAAACACTTTTTAAGTAATGGGTTTATTAAAAATATTTTTGTGACCAAGGAATAAAATATAAGTTAAAATTAAGATATCGATAACATCAATTATCAGTGCAAATATAACTTTTATTTTCTGTGAATTGTGACACGGATACAGCCGGGTGTTCCATGAAGGTGATGGAATCATTGTTGTTATGATAATCCCACTGAGTAATTAGCAACGGTGTGTAATTTTTCTATACTATCTATGCCTAATGTTTCAAGTATATGAACGCACAGTATCATATTCTCTCGATCTAAATAAGGTAACAACCAAAACACCTTACAATGCCCCGCGCGGTTTGTCTAAGTTTAAATCTGCAACGCCGCGATAAAACATATATTTTCGTAGCTCTAACTTTGGCTGCTTCTTACAACCATATAGCTCATCCGCAGTGTAGTGTAGTGTAGCGTATAGTATTTAGCGGGAGGCGGACGAGGTGAGGGGTCAGCGGCCGCGAGGTCACGGCGGCGCGGCGCGGCGGTCACCTGGCGTGGCATCTCATGGCATGGCATGGCGTGGCATGGCATGGGTCCGCCGCCGCAGCGCCGCAGCCGCCCGCCGCTAATTTTGATCCCGACGAGGTCCTGGCCGGACCGTAGGGGAGACCGGGGATGGTTGTCACACTTTTTAGATTGTTAATTTTTACAAAGCTATTCGTAATCTTAGTTTATTAAAAATATATTTATCATTTGAAATAAACTTTTCTTTACATGATATATTTTTCTCAAATTGAAATCTATACGACCAATATTTATAAAAAATGTTTAAAAAGAGCAGTGCAAGTGTGTCAACCAGCCCCTACGGCGGGGCATGTTGTCACGGCGGTTGGGGTTGGTTGTCCCTAGTATTTCTTATGGATAAAAATAAGAATATGTATAAATTATTAATATAGGTAAAATCAAACAAAACATTCAAAAGTAACAATAGTTTAATACCCCCGTCGCAGCAGACCTGCGTACTCAGCGAATTTCCAATGGAATTTCAGATTATTTACTTTCCCCATAAAAACACCATAGGATCGAGTTTGCTGCCATTGGGTGTTGTTAGAAAATGTAAGTTAATCAATAATTGGTGAATGTAAACACAAAATTGTATCAAACTCTGGCAATTTTTTATTTTCCCCATAAACCCCATGGGGGTGAGTATGTAGGTTTGCCGCCATATGGGTTTTGTAAGCAAGTATAACTTAAAACCTTATATAGATAATGTACATACCAAATTTGATTAAGTTATGTCAATAGATAAGCAAGATATAGGGCTTTCTCGATTTCCCATAAGAATAACATGGAAAACACATTTTTGGAATTGCCCCGTAACCAGTTATGCTATGATAAAAATTCAAAATACCAAATTGTTTGTTTTTTTGAGCTCTTTTAAATGGTTTCAGTTAAAATTGATGAATTTTAAAGATTAAGGTCCAAAAATGACAAAAACCCATTTTTGACCCCTTTGAAACCCCATAAAACCCCGTTCCCATAACCCGACAATACTGGTTCGCGAACTCATGAAAATAGACCTGGTCTTACACCTCCATACCAAATTTCATCAAAATCGGAGGTCCCCTTCAAAAGTTATCAGTACCACGGACACATAGATATATAGATATATATATATATATATATATATATATATATATATATATATATATATATATATATATATATATATACATATATATGAAAATGAACGAATGGTGTTTTTAGCTTCTGGGGACCTCAAAATGAAAAAGTAAAGTGGTCCCGGGCTTAGGTCTTACCATGGCTACTACCGTAATAGCGTATTCCCTATAGGGAAATTCGCTAATACAAAAATGAAACTTAAAATAAACTACAGTAAATTCAAGGAGTTTTGAAAACGTAAAAATTAACTACAAATTAACTATTTGATTAACATGTGACAACCAACCCCTTACTCTATGTGACAACTTACCCCGTGCCGAAATTTTTTACAAACATCGACATATATCGAAAACTGGTAATCGTTTGTTTTGGTAAAGAAATCAGATTTAATACCTCACAATATGCCTAATTTTATAAAATGAAACTTTTGTTCATAACTCATAAGATAAGAATGGTAAAAAATAATTAAGTGACTTAAGAAAATTTACTCGCCAGGAGTAAAATCAGAAAAAACGCCAAAATTCATTGGAAAGTACAGATATACATCCACTCTCTAGAACAATTATCTCCATACTAAAGGAAGAAACAGCACTCGCAAAAGTAGCGCAAAAGATAGTTGGTGGCAGAAGTTATAAGCTTTGTGACAACCAACCCGTGTGACTTTCAGCCCCGGTCTCCCCTACTGCCGTCACTGTGGAGCCTGGGATCACACGCGAGCGGGCTACAGCAATGAATTATGTAAAATCATTGCGAATATTACGGAAGGCCTACAATTGCAATACTTAAATTCCCTCATCCTATTATGCCAATAGTATTAGGCCTACCGTACCCGGCGAGTGTAATATTAGAAAATATAGCCTAGTATTAGGAAAAACAAAAGTAGAAAACCTTTAATTCAAAGCAACATCCTAAAATGGTTGACAATAATTTTGCACCTGAGTTCAAGCAATGTATCAAAGCAAATTGGAAGAGTACATCTAAGAGTGAGAAAGTCGATAATTCCGCTAAAGGTGTACTTGCATTGCCACATTAACGCTGTGTGTTTTGATCGTTGTACAAAGTCTTCGAGCCTCATGAATTGGTAGGCCTACTAGCATGATTTCTGTTAAAGTCTAGATTTAACGGATTTAACATGTTCCTCAAATAATGTAGCTTTATTTCTAGCGCCCAGTTCACTTGTTAAAGAGGCAGTATAGATTTTTAGGACTATCGTAAAATAAATTTAAAAGTCTCTAATTTTACGGAGAAGTTTTTCCATCTCATGCATAATCGCTAGATCAAAATTATATACATTCAACACGGAGTGAAGGTGGAATTACCGGGGACATGGTAACTTTGCAGAAATCTCCTACGATTTCTACTTCTAAACAGATTCTCTAGGCGGACCACAACTCATCTCGGTCCCGCGCCGGTCTGCGCATGCGTTTTCCACCGCGCAGGCCCATAAGTCAGCGGATACCGGCACACTTTCCGTTTCTCACGGCGCGGCGACTGCGCGGACGCCGCCCCACGCGCAACTAGCCGCAACACTATACAGGGTGTTCGGAAAAAACGTTTCAGGAATTGAGGAGGTTATTGCCCACATCAAAATAAGCGAAAAAGTTCTTGTAAACATATGTCCTAAAATGTCTCGTTAACCCGCTAGCCGCCATTTTGTTTTTTACACTAAATAACTTTTATTTCCGCAATGGATCATTGTACAAAGTTAATATTTGGCATGAACCTTCATCATAGCAATACCCATTTTCAAGAAAAAGGTTATTTTTTCCAATGTGTATTTTCAAAATGGCGGCCATTTTAAATTTTAAACTAAAATATCTCAAAACCGGTAAATTTTATAAAAATTTTACTAGACACAAAAAAGTTGACAAATTTAATTATCTAACCAATGGTACCAAGGTTGTAAGGATCGGACAACAAATAACGGAGTTATTGAGATTTTTCAATTAAAATTACCTTAATTTGCATTAATTACAATGCAAAATCAATGTTTTTATGCAGAAAACTCTCAATGACTCCGTTATTTGTTGTCAGATCCTTACAAACTTGGTACCAATGGTTAGATAATTACATTCGTCAACTTTTTTGTGTTTAATAAATTTTTCATAAAATTTACCGGTTTTGAGATATTTTAGTTTAAAATTTTAAAATGGCCGCCATTTTGAAAATACACATTGGAAAAAAATAAAATTTTTCTTTAAAATGGGTATTGCTATGATGAAGGTTCATGCTAAATATTAATTTAATACAATGATTCATTACGGAAATAAAAATTATTTAGTGTAAAAAACAAAATGGCGGCTAGCGGGTTAACGAAGCATTTTAGGACATATGTTTACAGGGACTTTTTTGCTTATTTTGATGTGGGCAATAACCTCCTGAATTCCTGAAACGTTTTTTCCGAACACCCTGTATACACAAGGCCCACATCCGCGCATGGGCTGGAATACATTGAGAAGTTACCGGTAATTTGCGTTCCTGATAAGTTATTAGGATGCCTGGCAAATAACTTTCGCTAATACAAACTTGTACGGGTTGGATAGTTTAGAAAGAATCAGTTGGTAGTAAAATTGAGTTACCAACAACTGTTGTTACGTTTGTAAGGGCATTCTGACATTCTGACGTTTTTACAAATAGTGTTTAACAATAGGAACCGAGCTTAAGAATTTTGGTAGGCTAATATTTAAATTTAAATATTATGTTAAACGAGTATATAGCATTTTAGTGACTCTTAAAGTTTACGCTTCGTTCCGATAGAATCAAGAGTAGAGAGGGAATGCGAGAGATGAGAGGCCACTGAGGAATGAGCGAGCCGTCGGTTAGCAGGTGAGCTTGGCACCGAAGTCAGAGTCGGGGTGAAATGTGAAATGTCAGCCAAAATGTCAACCCCCCACCCTCCCCCCGACATGCCTTGACAATTAGACCCTTACGTTACGTCGATGATCTGGCTTCCGAATTACTCATCCGGTTTGCAAGTACCGTACTTTGAACAATCGATGTATTGATGTTAATTTAATACTGCAATAAAAATGTATTTAAGTAGGCCTACAAAATTTAACTTAGCTTATATAAAATAAGATTATTTTCTTCTTCAAGTCCTACGCGCTATTAAGTGGTGACCTGCTTATTCACAAGCCAAAATGTTATGCATACTTGTCAGCTATGCAAGTAGGTGCTATTATTTTATAAAGGCAGATTATTACTGTACCGTGCTGAGCTGTAAAATAGTCGTCATTGAGACGGAGAACAAACTAATGAAAACGTTTATTTTAAAAATAGTCAAGTACATATTGAAATGGTGAAGAGTAGCTTTAAAATATAGGCTGGCTAAATGATCATCCAATATCAAGCTATTAAAAACACTGTACCTGGACTAATTTAACAACAGTGATTGTTTTTGTTTTGGGAAACCAGAATAACCCACATTGGCATTCCATTCAAGGACATCTTCCGACTGATCAATAAGTAAAACATGCAAAAAATAATCAAACAAAAGAGTGTTGAATTAAAGAATTCGTTTGCATTTAAATGCTGGAAACCAAACAGCTGTAGAAAGCCAGAACCACCCAAGCTAATTTCATAGTTCACGGAAAAGCCGGAGAGCGGTAAAACCTACTGACACCTCGGCGTGCTGCATGGGAACGATATAAGTGCCGTCAGCGAGCAAGAATGTGGTTCTCACACACACCTACGCGCAGACACGCACACACACGCGCGAGCGCGCTATCACACGCCCACGCGCCCGTAATTGCCATCATCGCGGGACTTCGGAAACGTTCGGCCATCCTCGGCCGTCTCCGGCAACAATGTACCTTGTCCCACTTGTGAACCGGTTCCCGAGGATTTAATGCCAAAACAATGGGGAAATATGATTAATCTGTATAGTAATTGTCGTGGGATATAGTTTATAATAAAACATTTAATCTCGCTAGATATTTTGCCGTAAACATATAAACGTCGAGTAGGCCTACCGTTTCGATTTGAATAAATTAATGTAAAAATACAAATCGTTAAGACTGCGAACATAAACCAAACAATCCGTAGACTATATTTTTATACGAGCTTTTAGGGAAGAAAATGTAACATTAACCTGTGTAACATTAAATTGTAATAAAAATTTAGACTAGACCGTATTAGACACATTGAAAACAAGAAAAACATCAATATAGCATAGTTATAGCCTAGTCATATATAACAAGAAATATACGTTGCATAAAATAGCTATATCCACATTTCAATTTTGTTGTTGTATCGTATCAAACAATTTTTCAACCTTTTTAACAAACTTCCACTGTCTAGACTGGTAGACGCTCCATCGACATTTGCCTATGATGAGTCCCACTTTGTCCAGTATTATCTACAATCGGCGACGCGTCGGTTTTGCGTGTCGGGATAATCGCCGAAGTTTCTCCAGGTATATGAATGAACGGCTGGAAACAGCGGGGAACATCCATAATTGCGGCTCGCTGTTATTCAGATAGCTACAAGCCGCAAGCCGCAAGTGTTACACGTCGTGTGAGTGTGTGGGTGTGTAGGTGTGTGGGTGTGCGTGCGAGCACGCGTGTGTGTAGGCAATTAATACTGCACGACTAGCGGCTATCGTGACCTACATCTGGCAAACAAATTTCTACTTCCATCGCTGCGCATTCCTGTTTGGTTTGTATAAATAGTCATAAGTTAAAGGGTCCGTCTTCTTTCGTGTAAACTATTAATTTAAATGAATGAAAAAGGAAATGTTCGTCTCTTTACAGATTTTACATTAATCAATTATTGAAAGTGAACGAAATTCATGTATTTTACTACTGTATAAAGCTTCTCACTTTAAATTAACTTAAACTTTAATAAAAAATAACCTATTCTGTGACCTACTTTAACCCAACTGGTTTGTTTGCATAAATCGAGGAGGCGTAAATGCAGGATTTTCCGTTGGTTTAAGAAAAGCTGCAAGAAGCAGATATGAATGTCGCAAGCTGAAACGAATGTGTAACAAAGCAGCGAAATCAATAGTCTTTGTGTGGGAAAGGTCATTAGATGGAAAGGTCATTTCGCTTGGACTGCCACCGCCGCCGCCACCGTCCTGGCTCCTGCCGGCGCGGCTGTAGCGCGCATTATGTGCTGCGCACACGCACATTTAGTGCGCACCGAGGGGTAAGAACATGATGGCAAAGTTGGAAAACGAATGTTTTTATCTGACTAATTACTAAAAAAAAAGAAAAAAAGATTTGTCATTTAAAACCATAAACTAAGTATTGAAACACACCTGCATGATCTTAAGGTATTTTTGAAATTTATGCTTGGACAATCTATAAAATACAATTAAGAACACAAAAAATTATTTTTCGAATTTATTATGTATGAAATGCCATATTAATGAGATATCAGGTATCCAGATTTTTACCTGAAACAGAAAAGAATTTGATAGTAACAGATAAATGACAGAGCTGACACGCATATATGGCGTACTTAAAAAAACATTTTACGTATAACGAAAACAGAAGCAGAAAGCTAACTGTTCTACAAGGTGCATTGTGTAACACGATAAAAGATTGAAACCGAGTAAATCACCAGTGGCAGGCGAGCGTCACACAGTTTACAAACAGCTTTGACACGAGAGGCTCCGGTCAGAAAGGAGCCAATGGACTGTGAACAAGGTGTTACCCGTGTTTTGGGCCGCATTAGCGCCTAAACAAGCCAAAGGTAAACACAAAAACTCCCCTGGACAGCGGGCATCCCCATCACACCCCACCTGGCATAACGGTCGCGCCTTTTACTGCGGATTTGGCCGAAGATTTGCTTCCAGCTCCGACTCACCGTGCCGTGAGGTTTAAGGGGGCCGTTCGGCACCGAAAATCTACCCGAAAACATGCAATCGTATTTCCAGCCTTCGGTTGGAACTGTTCATCCTAGACTTAAGCTGTTTGTTTTATATGGTAGTCAAAGAGTGGTTCTAGTGGAAGTATACCTGTTTTTTTCTAAAAAAAATTTTATAATAACTTTTATTTGAAACTGAAATTCACTAACTTTGACATACATTTTCACGTAATAATATCACAAATTATTGAAAAAGCAGGTAGCCTTCCACTATCGCGCGGGAAAAAGGCCACTGTTTCGGGTGAACCTAGCGGCGCGGCAACGAACTACGTGAAGGAAACTACTACCAGTCCTGTTTAATTTTTCTGTTTCCTTTATACTATCCATCTTACAAATATCTTCAAGCAAAAGTAGTTTTCAAGTTATAAACAAACCCAACCGTCCATGCCATCGATCTGTCTTCGATCTCCTAGCCATTGTGGCTGGCGGCCGGCCACGCACAGCACACCGCCGCTCCGGCCAGTCGTTCTCACTTCTCATACGTGCGGCCGATGCATAGCTCAGCGTGAAGTTGTTGTTGGTAAATAGCAATACGAAAGGAAGGGCCTTGAAAGCCCTCAAAGTTCGCAATTTCCCCATTTGATTAAGTCCCGTATTACAGTATCATAGTACTATATGCAACATATTTCTATTATCACATCTATTATATTAACTATGATAGAAACAAAATATTATTATAACCGTTAGTAAAATAATGACATAAGTGTTTGTAAAATACCCTCTATTAGAATTTTTTCCATTATTGTAATAACTCATCGCTCATTGTACCCGTTTCAAGATCAAATTCTATTTTTCCATTTATTTGCATCTAGGCCTATAAAGTATTGCTAGGCCTTTAATCTAGGATTAAAGTATTGCCACCTTAGGTGATTAGTATAATACTAGTATACGTGTTGCTCGAAATCGAGCAATTTATTTAAATACAGTACAAATGTTACTTTAGCTCTAAATCAATGACATCCGACCAATCCAATAATGTGAATATCTTTAATCGCCAATAACTACACGTATTTGCAGCTGATTATTAACAGATGTTTCAAATGCTTTATTCAGTCCCCAATCTATCTTCTTATTTCTATAAGGGTTTCGTCTGTTACGTCCCTTTATCTCTCGACCTACTGAACCGATTTTTAAGATTGAGGTGTCATTTTAAAGCTTAGGATATCCCGCAGTGATGAATCGTAATTATAAATGTCATATTGTTTCAGGCTTCGCCCCCCTCGCCTTTGATTTATTTCTAGATGGCGCTTTAAAATGTTGACCAACTTTTATTGCACGTTCTTTAATGTGAATTGTAATTTAACAGCTGTTTACTTTCAGTTGAATTTTAAAAGGCAGATAGTAAACAAAAATAGATCTCTTTCACTTCATAATCAACATTCAAGTACTATAGGTGAGTTTCACTCATACAGAATCATAAAATGCG
Source organism: Neoaliturus tenellus (assembly GCA_030545055.2). Lineage (NCBI taxonomy): Eukaryota > Metazoa > Arthropoda > Insecta > Hemiptera > Cicadellidae > Neoaliturus > Neoaliturus tenellus. The sequence goes on from CM061532.1 coordinate 130,886,352, forward strand.
CAATTTGCGCATGGGCCACCTCGTGTTATTTAAATGGGAAATTTTAAGATTTCAATGTTGGATAGCGCTTTTATTTTCAGTCCGATTCTCATTTTTGGCGGAAACAACTACAGACCAAGTAATATCCAACGACACCAAAAACTTGCAAATCGGTTAAAAATTGTAGGAGGAGTTCTCAAGACAAAAATACCCTTAGGGCTGGTTTCTCCAAACACGTTTAACTTAAACTTAGTTTAACTCAATGTTAATCATATGGACAAATTTGGTTTAAACTTGATTTTAGGTTTAAACTTCCTTCGAGAAACCGGCCCTTAGCGTATTAAATAAGTATAGATAAGATCATCTTCACTCATTGTATTCCACCCGGCTTTCTTTTTAAAATAAACCAAAACATATGTTCTAATGTACACAAAGCAGAGGATTTCGATTCCCCATGCTATTCTTATGGAGGACGTTTAACGTTATTCCTCATTTCCTGGTAACATTACGGACATCACGATAATTTTCCCTCGTGCAAGGCCTTTTGTACCAAAAGGTCGTTTGTACCGAGACCTTTAATTTGAGACCCCTCTTATCTTCCTACGATTTGTAGAACGCTCACAATTTTGCTCAAGAAATTTCCCTATCAGAGATCAAATTCATCTTCCAAATTGGAAATGTATAGCCTATGTGAATTTACCTCACTGTATTTATGTATTTTATTATTTTCGTATTGTATAGTTTTTTTTATTTGCGTAGTCTATCTGTCTGAACAACTTTGTAGGGAAGCTTATTTTAGTTGATTTCAATCAAATCCTGTTCTCATCAAATCTTGAATTTAATTTAATCAAGTACTGAATAACAGCACCATCGCGTACAATGCTAATCAAGAAGTTACAATTTGTTTCTATTTACGTTTCTGTATTATAATTATGCAGGGAAGTTTTTTTTAAAATTTGTATTTATTGTTTTACGTCATTAAATTGCTATTTTATTAGCGAATTGAAAATTGAAATCATTTTTGTAAATTAGTCTCATTTTGTATATGTTACTTTTGTATTTGAATATGTGTTAATTTTGTAGGCTATACAATTAATTTGCTTTTTTATTTTGTATGTAAATAAATTATAAATATTTTAAAATTTGCCTTGTTACGTTAAATCCTTGTAAGAATTATTTTATTTATAATTTGAATACTACTTTATAATTGATTAAAATATTTAAATGTACGTTATTTAAAAAAATCGTAAATTGAAATAATAATTTTTAGGTTACAGACAATTTGGACTTCTGAAATTTAAACTATGACAGTTTGTTTTAAAATGATATCTAAAATTAAAACTATAAAAGTTTGTTTTGAAATTATTTAAAACATTAAAAAGACAATGCCCTATACTAAATAAAGTGATTATGGTAGTGTAATTTTTTGTTTAGCGACAGTATATTATGGATGTTATGGAAACTCTGACTGATCCAAAAATAAACATAACCGTGCAATCCGTCACTCAGAGTCGCGTGTTGAACTTCTCATACCCGCAGCACGGCTGTCGAGCCTCCCCCGGTGCGGGACAGACCGTGCCAGTGAAGCGAGATAATTTTTACAACCCCGAAAACCGGGTCTGTGCCGGCCGCTCTGTTGTGCTGGCGTGTGGTCAGTGTCATTCATTAGAAATCTTTCGGGGTCGGTTTGGGGAAGGGGAGACCAGGGACGCAACGGCCGCTCCTGATTTTCCATTTTTTGTGCCTTCCGATATCTTGGCTCGGGCGTCGGTAACTCAGGCAATCTTCCTACAAAATTACCGACATTTCGACGAGCCCATTTCGTTTTGCCGAACGGCCCCCTTAAGGAATTACTAGTAGTGTAAAATATGCAATATGATAATTGAATTTTTCGTTTTATCTACAGCAGAGATTTTGAATTTTTTTATTTGGTTGTGTAAAATCAATCCTCCACATGTTATTGTTGATATGGCGAAGTTAAAGTTTGCTAGTAAGTGAAAAACAGTTCATTTTAAATGGTTAAAACTGTTTGTAAATATTACGATTTTGCAGGGTGATAATAGTTACAGAGTTGGTTTTTAAATGGGGTTCTTCAAATGGTCTGTTAAAAAATTTAACTTAATGACACAGTATGAATTCCTTATGCATAGTGATATGTAAATTATATAGAAAAACTAAAAAGTTTAGCTATAAAAATATAATTTTAAAAAAAATTAGTCCCGTTATTTATGGTTAGTTTGTTCAATAATGTCATCACAATTAATTGTTTAACAAGATCTACAAGTATATTTAACTAAGAGATTCATCATTATGTATAAATATTAGCCTATATTGGTCATTACAATAGGCCTACGATATTCACAATCGTCCGAGGAGGCCCAAACTTGAGTGCTGGACACCGGGAGCAAGGAGCGGCATTTCCCAAGTTGTTTAACGACTGATGGCTACAAGGGCGTGCAGTACGGAGCGCCACGTAATTGTTGGCGCCACAATGGGCAAGATAGCGCGGGAATTCGGAGAACAATCGGGCCGGTAATCTACATTGGCCGACAATGGCCGAGTTATTAAATATCGGACGACCCGAGTGTCCCTTGCCGAACGGGCGATCCCTGCATGTACAAGGCTCGCGGGGCACAACGATATTATCGGACGATGTTGCTACGAGTGCGTCTCCCGCCAAACGGTCCTTCTTTCAAGGCCCGACATAGCGACATCGGACGTACCAATGTGTGTGTGTCTTGCCAACGAGCAAATCCCCTACTCAATGCCCAACTGTTCAGTGATATTTTTAGTATTACTCATAAAATGACAATAAAGAGTAGCCATGGACATTTTAAAGTGATTTGTTCATTGCTACTTCTTATAATTTAGCTATATAGGCCCTACACTCATCGAACAAATACACCTTAGATTTTCTTCATGAGACGTGTCAATTTAAAATCAGTCCGTTTAATTTTGTCATTGTGTCAAATACGATATATATATATATATATATATATATATATATATATATATATTTAATTTGAATTTATTAGTAAATAATGTCTAAACCAAAACCTTTCACTAATGCACAAACATTTGCAATGTCTGTGCAAATTTATTAAGACTTAAAATAAGAACAGGCGAAACAAAATATTATACTAGAAAATTTTTGTCAGGAGTATAAGTTGCAAGAGCAAACTTAAACTAAAATAACATGTTACACGACGGTATAAAGCTAAATTTAATTTTCAAAGCTCCAGAAATAATAACAGTGTTCACCCCGGAACGGCGTCACCTCCGAAAGGGCAAAAGAACATCAGTTTGCATTAAAACAGGTTATCTCTGCACGAGATAACGCTCATTTCCTCGGCCATTTATTCGGCGACGACGCGTTATCCAGTGATAACAGTATAATTATGGCGGGAAAGCTCCCGGCGGCCCGGCCGCATCCACCGCATTGTCAAGACGGCCCACAGAGGTTATCAAATTAATCTCTCCCTTTGGTTACTCCATGGAGATTCGAAGAGAATTAAAAGTCGGGGATTTGATTTATAGTAAAATGAGTTTGCAACTAAAGTGTCTACGCTTCAGTATTCTATACAATAAATTAAATTAGATCAATGACAACACGTTGCAAATTTTCTATAGTTAGTTAATTCTAAATAGAAAATATATATTATGAAAACTGTCTTGTCAATAACATTTCACAAACTATTAATCAATAGCCGATAAAGCACTTGCTTCATCCAATGTTGATACCAAAACTTAAAATTATGTATATACAGTATCAGGTTTATAACTTTACAATAAAATTTAAACAAAATAGATTGATAACTCTCACAAATAGAGCAAAATGGAGTGGTTTATCCAAGATAAAGTTTTAGGTAGACTACCCATAGATTAGGTATTTCATCAACATTTTACTTAAGAAAATTTATTGGTAATACACCAATAAAAAATATTGGAGTTGAAGGTGTTGATTGAATTGTATTGCAAATAAATGACGTAGTATTACCCCATCTTCCATTTAAGCCAAGGAGGAATATACAATATTTTTACATTCAGAAGATGGTTGACACGTAGAAGAATCACACGGTTCAAGCAGTGTGCAAGAGAGAGAGGGAGACTGACGAGTTGAAGAAAGAGAGAGAGAGATACATGGAGGTTATTATGAGATAACAGAAAGCATGGATAACCTCACTAATCAGTTGATGACCCGGCGCCATTTTGAGACACGCACGCACCAGTGTTGTTGGTCGTAGCTATGACAACCTAGCTATGATTGGTCACCGGCGCTGCGACTGTGAGTGACTCAACACGCATCATCATCATCATCATCCACACGAGCGGCACGACGCGCCGCGACGACGCAGAGCGACGCTTATGGCAGGCACAGCGAGGCGAGTAAACCGCGACCGCTATCGCAAGTCCTCAGCATGGAAATTAAGCCAATAAAGTGTTCCAATAATGTAGAACATGATAAATAAGTTAATTTAAATTTTCTAAAATATAGTTTTTATGTTTATTTTATGTATCGGGAAGACTTCAAGAAAAGAAGTGAAATAAACATTATATGTTTGAAATATTTAGTACTCCTTAAAATTTCATTTGTATTGTATTGTTCCCGCTAAGAGCGTATCCCGCTAAATGTGCTTTAATACCACAACGCATTCATAAATTTAAAGTTTACATGTTGCATATAATTGGAGTTATTTTTATTATACACAATACAGATTTTTCATGAATAGTAAATATGAATAAAAAAAAACTATGAGTTTGTAAGTCCCATATGGAGAGTAATGGTGCTGGAAAAGTGCAAGGTATGTCTGATGGTAATGCCAAATTAAATTAGAAGCGGTTTAGTGCTGGGATGCGTTAGCGTTGGCACAGGCCGGCGAACGGAACCAACACTCGCACTCACTAATGAATTCCGCACCGCGAATTTCTACTTTCTACCCAAGATCCGGTCCTTGCAGGGAGACCGGTTGTTAATGTTTGAATTTTCAAAGAAAGGACTTAATTATACTTTTCTCTGGGATATTTTGGCATTCTTGACCAGACCTCTGACCCTTGTTTTCGGCCAAATTTGAATTAGAAGTGTAGGGTTTGATGGAGAGAGAATCGCGGCCAGTTAACGAATTTATGACAACCGGTTTTCAAAAGTTATCAGATTATAGAAACTTTACTGCGCATTTCAATTTTGGGTTGTCATTAATAACAACACTCTCTTCATGGTGTTCTCGCGCTATATTTATGTAGTTTTACTTAGGATGTGAGTCTAATTTTCTCAAACCGTACACAATTATAAAGGCTTTTACTTTCATCGTAGTGCTTTGTCACTTATGGCCTATTCAATGCTGTCGATCTGAACGTATTTGTTGGTCATTTTATGAGGTAACTACAATTTGGAGGGAAAGTGGAATTAAATTCATAACTAATATAGACCTAATAATGAAAAATACAAAATAAATAGCATTGTAAAGTAACTCAAATGCATTGATTAAATTGTCAGTACAATGCAGTATCCCCTTACTTCTAATAATTTTTCCTATAATTGTTTCCAATGCATAGTATTGGCTCCCTAGGTGTGTTCTAAAAATAGTTTGGATGCATTATAGATAAAAATTATAATCATTAAACAACAAAATCTGAAATAAACGAAAAAACGACGTGCTCATAAACTTCAATGACGATGATTTGTATCAACTGAATAATCTCATTAATAATTTAAATTTTAAATGTTTTTCTTTATTTTCAGCCTAACGATAAACACTAAAACTATAAGAGGTGGCTAAACGTTCATATAAAATAAAACTATAAATAAGAGGAAATAAACATATTTAGTTAAAAGTTATTAGTTTAATAACTTCATATATTCATTTGAATTTAGATAAGTTTTTTTAATGCAAGTTACGAAATCTATATGCAATAAATATTAAGATGTAAAATGCTTGAAAGAAGACGTTATTGGAATGTACCGCATGTGCTGGTAGGTTCATCCCCCTTCAAACACAACCCCGATATTAAGACAATTAACCCCGCACGGCGTCCGCATTTCAACGGGGGAACACGTGCTACTTACCCTTTGTCAACCCCGGGTTTTTACCTTAGTCCCCCATTTACATGATAATCCTACCGACATTCAGAACCCGGCTATCCTTCGCTTTATAGCAATATTCAATTCAGGAACTTGTGAATTGTTTCAAAAATATTTCCAGTGAAATTGCTTATCCTTAACTAATGGAGACAGGCGACATTTTCACACATCAATCTTCTTACCCCAAAAAGAGTTGCTGCTAAAATGCGGGGCCGCTTGCCCAATTTGGTGTTAACAGATTTACAGGCTCTCTGTCGAGGCGATTTATTCTTGTCCAGATATAAAACAAGTTTCTATCCCAGCCGGTCACAAAATGGCGTCATAATTCCTTATTTAATTGTTGGCAATCTTTCTCTGGCGACCGCATGCAGAAATCGTCTTGTTAAATGATGTCGCAGTGTATTGAGACACTTAGTAATATGCGATTCTTAACTATTTAGTTTGGGATATGGAATTATAGTTTTTGGGATATGGAATTGGTTTATCCAAATAGATTATCTGAGTCTAATAGTCTTCCACTTAGCAAAGTGGTAGTTATGTCAAAGAAAAAATATTAAACAAGTTTTAAGTGCATGATGTATGTCCACACCTAACAACTAACATAACAAATGAAAGACACTTCTATAGGGACATGTGCTGAACCTGGCACATTAACTTGAAATTGTTTAGTCAAACTTTTTCCATAAACTAGTAGTAATAAATAATAAAAATCCAATAAGCTAACATTAAAAGTATATTTTAATATGGTATATATCAGCAAAATAAATGATATAATATTGCAAATGGGGAAAAGTAATATTGCATAGGGGGTATTGTAGGGGAGGGGTTAATATTGCAAGTAGCCAAATCGATGGTTTCACAAAGGACCGATACTGTACGGACTGTCCGACCGTAAATATTATGTAGATCAAAAGTCAATTTCGTAACGTGATACAGTAGTATAAAGAAAGCCGCAGTGACATAAAGGGGCGTCAGAATTCAAATTGTCTTTTATTCCCCGCCACAGACCCATATGTAACGAAAGCCGGCAGTAACTTCGTGACCGAAATATCTATTCGGCGCTGCAATCATATTAAATTACCGCTCCGAAACGCAACCGACGCTCGTAATAATTACGATATCATATATTGGCCGGACAACCGCACAATAAGTATTGCCAACGAATTCGGCTCCGAAACAGCACATAAAGCAAGCTCGCCCCTAATGGCTCTTGCCAACGCCGATTAAATCTCGAACGTTGCCGAAACCCGACGGAGAAAGCCGAAACACTCCTACACCAGTGTGGGAGCCCCGGGGGACGGTACCGGAGCGGCACCGCGCCGTCCGGGACTTCATTAGGCGAAGATTAGCCAGTAGGTGCAATAAAAACGCGAGACACGACATAGATAACACCGGGTGATATACGGACCTGCGTTACTGGGTTAATGGTAAATTAAATTGAGACGCAAATATTTTATTAGGTAGTAAATCAATTGGGAAACTCCGCGGTTGCTTAACGGTTGGCCAAACAATGGCGCTTATCACGGCTGATAAGACGTTACGCTGTTGCAAAACGCCGAATTTAAGGCGTATATTGTTCAAAAAGGGCGTTTCAAGGTCGATTAAATGTCTGGGCATTGATACCATCTTTCAATTATCGACTCGTCGATTCGTTTTGATTTTAAATGAACTCAAATGTCATAACGCCAATTTATTATATTGCATCACAAACCAAAATTATTTGTTCAATTTTGTCACATAATTTTTTCAGACGAGATGGAACGTCATCAGACTTTTCCAGTGAATTAGACAATCGCTCCGGCATTACAGAGGACGTGATGATCCTGACAATTAAGAAAACCGCGACAATTAAGAGATCTCGAGCTAAAATTAATATTCGGATTCGATTGCGGCGGTCGTGTTGGCAGATATTGTGTTGGCAATCAAGAGATTACCTGCCGCTGGAAGGGTGGGGAGGGGAGGGGGTAACACGATTCCAGGGGTGGCTAACGAGAGGGTAGACCTGCTGACCCGGCACCTTATCTGGTGATATTTACATGGGTTCACCTCTCCGCAGCGCCGCGCCGCTATCTGAGCCCTAGACACCTCCTCTAACTGTGTTGACTGTCCTCTGTAATCCCCTTAGTGCCCGTTAACTAGTACGACAATAGAAGCGTACTCCAACGTATTGTACCGAGACGTCGACTGTTTAGCTGTCAGAATCAGAATGGGGTTGTTTTACATTTAGATTAGAAAACAAAACAAAAAGTGTTTCCTGTACGATGTTGTTTTTACGATGATTTTTTACACGGATTAGAGGTTTGATACTAAAACATCAACATATAATAAGTTTTTTTTGCAATGCCTTGACGATTACATAATTGTACACTTCTTAAACATATTATTGGAAGTGCTCAATCGTAAAAACTGTCTTCGAACGATCAGTTTCTTTTAGTTAACTGGTTAAAGTTGAGTAATTTTCCCAAGATAAATAAAAAATTGCAAAGTATGGAAATAGTAAGACATCTCTTGATTGCATTTTATTTTTAATAGTCTAGGTCTACTAACGACTCCCTAACATTTCTATCAATTATTCATTGAAATTTGCTATAGGCTTGTTAAATGATTTGTTTCTATTAATTAGGCCTATGACCTTTGTCTCAAGAAACTATGATACCAAAATGCATTATGGACCTTTAAATTTCTTTATGGCCGTTTTGTGCTAAACGGGTATACGTAAAAAATAAAAAAAATTACAGATACAAAGAATAAACTGCTCACAAATTAAACTCTGAGAAAACTAAATATCCATCGAGTGCAGTGGTAGAAGATCTAGTCTCTGTAGTGACGCCTAATGGTGTTTAGTTATCTCGGTTCGCTCCGTTCTGATCGAATACATTCTTGTTTCGACTCCAGTTAAGATAACACTATCGCCGAGACGGCCATCTTGTTCAATCGATATCTTTGTCCGATAATAACCGAACGCATTCTTCTCCACAAGCGATCCTTTCATGAGGACTCTAATGGAAATGAAGTCATACGGTGATTCGGCTATTAAATTATGTTACGTTGGTGGGTTGTGCAACTTGGAAAAGACACGTTCGAGGGTCGGGAACAATGTGATATTCAACATACGGTATAACATGAAGGTGATGGGGATTGTTGAGCTTCAGGTTTGGACTAGGCAGAATTAAAGATGGAACACAATAGGTGTAATGATTGAAGATGATTGGTTGATCATCTTCCACAGCAATTTTCAATAAAAAACTAGCTTGCTATTATAAAAAATATTCATGTTAATAGAGTGTTTCTACTAACCATAACTTGTTCGTTGAAGCAAAATGTGTTCCCGCTATAATTTATAAGCAAGAGTTATTCCGTTTTAATAAGTAAAATATTACAATGTTTTAAATTATGAGGCTATCATTTTAAGGATTGTTATACTTAGAATTGTGTGTAATGGTGTGTATAGGCAGCAGTAATTTTTTATTTATAAAAATATATTTATAGCACAGAATAGGCTCTCTCATTAATTCATTCTATTGATGTTCAGTTATATTTCTTTTTAATCTATGTTCCTTTCCATAATATAATTTTATAAATTTGACTGAAGGAGTTAAATAGCAATTATTAAATAATTTAAAATGGATATTTGTTAAAAATTCTAAATTTTCCCACAGTTATGTATGGTAGTGAAATAAAAAATAACATTTTTAAGTTTCCCTACTGTTGAAAATATGGACATAGTGACGTTTTCTTTCTGTGACATATTTTTTCGGTTATATTAAGCAACAAACGTGATCAGTTTCAGGGGTTTGAATTTGAATAGCATTACAAGGATTAACTGAACGGAGTAAAGGACAGAGGTGACCCAAACAAGGGTGCAAGTCCGCTCGCAAAGTCGCCGGGCTGGAAAGATAACCCTTTAACGGTGGGCATAAGTTAACGACACCTCTCACCCGGTTTGTGCCTGTGTAGGCCTACGTGTGCTCGGAGTGGCGGTTCATGGCGCTACTGACTGTCAAAAAGGGTTTGACATGATTTTAAAATAGCTATTAATACTACCACGCTATATTAAAATCAAAAATTACAATTTGGCAAGTAATTTATAAATTTGTTTGGTTGTATCATAATTAGCTATTTTAACTAGGACAAGTGATCAAAAGTCCAAATTACAAAAAGGGATATTAAAACTGATATTGTTAAATTTAAATGTTTAATATTTGTTATTTGCCGTATATGTTTCGCGCTGGATTAACTATATAAACCATATAGAAAATAAATTATAACGCAATAACGCTGTTAAGTATTTATAAATTATAGTCAAAACTTTTTCTACGCACGTATGGACGAACAAAAGAGCGACAATCCTAATTGTAAGTTTTTTTGTAAACATTAAAACGTATATGGATTGATTTTGCCAGCGGTATCGCCAGCGGTTGCCTTAAAAAGTTTAAGCATTTTGAATGACGGATCGAAATGGCTCAAACGATAAGTTGGGAATTGAGGTTGTTCACTTCGTTATATCACAACTGTAATGGATCCTAATTTTAACATGGTGACAGACAAGGTAGACCTGGGCCACTTATAGTAGAGTTGAGAGTCGAGAAGGACTTTGTATCCGTGACGCGATGCCCAGATGAGCATCAGCCCCCGGCGGCGGCGCGGGCGAGGGTCCTCCAGATAAGGGTCCATTATCAGTGAGTAGCACGCTTGCGGCACGGGGAGGGGGGGGGGCAGGTGGACTGACTTTGAGTGTGGTGAGGGGTGAGTAAAAAGAATCCAGCCAACAATATCGCTATTAATAGATACATTGCATAATATATAGTTTTAGACTATATGTAATTCATTTATGTGGGAAAATTTTGCATGTAAAATCATTAAGCACTACACCAAGTACAACATGATTAGATTAGAGTATCTCATTCCTGTTTAATGAATGACCTCTCTAACGGTTTTTACGATTTCTGTAAAAACTACAATACTTTTTAACGATAGTTTAAACGAGCCTTAAATTAGGGAATATTCGTTTTAATCCGAATAAATTCAAACATGATGAAAATTTACTACAGTACCAACAAGACTTATAAGTCTGATCAAGAATATATTGAATAAATAAAGGAAAATAAAATTGAATCACTTATCTATGATCGAAGACTTGCTATTACTTGCTGCAGCCGACCAGAATTAATTATTTTACTGATAATAGAAAGTTTACAATTTATATTCCTAATTTTAAATGGACTACTGGCAAGTACATTGTAGAAAAGGAAACCATATTTCTTCTAAACAGTATACATATAACCAGGATCCCCTCCCACATAAAAAAATACCATCAAATCAGACACTGAACCGAGCTTGTGATACTACTCTAAAAAACATAAGTTCAAAAGCCCTCAAGATTGATTAAAAATTTGTATAAGCTGGCAAAGAGCGCACCAAAGGCCCTTTGCGAGTGGCAAGACAAATCAGAACGCGTGATAATGAAAACCGCACCAAAAGCAGCTGAGGCCGAATGAAAGAAGGGGCAAAAAAGGGGAAATTAGAGCCGGATTGACCCGAGGCGCTTCAGAAGGGTTATCTGACATTTCTCGCCGCGGTCAGGGGGCATTCAGCATTCAGCATTCAGCAGTGCAGATTGATAATAACCGCAAGGAGAGAGACAGACAGCCATGAGAGGGGTAGGGGGAGAGTGACTCGGCTGAGTCATACCCTCAACCCCAGTTATTACTGGGGATGCATTTTTTTAGCTTCCCTTATCAAAGCCAATCTTTAGACAATCGGATGAGGGGGACGGGTGCGGGACGCCACTACTCCACCGCTATTGACTCCCGAAACAAAGGCCACTGTCATGTTTATGGTTAGTTTTTGATGTCTGGTTGACTCGATTTTACGCTTTTTAAAGCCTTTGTGGGACAAGTGCGAATTTCCCGAGAGCTGTCGGAGCGGAGGTAATTCATTAGGAGTGTTAGTGCTGTGGCGGGTTTGTTCGGTAGACCCTCACAGATCTGTCAGACCGAGATAAATAGGCAGATTCTCAGATGGGATAGAGTTGCGTTGTGGAGCTAAGGAAATTAGCAGTTTTGTTATATACAGTACTTACAAACCATACACATATGTCAAAATTACGTAAAGAAAACTATATCAGTTCTGTTTTGTATTGTTCCTTTGTGAATAGAAACTGTGTTATTTGATCAATCACAGACCCTTCTCAATCTATCCGTCGGTCGATGCATAGGCAATTTTATTAATTGTCAGTTTGTGTGTTAATGATACTTGTAGGACTAAACTCTTTCGGGTTGAACCTTTTGTAAACGAAATCAGTGTAGGTAGATTAATATATTTTTTGTGTCTTGACCTGTAGATAGAACAAATTAATTCCTTAACATATCGTAATATATTATACAACGGATTGTTTGGACGGGAAAGAAACGTAACGTGTGTTTAATATAAAGTATCATAAAAACCTTTTACCGCTATCATTACCTTAACTGGCATTAGACATTATTATAATACTCATTAGCCAATCATATTCATTACACGGGTCGCCAATATACGTATCACACAGTTACACTAGACCCATTACAAACTGGACCCGGTCATTTTCTGTAATGTCCAGTCTGGTTTTTCATAATTACAAGTATTAGCGACTGTCATGTATTTGTTGCGGGTTGTTAATCATAACTGGCAATTTGGAGGAAAGTGAGGTTATGCGCCGCGGGCGCGGGAACCGCGGTCAGCTGATGTGATATACCGATCAGCTGACTGACTGTTATCTTGCACAACCGGCTCGGCTCAGCTGGCTGTCCTATCTGGATCGAATCGGCACATTAAAACACCATCAGGCCCCACCTCCGCCCCTTGTTGCCACCACGGTCTTTGTTAATTCCTGCTTTGATTAATCCTTGTGCTACTTCTTTTGATGCTCTAGAAAGACCGTGATTCCCTTAATTACATAAGGAGAAACAAAATACCTTAAAAAATGAAAGGTGAAAACGTGTTTTATTTTGTTTGATGGCCAACCCTGAACAGAGTTGGGAACAAGATAATCCAAGATTATGTCAAAATATGCAATATTACAATATACATCAGGGTGTAAAAAAGGCCGGTCCCCCTTTTTTTCTTGTCAAGATAAACAAATATCGTTTAGGGGTGATATTAACTTAACAAAAAGTACCTTTTGACGTTATAAAACATTTTTAGTCATGTTAAGGGAGACGGCCCACCAAAAGTCAGAAGAAAATCTTAAATGTAAGCATAGGTTGACATGTACATCAAATTAAAGGTCCACACTTGGCATAGTACAATGCTGCAGACTTCAAATGGATGACTCAGACTGAATGGTAGGTGTTCAAAGTTTCCATTAAAATCATATGGGTAAAACTTAAAATGCAATAACTTTCATAACACTCAAACTTTTGACGTCGGTTTTTTGGCTGATTACTCCTAATAAAAAGACGTTTAAAATGATGGTGAACGTTAGGACGTTTATGCATGTGTCAAAAGCCAAAGCATATTTCTGTAAGACTTCATTGGGGGACGTCACATAGATGTCACATAGGATGTTTAAATTGAAACTTCTTTAGCCTCTGCCACATCATAAGTATGTACTTTATCGATAATGCGAATTTTGTTCGTTCATAGACTACAACGATTCACCACTCCACTAGGGGTTCCCCAGCGATGTAACAGGACAGCACAACACTCCGACCTGAGAGGCTACAAGCTAATTATTCACGTTTAGCAGCTCTGTTATCGATGTTATCACCCGGCGCGTCCGCGAGATCCCCAGATAAAGGTGGGTGGTTCCCCCTCCCCCCCACCCTCAACTCCTCGCGCTTATCAGTGATCTTAATTGAACCTGCTATCGCCTTATCATTACGAAGCTCCGCGAGTACGGCCTGCCCGCCATGATTTAAGGTAATACGCCTACGCTCAAATTGAGAGCTAATTTATACTCTTTTGTTTAGAGAAAATTACACCCACAAGAGGAGGTCGGGGGATAAATTTCACAATGGTTAGGGAAGTGAAAAATTACTTGACTTAGAAGATTCTTCGGGGATTTGTATGATGGGATTAAAATTTAAAAAGTCCAAAACTTAATTTTTATATATTAATATGAATGATATACGTAACGTAAATAAATATACGCAATGGGAAAGTCGTAAAACTCTAAGTCCAACCGGAAGGGCTTGCGATTAATAAGTTGGCTGTCATAACAGAGATGACATTTTCACTGGGACTTGTCAATATTGCATGTGTGTGTATTACCACAGAGTACAAAGCTTTACAGAGTGTTCGCCCTTAGTTCCACCAGAATGCCGCTAGCTGGCGCGGCAGTCTCGAGCGGGCTGGATTCGGCATTTCCCGTCCCCGCCACGATCCAGTGTTGCCACTCTGCATCGCCCGCCTCGCACGCGCACGGGCCACATCATGCTAGCTCGCTGTCGCTGGCTCCGCTGCGCCGTCGTATGACCGTTGTAGTGGCTGCACGAGTTCTCAAGCATTAATTTTTACAAATTCTTTGAATTTTTAAATTTCCTTATTTAGTGCACATTATTACAGCTGTAATCAATTAAAACGTCAATGTTTTTTGTGCTTTTTAAAACATAGTATCACAAAATATAAAATAAACACAAAATTAAATCTTTTTCAACAATAAAAAATAGACTTTATACCAACCTTTTTAACCCTCTATCTGGCAAAGGTCTTTGTACGGACCACTATTTTTCAACTGCGAAATGGCATGGTCCGTGCACGGACCTCTTTGACATGTCTCCTTCATTTACAGATTTAAGGCAGAAAACGGCCGTAAGCGCTACAATACTCATTCGAGAGATTCGGATGATTCATTTTCATACATAAAACATTATCTAGCGACTATTAATCATCACGCACAGTATTATAAAAACAAATAATTTGAACTCATGTTCTGGCGCGAGACAGAATTGAGGAGTTTTGTCGACTAATAGAAAAATAACTAAGAATCCTACAGAAATGCAGCTTTACCAACCGGAATTTCATGAAAGTTTTCTGGTGATCACATTTCGGGAATTCGTTTCACATAAATGTATGTTTTGTGACTTAATGTCGTTTTCTATTGTGACAAATGGTCCTGGGAAGGACCAACAGAAAATAAAATTTTTTCTGTATAAATTATGTTTCTCCGGGTAATATTTATACCAAAAGAAAGAAGAAGAATTCTTCTGCAACTCAGTCGCAACTGCTATCCTGTGTGATGGAAAATTTAGTTTTGCGAAGCTTTTGAATTCAGCCCAGATTTCGTGATCAACACCGATCCCATTGGCCTTTTCACTTTGTTACTGTTGTAAGTTACAATAAAGTTATTTTGAAAGTTTTATTTTATTGTAATGTTGATACTATTTAAAAGTACTGTATTAGTACAAGACACCAAAATAGTAATAATATTATTGTGAAAAAGTGCCTAGGCCTATGATGCCCCTGTTGTCGGGTCCGTGAAATCAGTACGCTTTATCGTATATTCACTTGTAAAACTTTTTTGTTGTATATTTTCTGCTATCTATCTTCTTATTTATATAAGGGTTTTGTCTGTTACGCCCCTTTTTCTCTCGACCTACTGAACCGATTTTTTAGATTGAGGTGTCATATCTTAAAGCTTAGGATATAGCGCAGTGGCGAATCATAATTAAAAAGGTCATATCGTTTCGGTCTTCGCCCAACTCGCCTTTGATTTATTTCTAGAGACTTAAAATGTTGACCAACTTTTATTGCAAGTTCTTTAATGTGAATTGTAATGTAACAGCTGATTACCTTCAGATGAATTTTAAAAGCCAGATAGTAAACAAAAATAGATCTCTGGCACTTTTTTGAAAACTACAATAAAATTCTATGAATTTGTATATCTTGGAATTTTTATAGGATAGGCCTATTTACCTAATAAAAATTTTATGCATTTTTTAAAATGGCCAAAAGATTATCTTCTCATTAACAACGATTTTTAGTTTCATTTTCTGACGTTGATAGCTCAGTGAATTTGGAAGAAGACTAATATTTGGAAGAAAAATATATATTTTATGAAAGAAAATGTAATTTACTTTTAGAA
Organism: Neoaliturus tenellus; assembly: GCA_030545055.2. Classification (NCBI taxonomy): domain Eukaryota; kingdom Metazoa; phylum Arthropoda; class Insecta; order Hemiptera; family Cicadellidae; genus Neoaliturus; species Neoaliturus tenellus. The sequence continues at coordinate 130,902,473 of CM061532.1, forward strand.
AGTATCATGTTTGTTTATATCTGGAACATGTTTATATCTTTAGGTATTTCGAGGAAAAAAGCTGCATTTTCAGGGAAAGTTTAAGGTTTTAGGAAAAAAGGTCTAACTTTTACATTTTTTTGGAGGATTTCAAATTTTTTTTGACATTTCCATGTAGAGGAATAAATTGTCTACATTTTTCACATTTAAATAAAATGTGTAGGAATTTTTTAGCTTTATTGCGGATTGCTTAAAAAATTGTCATTTGCCTAAACTAAAAATTCACAAACCTTTTGCTACTGCACCCAATTGCTTTGGTAACAAAAATAAAGTTTTTACATCATTGTATTGTACAGTTTTTTCTGAAAAAGAAAATATCCATACATATATAATTATATATTCAGAAATAATTTTTTGTTGTGGATAATGCGTTACCACTACCAAGTGCACGAAAAATCTCTGCCACTGAGAGAAATCAGTACATGCCAGATATAGGGTTAATATAACAAAAAACTCATCATATGGGTAAACAGCTTTTTGCAGGATGTATTTTAAATATTTCTTTTAAACGATTGTGCAGTTTGACGTTCTATTAATATCAGGGGCAGTTTATTTTTGGATCAATATTTTGAGTAAGTGTAAATCGGTTTAAAAATTGGTTTGATTGTTTCCATGACCACAGCTGAAAAAATTAAACGCTGAAATAGGCACGTTTATGACGGTCCTGGGGATAAGCCCTGAGGGCTATAAAAAGGCTTATAACCCTCGCCACGTAACTTGACGAATGAATTTTCACTACTATTCCGTTAAAATGATTGGATAATCAGCTGTTCTATAAAAAATTGCATGTAACGTAAGCTCGATGTTTTTGGAAAAGTACCCCCTCTCCTCCCTCGCCCTAAGCAGCTGTTTTTGGCTATTCGTCAACTTATGTGGTGTGACTTATACAAATCTTCTTGAAATTTCCATAACACGTACCGAGTTTCATGGCAAACGGTTCATTGGTCTCCGAGTTTATCGATTATAAATATACATATATATATATATATATATATATATATATACACAAATATAGATACCATAAAAACATCTTCTTCTTTTATAAATCTATACTTATTTCATACGCTAAGGGTTTTTTTGTGTTGGGAACTCCTCCTACAATTTTCAACCGTTATTCAAGTTTTTGATGGCGATGGATAGGGCTTGGTCCGTAGTTGGGCCGCCAAAATTGATGAAAATCGGACATAAAACAATGGCTATACACAAGCTAAATTTGAAATTTTCCCATTAGAATAACATTGGGTTTGGGTTGAACATTTAAAACATCTGTTAATGTAAAGCTGTAAATACGGGTAGTTTTTTTTTTTTTTTTTTTTTTTTTTTTTTTTTTTTTTTTTTTTTTTTTATTACTGATATTTTTAATATTGGATTGGTCGGATGTCATTGATTTATATTTAAATATTACTTTTGTATTGTATTAAAATAAATTGCTCATTTTGAGTAACAAGTGGACTAGTATAGATTAACTGGAAGAACTGTCTTGCTTTAACACAATGTGGCACTAATGTTACCTTGCCGAATAATATAACAAATTACGATTGTTCTATAAATTATAACAGTTTTTTAATTTTGTTATTTGAATAGAATTGAAATTTATAGTTATTAAATTGATGAATCATATACTTACTATAGTCCGTTTTTTAAACCTGATCCTTCTCGAGAAAATTGGGGTGGGGGAAAGATTTAAATTGTAAAAAAATTTTAACGGTAAACAATACATTTAAACTCGTGACAAAGATGTTCGAGTAGCTGATTTATTTCAATAACTTTTTTTATAACTTATAATACATTTCAGTAACTCCTAGTCAGCTGTTATGTTTTAAAGCAAAATGTATACTTTGTTATAAAGTAACAGTTCTAAAGTAAACTGATAAAAAACAACTGTTGCTAATAATATTGTAAAACTGATGCACAATATGTTGTTATGTGACATTATCAGCTGGTATGCAACAGTGAAATAAAACAAAAACAACAAAAAACCAAAAGCCTCCAGCCAATGGGATGATGGCAGGATAAACAAATCCCCTCCACGATCTCTCCCTCAAAGGATCAGGTTTAAAAAAACGGCCTATAATATACGTATATCTCGAAATCGAGCAATTTATTTTAATACAAACAAAATAGTTAGAAGAATAGGAAAGTTATTTAGGCCCTACCGTTTGGAAAACTAAATACGCAAAGTATTTCAAATTATAAATAATTATATACCCACACACTGTGTTAAAAAGTCCCTGTACGTCTTAGTAATTTTTTAAATAATTTATTGGACATAATGAATTTGAAATCTTTTTTTATGCAAGTATAGTATTTTTTACTCTCCATGGGGACGGTCAATAGTTAATAAGAAAATCTTAAGTATTAGTACAGGACAAAATGAAAATAAATTTAAAGGTCATGATTACAGGCTAATAAAGAACAGTGACGTGGAATCTGACCTTTAAAAAGGATAACCGAGTAAACAATGGCAGATGATCAAACTTTGCATTAAATTCATATTAAAAAAACATAACAAATAAAAAAACTTTCGATATACGGTAAGCTATAACTTTTAAGGTTGGGTTTGGGGAACATTTCTCAGAATACTAAGAAATTTAAAAATGTATATCAAATTATGTAGTAGGTTAATTTTTTCTCAAGACTTCCTTAAGGGGACATCTCTAATGTAATTTGTCAGTGAATAATATACAGGGTGTTTCAGAACTCCCTGACAATATTTTAGGCCATTGTTCCTGGGTTAGAAACATATCTAAATATCATATTTAAATTGTCCGGAAGTCTTTAGTTACTCACACATCTGCCATTTTGTCTTTTTCGCTAAATAATTTTTATTTCCGTAACGGATGGTTGTATTCGGTTCATATTTGGTATGAATCTTTATTATACCAATGTACATTTCGAGGAAAAAAATTAATTTTTTTCACTGGATATTTTCAAAATGGCGGCCATTTAAAATTTAAAACTAAAATATCTCAAAATCGGTAAAACCAATGGTACCAAGGATATGAGGATATGACAACAAGTAACAGAGTTATTGTGATTTTTCTTCATAAAAACATTGATTTTGCATTGAAATTAATGCAAAGTACCAGGGGGATCGAGCTTAAGCTCGGTAAAATTATTACTTTCGTTCTCACATCACAAAGCTCGTTCGCTCCTCTCACTTCCCTCTTCCATTTTTAAGACGAGCTCGTTTGCTTCGCTCACTCGCCAGGCTGTAGGGTGCTGCTCTTTGGTATAATTTTCTTAAACTACAGGTTAAAGCTGTAACACATTGGTTTATATCAACAGTTATCAGCTGATTTTTGTTCAATTAACAAACTCAACCATTACTAATGTATAAATTGTTAATGTTCCTCCAAATTGTATATAGGCCCTAGTTATGGCAAGCCATGGACATATTTGTCATGTAGCAAAAAAAACGATAAAAAAAACCTCAACATAAGGATAACATAGAAACTTTGAAGGGCTCTAGCGCGAAAACAGGATTTTCCCAGACATGGGACCAACTCCAATCGATTTCTGGTGGCCAAAACCCTCATATTCAATCAAAAATCCTTTGAGCGAAAAAAAAACTTTGCCCGTACAAACATAGCTTGTTTTAGAGTATAAGATAAGATAAGGCCATTCTAACAGCAAAATCAATGTTTTTATGAAGAAAAATTCCAATAACTCCGTTGTTTGTGGTCAGATCCTTATAAACTTGGTACCATTGGTTAGATAATTTAATTTGTCAACTTTTTGTGTGTAGTAAAATTTTTATAAAATTTACCGATTTTGAGATATTGTAGTTTGAAAATTTTAAATGGCCGCCATTTTGACTATATACATTGCAATAAATTAATTTTTTTTGCCGAAATGTACATTGGTATCATAAAGATTTATACCAAATATGAACCGAATACAACCATCCGTTAAGGAAATAACAATTATTTAATGAAAAAACTAAAATGGCGGCTGTGGAGTAACTAATGACTTCCGGACAATTTAAATATGATATTTAGATATTTTTCTGACCCAGGAACAATGTCCTAAAATATTGCCAGGGAGTTCTGAAACACCCTCTGTATAAGGCAACTTTTAAATGCCCCTCTCTAATTTTTGTGCATTTCTTAATAAATCGACTCCCAAACACCACCGAACATAATTGATTATCTCAAACTTCTTTTTGATGTGGTTTACATTTTTTGGTCGACATCTCTAATCCGCCACATTGGAATGATTTTTTATATTTAAATGTAAATGTAGGGCTGTTACCCATCATTTTAAAGTTTTTTTTTTTCATTGAACACGATGCCGCAATTAATTGGTTTATAATTACCGTTTTCGTTCTCGAGACATTAACCGTTTTGGAAAAAAAATTTAATTCCTTGTTTTTTTCCTTTTTTTATTTTCACTTTTTATAATCAGATATCACACTTTGGTAGGTGCCAAACTTTTTTTGTTATTAAAACTTTTAACTGTCATCTTGGGTGTGCCACATTGGATAGTGATGCTTGTTTACATAATCATGTATCACCACATTAAACTTAAAACAAGCATTACAATTCAAGATGACAGCTAAAATTTCTAATTTCGAAATCCATCTGCAACTCCCAAAAAAAGATATTTAATTTGATAATAAAAATTTTGATATTTTTAAAATTTCCTGTAAAATTAAAAATATTTTGAGGACGAAAACTGACAATTAAAAACGGATTTCGGAATCGTGTTCAACGCATAAAGCAACTGACTTTGAAGTGATGCGTCACAACCCCACCTTTAAGTTTAAAAAAACCGGTTATTCCAATATTGCGGATCCAAGATGGCGGCCAAAATTTAAACCCCACATAAAAGAAGTACTTCTTTTTTTTAGGATATACGATGATAAAATAGTCTATAGTACTTAAAAAATGTAATTTGAATTTCTTGTAAAATGAACTACGGGTTTAATCTAAATTTACCGTACATTTAGGTAATATTTGTATTAACCGTAGGCTCATGTACGTTGTTGTTTCACTGTAAAAATTTAGATTGTGATGACTTCTTGTAGTGATTTGATTTTATCTTGTGTCATAAATCTGAGTAGGCCTACTGTTAATTTTAGAATAGTAGTGCTGTTTTATGTATTTTATTGAGTCCGTAAACTGTTTAAATTTCTAGTTCAGGAATATACTTCTTTACTCATTAATTTTTCTTTTCAATGTGAGCATTATTCTTATTGCATTCTTCTGCTGGAGTAATCCTTTTATGAAGTCCCACAGACTGGTAGACCATATGGAATATTCGATTGGATGCATAATTTTGCAAACAAACTTTAATAAAAGAAAACAATTTGATTAAATTCTTTCAATGTTGTACTGTACAGTATGTTAGTTGTATAATTTTTGTATAGAGCTTTTTAATACTTATTGTGTAGTATAATCATGTGTGATAAAAATCTTGTATATAATTGTTTATAACATTATTTGTATTTCCTTGGGTAATTTAATACGGTACTGATTAAATATTTTGCTAAAATGTTAGCTGATTTTTATTGTTAGTACACACATTTCTTTATCGTTAATTTGAGCTTGTTTTCAAATAATGGAATTTTAGTTTTAGTCTGCTAGTTATTGTCAAATATCTAACATTGTATAAATGACCACCATTGCAACTTGGCCAAATAATCGCGCTCGGGAATCGGGAGTAAAGTAAAGGTGGTCGGACGGCCCGGTGCTTGTGTTGGGGCGGCCCGGCGCGGCGCGGTGACGCGAGGCACGGTGCTGTGCGGTGCGGTGCGGTGTCCGAATTGGCAACTCCGCGTCAGTCCGCGCCATTTTGCGTCACCGCGTCAGTAGCGCCACTACGAGGCGCGTCATGACTGACGCGAAAACGCAGCGCAGCGAGCACTCTGTAAAGGTTCCTTACTCTGTGGTATTACTGTACTGTATAGGCTACCTAGTCACGCGACCCACCCTTCTACCTTACCACCCCCCCCCCCCCCCCCCCAACAAACACCCGTTCTGATACACAACTAATACTGCATTGCACAGACAAAAGCACAGAAAAAGCATAGCATCTTTTGCATTGTCTTTGGTACAAGTCATTAAGAAGAATATCATCATGGAAAGTGTATTAATATTTTTGGTGGTTTTGTGGTTTACCTTATGTACTATGTTTAAAATGAATTACTTTATAAGTCAATTTATCAAATATATAGTATTTATAAGTCATGATTGACCAAACGTAACTTCATTAAAATCTACACAAAATTAAATTTGAATTATATTACTAAAAAAGAATAAAACATGTTTTATTACTAACGTTTATATGATTATAAAATTGCTATTTTAATGAAACTAAGGTAACATTTTATTTTAATTAAGTGACTTTTTCTCGTTGTGACTAACAATTAAAAATCCAAAAAGTACCTTTGGCAACATCTAGATTAGGTGATATATTTCAAAGTGTATCTTATTAATTGAGTATTAAAATCTTGATTGTGGATATCAACATTTAGTAATTCGTAAAGTTGTACATTATGTAGGCCGAAATCATGTGAATTTCTCAACTCTGAGATGAAAATTAAACATTTCTATTACACGTTATGAAATAATTCCTTACAGATTGTTAATAGCTGGGAGTTATATTTATTTAAACTTTAAAACATTTAGTTCCAAATATATCTAATTAATAAAGCTTCTATCCACCCTTTTCAATGTCCAATTTTAGATATATTAACCTCCAATTTAATGTATCTGTATGATTTTTTCACGATCCTCTGTACTTACGGAATTATTAGTAAATAAAATGATTTAAAAATGCCACAATAACTTTAGGCACAAGAGTTTAGTCGTGACGACGACTGGGGTGTACAACATTGAGCTACGTCTCGAGTCTCGAATGTATTCATTATGCGATCTTATCAGCAAATATTAATTAACTATTCCATGTAAAAACAAGCTGGCGGATAGCAGTATGATACTGTATAGTCTACCCTTAATTAATATTTCATAGCTTTGCGTTCTACATCACTTAACCTGTTGAATTGCTTTAATGGCTAGATGCGTATCTGTATTTTGTAACGTTAATAAGTCACGTTGCCCATAAAAAGTTGACTCTATGTACAACTTGGGTTTTAGTAATCACAATTTACTATAGCGCTTTAATCCATATAAAACCACAACTTATATGTTGAGTTTCCGGATGTCTTGACTTTGAAAAATGTAGCGATAAAAACCTCCCATGTTAGTGATTATCTATTATTTATTTTTGATTAATTTTCCATGATCCTATATATGATTTTCCACCATACTTTAGGCTATTATACATGTACGCAAGTAGGCCTACTACGTATCAAGTCATAACTTGCCCCGCCAAGCCTCTATATAATTCGAGTAAAAAAAATTGCTTTTATATTAGCCTTAATTTAGATATACATAATATAACATGAAATATACACATTATTTTTTTTTCAGAAGTTTTTCTGCAAATAAAAAAGCTGTCGTAGACAATTAAACTGTTCCTAATCAAGTAACAAGTGATATTACATTCCACCAAACAAAATATTGAAGGCCTAGCTATTAATTAACAAAATACACTAAAGTAACTTGTATTTTTTGAAACCGTAGACTCGAATTTGTTTCACCTGATAGGGTAGTTCGTTTTCAGGCAATCCATAACATAGTTTTTATTTTGTTTGTTCTTTCCCCTTCAAATGGGAATTCCGTTATAATTCATAAGTATACATAAAGTTCAATAAATAATTAAAAATAAGTTGGCAAATGACAGGTAATATCAACCTAACTGGATCACTTATTTAGTTTTAATAGGAGTATTAATTATAACCATGAATCAAATAAAAGGTTAATTTTTTATATTGAACATTCAATTTTTTTACATTCGGACCGCTCCTTAGGTCCTAGCAACCCCTGTCCTAGCTATCGGTCACCCGATGACAACGGTACCGTCACCGTCACCGTCACCGTCGTCGTAGTTGCGACTATCCGTCATGCGACTTGTTCTTCAGCCTCTCTCTGCATATTCCCACGGGGAAAGCGGAAGTTGTCGGCGGTGGAAAGTGTCGCGGGAGCGGGCTCCCATATCGCAGGTTCCCAGCTTATCAATGCCGCACGGTCCACGGTCGGGATTAGCGATTCTGACCGCGCCGAACTGCCTCTGCCGGGACCGGGCCGCTGATGACGGCACGGCGGAGGTGGCCGAACATGCTACCGCGACTGGGGCTAAAGCCGTAACCGTAAGCTCAGCTTATTGTGAAACTATCAGAAATTCTTAAGTTAATGTACAGCAAAAAGATAACATAACTTTAAAAACTTGGAAAATTATTACTTTTTATACAATTTGCTAGAAATAACTAACTTTAAGGTATAAAATTCTCTCTTGGTCTTGCTTTAGAGTACATAAAACCGACGATTTTTTTTATAATTTTAATGGAATTAATTTTTAGTTTTAAAACCTCAAATAAGGATTTGTACAACATTGTGATGTGCATTTTGAATTGCAATAATACACATAGAGTTTATGGCCTCGACAAGATGTTTATAACGAATAGACAATTGAAATGAAATTTAACTATTTATTGTACTATTTTCATCGACATGTAAAACTAATATAAATTGTTACCGTTTTTCGCCATAATAATGTACTGACAAAAATAATTTACTTGACTACATTTGAAATGCAATAAAATCTCAGACTCAGACAAAATTTTTAACATTTTACACTAGATAATTGCCTTATACCTGACGAAAGCTGCTAAACTTCATCCGAAAGATCGGAAAATATTTAATTCCTTTGACATAAGCATCATTTATGATGAGGATATAGTGATGACAATGTAAATATAATAGAAATTATAGATATACTTGGTTTTCAATTTCCAACTATGTAATGAACATTAATTGTCTGTTCATACTGTAGGATATATAACCACCATAAATTCCCACGATTCGCAAAAAAATCTCAAATATTCTAACTATAGGCCTATTCATAAAATAGGCCTACTAACAGTATATTTAAAGAAATTATTACACGACAAAGATCAAGTTCAAACAACCTGACATTAAATCGTGCCACGCCACATCAATTTTATCCGTATTTCATAACGAAGTTTAAAATTAAAACTACCAACATAACAATAAAAGTCGCGAGCTCATTACAAACAACTGCTCTTTTAACTGCAACCGTGCGAGTAACTGCTGAATTGTGCTGCATAATGCTGGCAAAGTTCATGGTTGAAGACAACGGTGATCATTACGATATAATGGTATTCTTGTGTGCGTGAAGGGTAAACAAACATGTGCGATGGTTTATTTCCCCGCGTTACAGCGCAGGGGTGACCGAGGTCTTGATTTAGCAGCACCACTGATAATACATCACGCGTTACTATGTTGTAAAACTACGGCTTTATTGGGTACGGTTTGATTGGAATATGCTGTTAAAGCGAGAAATTGAACGAAACACTTGTTTAATGTCCTTTTCATGGTCAATATTTCTAGTTGAATTAGCATTGAAAATTAAACAAACAACCGTAAAGAAATTTTTAATCTACTATAAAGAATACCGTTTAGTCAATAGGCAATAGGCAAATTCATGACTCACAATTTAAATATATTTATTTTGACTAACAAGTACTGCAGTTATGACACTTGCGCTTTTCATTATAAATTCAACAAAAATCTCAATTTTAACTTTGATTTTAAGAGGGTTTTAAATAGTTTAGAATTTCTTGAATAAATTTCTCCATTTTGAGGCATGGGGTGCAAATTAAATATTATTCGTATATCCAGCATTCCTCAACAAATTAATAATTTTAGACCCGAAAGATGGGTCTACTTCATAAACTTGTTATTTCATTTACCGTACGGCATATAGGTATATTTCGTCCATATATACTGAATCTTTTAGGTGATGACACCAACTGTTTATGCTTGGAGAAAGAGATGTATTATGGGCACCGATTCATTTTTTTATTTATAAAAATCAAAATAATAATTTAATTGAGTTGAAAATTAAATTGAAATTCAAAATAACTTTCAGTTACCGTAAGATGTTGTTAGTAATGTAATATCTCTATTCTTTAATGATTAAAAAAAAATAATAATAACTGAAGAAATTTCGAGAAAATTTAATCATGAGCTGGTAATATGGACACCATGGTAAAAGCTAATAAAAATCTGTTAAACAGGTATAATAGTTAAGTTTTATTGAGAAAAATACAAAATAGAAAGCCTATACTGTATTAAAATTTAAAAATTAATGTTCATATGTCTGGTAATCAAACTATGGTTTTTAGTGTTTGTAATATGGGCACCTTTTAGCGGGAGTCCATAATACCAGTACAACATTTTCCCATATTAACACCCTCGCCATGTTAAAAAACAACCGACCACAAACATTTAAACTTAACTCTTTAAGCTTCCACATTACTGTTACTGTAGTATGCCATCCTGATTTTATTGTACAGTATAATGTATTTATAGTGACATGCTAATAACTATACGTATCATGAATGTAAATTTAACATAAACTTTTACGCTTCAAAGTTTTAGAAACAGGACAAACAAGAAACTTGTCGTAGCGCATAATCTTTTGTACAGACGCTAACACTCCTACAGGCCTTTTTAAGTACTAAAGCTACAATTTCAGGCAGTTTCCACCTGAATGCGCATGTTTCTTCTTAAGAGGGCGTTGGAGTGCCGCCATGTTGGATTTATTTCCCATAAGAGCAATGCTAAACTTGTCCCCGACATTTGTCATATAATTTCTTTGTTTTTTGTTCGATTGGTTCAGAATAAATAGCATTTGAATCACAATTAAATTCCCCGTTCCTTTTGCGAGATCGATTCTTTGTAAATAATTTATAAAATTCTGTATAAAATGTTTTAATAGTTGTAAAAAACTTGCCTTGTTATTTCAAGTTAGTAAAAAACACTAATTTTTATAAAAAATTCCTCTCGCAAACAAAATCCGCCTTGATGAACCCTTTATTTAGAGCTATAAACCATTATTTTCTGATTAGAAATAAAAGAGTTATTTGACATCCCGTTTAACATTGCTCTTATGGGAGAAAGGCGGAATTTGGATTGACTCCAACGCCCTCTTAAGATAATAGTCTAAGGGTGCCCATAGTACCCTCAGATGCCCATAATACCACCTTTGTCTATACTTGTAGGTAAAATGAAAATTGACAACAACTATACCACAAAGGTTTTATTGAGCATCGAAATCAATACAAACAATAAAATATGTAAGTAAAACATTAGTCTAAATACGCGAGTGGACCACGGCGAGACAATGGACGTTGATCTCAGGTCTCGGTCAGGATTAGGCGCGTGTAAATCCCCGGCGCGTCTGTCGGCGCGTCTCGGCGGTGTCGCGTCGCGCGTCGCTTCGCTCGGATATACGGCTTGATCGCGTCGCAACTATCTCATCGGCATGCGACAAATCACTCTATATACACCTCGCACAATCGGCGATATAAATAGCACCGTTCGGTCCGGACGATCCGCCAGTCGACGGCGTTGGCATCCGACGGCCTCACTCTACATGCCCTCGCTACATTGTAGTACGTGACTATGAAAAGTAAAATATCGAGTAGACCTACACACTAATTGATTCAATAGTACGATAATTACCTGGCAGTCTTTCGCCACAGTATGACTTCTATAGGTATAGTATATAAAATTTATCTAAAATAGCACATTATAAGGCAAAGATATCTACAACTTATTACAAAGACAACTCGTGTTCGATGACGTCACGGAATAAAATAAGAACCAAGGCTGACCCTCGGAGAAATGTCACATAGCCAATTGGTTAGCGTTTATCTAGCATGGCGGTGTCGGGTTGGCAGTAGGAGTTGTCGATAGAGACTTATCACCCAAGTGGGCTGCTAACTGACGCCGTAACGCCGGCTGTAACGCTCTGTAACGCTGTGTAACGCATAATGAACGCCGAGGTTCAGGGTCGCGCCGCCAGAGGTAGCCATACATGTGGTAATCAGCTAATGGACTGGACGTTGCATGGATAAGTGTTGCCGCGACGGTAACAGCGGTACTGAGGGATGAATAGTGGGCTTCGGCAGGGGGTAGGGGTTGTCAGTTTATAAATTAGGTTTTAGGTTGTAAGAGAATGAGTACTTTATTTTTTCAAATCAGCGATGAATTTATCTTAATAGCAAATAATATAAACAATAAATGAACTAAACAACATGCATATAATAGTAAATAGGTTTAGTAACTGTATAAGGCTTAAGACATGCATATTTGAAATTTAAAATATAGGCTGTTGCATTGAAATCTCAGGCATTTGACTCGATTACACATGACATAAAATATAAGTTCCCAAATGAGGAAATACTTATGGTCAAAAACAACTTAAAGGGTGTTGAAGAAACCATTTTATGAACCTTGTAATCTCATTTGAGACTTTGGGAGCAAATGACTTATTAATAAAAAAAAGAATAAATAACTCAATTGTTACAGGCTTTTGTCATTCTACTTTTGTAATCTAAAATTTAAAATTAACTACTAGATTTATTGTGGTTTTATAGATAAAATAGAACACAAAGAACATTAGTCATTAACCCACATCAATTATTCCACAATTTCGCAGTTAGAGGAGAAGAGATGATCGCAAGGAAGCTAACAAGCTTAACTGGTTGATGATGGGGTGCAATTTGCGCCCTTCCCGGTAACGACAAAAACGCGGCCAAAGTAGCTTCGGGTAGCGTAATTTTAATTGCGGAACGAGGGTGTCGGATTGCCGTGGCGTGCGCTGCGGAAGCCCCGTGACCCATATTATCAGATCTGCCTCACTGCCGCTGCCGTCTTCATCATCTCTAATTGTGGCCACAATTAAGAGTTAAAGTGGTTTTAATTAAGACTCGCGTCCAGAGGAGCGAAGGAGCAGTGCTTGTTAGTATAATAACAGCGGTGCGGACTCGTATTCTTGCACGTGTGTTGGTAAACCTGCCCGACAATGGTCGATTGTGCGCGCGCCACAATGGGAAACATAACCTATAATAAACCGTCGATCAGCTGTTAGTGAAGTCAGCTGATTGCCTTGTTCTTTATTGGTCACTGTTTGTTTGCGTCACGGAGTCATAAATAAAAGGATTGAATGCTTTGCGCTGTATTTCTTGCGATTTGAATCTATTTTGGAGGGTTAAGTAGGTGTGTTTTCATGGCGAACAATAACTAACTATCAACACCAGATTAAAAAAACAAAAAATAACCTAACTAAGTTAGCCTATATTCAACAAACCCAAGTGATCTTAAACATGTTTAGATGATTAACAGATAAAAAATCATTTAGGTTGATTGTGTCTATGGTGTTATCGAAACGATTTTCACCGCCGCCATAGATAGGCTTGGGCTATATTATTGGGAAGTGTAAAAACACTCCCTCCCCCCACCAAACCTTAAATAAATATATATTTATCCCCCAAAATTTTAAAATATGATTTCTTTTAATTAAATAGCTTGTTATTCCGTAAAAATAAAACCCACTACTTGACAATACTTCGCTTTCCAGTCGCATCAATTTATTCATATCTCAAGTAGTGACAGTTTCGAAGGCGCCCTCCTAATTCCCTGAGGGAGACGTCACACGCAAATTGAAGTCAGATTTGTGTTTGCTGCTCTCGTGTGGAGACCGTCAGGAGCGGTCGTCCGAAAGGAAATTAAACAGATACCGACACAAGGGAAGGAAACACCTCCGTCACCGGTGGCCATGTAGACCGGTCCGTAGCGGGTGCGTTCAGAGAGCAAAAAAGTGTGATCAAGTCAGCTGCGATGACAACCGAGATTATCGTCCGGTTTGACGGAATCGATTATCTCGTGAATCACTAGGAAATGGCTCGCAGCGCCCACTAATGGCATGCGGCGTACTACTCGGGCTGCGAACATCGACCCGTGCCTTATGACTCACTTGCAATGCTACTACTCGAGTTGAAAATATGTGCAATTTTGGTCAGTGATTTGAATGGGAAATTTATTAACAACTCGAAAGTAAAAAAAAAAAAAAAAAAAAAAAAAACTTAAAGTGGAAGTTAAATAAGTATTATGTAACTAAATTATGTGTGGGCCTACAGAAACAATTTTAAAGTTCTACTGTAAAATATAAAACCACACTACTGGCTTGTTTGGGATTTAATGTGTACCCCATCGAAGGATTGCACTTGCACATTTTATGCAATAACATAATTTTTTCTTCGATCCAAAATGTTTATATTAAATAAATAGCCATAGGAGCTAAAAGAAATAGTCATGAAAGGTACTAAACTATATTAGGGGGTTTTACAGTCTAATTAAGGGTTGGACTGAAGACCCGAGATAACAGTCTATTCACGATATAATGTACATAATCTATTGAAGATTATTGTACTGTACAATGTTTGAATTTGAGTTTAATTATTATAATAATACAATTGTAATAATGAACTAATAAAACTAATCAATTCAATAAATGTTATAGATAGTCAAATTAATTGTACAATTAACACTCAAGTGCAAAGCACCTATAACTACATTAAACAGAAATTTCTTTTAGTTTATTCCAGGAATTCCTAATTACATAGTTTACCCTGCATGTGTTAATGTGGTAGGTAATAATTACTAACTAGCAATGGCATTCAGTTCAATTCTCAGACGGATTTTTCATTCGAGATGTTTTATATTTTCCCAACGTTAATAATGGCTACTTAACTTAAGGGAATTAAAGGGATTATTATATAGTTGGATTTTCTAGGTATAGGTTATTTACTTCACTGCAGTGTTTCACGAATTTATTGTTCTTCAATACGACATTTCTTATTGTTAAGACCTACCACACGCTTGTTAGCTGGCATAGCTGTACAAGAGCTAATGTAAACATTACCAAGATAAAGTCAAAAGTGTACTTCAAATTTTTGTTCTAACATATAAAAACTATTTTCTATGGTTCTAATGATTTATTCTCTTCCGTGTTCTGTTGATTTATGTTCTGAATTATGTTGTACTGAATTATGTTGTATTAGGCCTATACCATTCTTCAGATCATAAGCATCAGAAGATTTAAATCAAGGAAAATCTTAATCACACTTAACCTTTCCTTGGCACATTAAAACAAGAGTAACAAAAGATCGAGCCATAAGGATGTAAAACTAGAAAGCATTACTGTACACAAAGAGTCCAATACTATCGTACAATAACGTTCGAGGAATGGGAGAATTAGTAAGCAAGAGATAGCGCATAAATAACTTGAGGAAATAAAAGGCCGTATGAGATAAATAACAAATTAAAGGGGGAGCCATTAATAAAAGTGGATGTATGAGTAACACAATGGGCAGCTCTCCAAGACAAGTCGTGCCCCTCCCCGCCCCCTCCCCCACCATCACAGCTGATGTCACTTGCGCACGCACGCTTGCAATGCCGCCGCTGCAACCACATAAGGTTTTTGCTATTTTTATATCGTACTGGTGAATAGTTGATCAGGCTTATAGCTTTATTTATTACCCAGATGAAGTGATTTTTAAAATTCTAGTACTCTATTTATTAGTGTTTAAAGGTTTATCTATTTATTTATACAATTCCATTGTTCGGATAATCCATGTAATAGTCATATTAAATTTCTATACCTAGGCCTATACTTTATTAAATAAATGCAAAAATGAAATAATTCTTTTGTGCGACGCTAAATAAAACATCAAATATCCTTGATAGGTAAGGTAAAAAAAGAAATAAACAAATTAATAAAAGCGGCCCTTTATTGAAAAAAGTCGTCAGCATTTCTTCTTTTTTGTTGAAAAAGTTTTAAATATAAGAGTTTTTAATGTCCTAGAAAATGGGCTATATAGATGTAAATTTTCTGGTACGGTTAGATTTGAAAGTTGATTTTTTATTATTTTACCTTACATGTGCGTGGTAGTTTATACATTCTTCATGGCTTATTTTTTGGTAATTTTGAACATATTTAACTGTTTATGGAAAGCGGGTTTTCTTTGACCTCTTTTATAACGCCTTTTAAATAAATACATTACACTAGATAGGAGCATTTATACAACGCGCCCAACGGTCGCCCGCCGAGCATTATCCAAGGTATCTTTTAATACAGCGACTAAAGCGACGCACGACACTAGACGCGATGCAAAAATGAAGGGGGATTTTCAGTGAAGGTACCCAACATGTCACGTAGTGAATTATTTTTCAAAACATTTCCTTCGTTATGTTTCAAAAGTTTAAAAGATGTATTTTTCCGGATATAGTCAAATTTTACGTAAGAAACAAAGATAGGGTAGCAGCAGCGTACGTCACTACGCTTCGTTGCGTAACCCAAACCTCTAACCAACTTGTCGCTAGTAGCCTACAGCCGGGGGCGCCATATTGCACAGAAACAATAGCGGAACCAGATCACCGGCGTTGGGTAATCGCTAGGCCTATCTGATAAAGCTTCGCGCATGTGGGGCAACAGCCACACCGCGAGCCGCGCTCCCACCCACGAGGGCGTAGCGTTACGTCGTAGGGACTAATCGCACCGGAGTGTTTGACCACAATTTGAGGCTGACCCGGTTGTAGGCCGTTCTCGCCTTCGTGACCGTAGAATCGCCGCCGATTGCCGGCTACCGTGGATTACAAACACTCATTCGCACGCCGCGGACCCCGCCCGGGCCTGTTATCTCCGTTATCTCTTATGCAGATGGGCTCTGAGCCCGCACGGCCGAGGCTCCGACTCCGGAAACATTCGGATTGCGATTTATGGTAATTGAGCTCGGTAGAAAATGGGCGAATAATCGAGGCGAACGGTCCGGTGGTCCCGACCGGCGTTTAGTACCGAACAACACAAATCACCCAATAACAATCAGAATTTTGAGGGAAACCGTAAAATTATCTGGAATTCGTAGATTGTGGTCGTCCACTTGGCCGACCATTACCGGTAGATTTGGGGAAATTATAGCTTTGATCAAGCAGTGGTTCACGATTTACTTTTATACTCGAGAAACGTTTGCCTTACTAGGTTTTCCATCTGGAGGACCGGTCATAAATTGCGTCGTGTCTGTGGTTATAGAAGGAACGGGTAGGGAGATCGAACAGTCGGTGTACACAACATCGGCTGCACGGTTGTTATATTCACAATGTTTGCTATCCTGTGGACATGATGGAAATAAAAAAAATAATAATACCTATTTTTGAACTTATACATCAATCAGTAACTGGATAACAAAAAATTTAATGGCAAATTTTAAATTGGTCAAACCAAAAGCAGTAACCTACTTCATTTGCGAAAATAATATGGGACAAGTTGGAGACGTATGTAATGGGCAGCGGTAGTGGACAGTGACGGAAGACAGAAGCCAAGGGTGTGTCCGTGTAATGAGACGGAGTTAGTGGTTGAGGTAGCGGAGTGTAGATAGCGCCAGCGGTGAGGGACGCGTCCGGCCGATTGTGCTGTCCCCTGCCGGACATCTTGTTTACTGCTGCTGATCTTGTCACCGAATATCTCATGAATACCGCCACCGGCCACTGACCAAGATGTCAGATTCATCTTTGAGACGCCCGTCCTCCCCATACCTTATCATGACAACTTCATTTCCAATTCGCCGAATTAGAATTTTGATTTGAAACTCTTTCGTTTTTCTTAAATGTTTTACCTTTTGAGCATTAAATTTAAAAAAATATTGCATCAGGTTAAAATGGGTCGCCAAAATTTTTCAATTTCATCCATTTATAAAAATAATTTTACGGATAATGAATGTATACCACCAGAACGTTAACAGTTTTACAGTTGTACAGAATACAGTAATGTATGAATAATAAATTTAAATTGCATATGAATCTAAGACATTCAAAATTCTTACGTCGTCACTAAATTTTAGTTAATTATGGCTAGACTTTACTTAATTTTATGTGATTTTGAACAACAAAAAAACATAACATGGCGATTTTTTTCACTTTTTCCTTTTTACATGTAGTAGGCCTACCTACTGTATACCCGAGAAAAATGGTTTTAAATAGTGATTCACATTGTCCTTATTCACCTTTACCGCCACTTGAGTAGAAAACTCAAACGTAGGCCTACAGTGTAAAAATTGGGAATTGAACAAGTGACCTTTTCAATCAAAATTTGTCCAGGGAGATGAACTGAGAGCCAAAAATACCCTACTCTCAGAATGATTTTAACTACAATAATATTCGATAATGTTATTCTTTCCTGGGTCCATCTACAAGTAAAATTAATAACAAAAATATTTCTTATGGACTTTTTGTAGGGCTGCCGTGCCAACTTCTTCATATTATACAACCAAGTGAACGAAGAGCATGAACCGTGTTTTTCTCTCTCGCAGGCAAATGAAAACATTTATAGTCTCGGCCAAATATCCTTCGAGATCTAAATTCTGGTTCTTTGTCGGCGAAAAGACAAGGGAAATCTGCTGGGTTGTCTAGCCATGTGCACATTGACGAGACGTGAGCGAGGAATTTTGCGGGGGCGATGCTATCGTGAGAGCGAGTAACAAGAGCGACCGAGTCTCGTGAGCGGCGACTCAATTATTGCCGAGAGTAATTGCGCATCCCATAAAGTCGCCGAGCGCGCCGGCGCGGCGCAACCGTCGCCCATATATTATAAAGTTATTCATGCGACGTGCGCAGTGCGATCTGGCAGAGATGCGCGCAACTGATAAGGCGAACATCGCTGCTATTGTGTGCAAATCCGTGCCCCATAAGCTACCTTCACGAAAACAACGCGACCGCTGGTTTATAGGGCCAGTCGGCAGTACGCTAGCGGATAATATCACGGTAGCCGGGGCCGGGCCGGGTAGCCGCTCGCCGCTGTCACCGGTGACCGGTGACCGGCGCGGAGGCGGCGGTGGAGCTACGACGACGGGGGCACTCCAGGGGATTCCACTGTTCCGATGGACCACTCTGGAAATCCTATTGCTTTATACTTCTTCAACGCCATAAGGTTTAAATAAGTGTAGATGGATCACATGAAAACAGCAAACAATAGTTTATCAAGATGGTGTTCATACCTGTGGTGAAGAGGACGATGGCTTTGAGGCAGCTGTACTCGGCGCTGTCGACGTGCAACGCCTTGAGCTTCTCCACCTGCTCCTGGAATATCCTTATGTGGTCCATGAAGGCGACTACGCGGTCTGCTGCCATGGGGGAGGCGTGCAGACCCGCGGCGGCCAGCAGGGGTGCGACGTGCAGCGGCATCGAGCACTGCGACGCGTTCAGCACGAACAATTCACTCCACACCAGTCTCAGCAAGGCCACTTGGTCCGTCACCTGCCACACACAACAACAACAACACTGTAGGATGGCTGTACACAGGAGGGTGTAATGGGTGCAGCGGCATCGAGCACTGCGACGCGTTCAATACGAACAATTCACTCCACACAAGTCTCAGCAAGGCCACTTGGTCCGTCAACTGCCACACACACAACAACAACACTGTAGGATGGCTGTACACAGGAGGGTGTAATGTGTGCAGCAGCATCGAGCACTGCGACGCGTTCAGCACGAACAACTCACTCCACACCAGTCACAAGGCCACAAGGCCACTTGGTCCGTCACTTGCCACACACAACAACAACAACACTGTAGGATGGCTGTACACAGGAGGGTGTAATGGGTGCAGCAGCATCGAGCACTGCGACGCGTTCAGCACGAACAACTCACTAAACACAAGTCTCAGCAAGGCCACTTGGTCCGTCACCTGCCACACACACAACCACAACACTGTAGGATGGCTGTACACAGGAGGGTGTAATGGGTGCAGCAGCATCGAGCACTGCGACGCGTTCAGCACGAACAACTCACTCCACACCAGTCTCAGCAAGGCCACTTGGTCCGTCAGCTGCCACACACAACAACAACAACAATGTAGGATGGCTGTACACAGGAGGGTGTAATGGGTGCAGCAGCATCGAGCACTGAGACGCGTTCAGCACGAACAACTTACTCCACACCAGTCTCAGCAAGGCCACTTGGTCCGTCACCTGCCACACACAACAACAACAACACTGTAGGATGGCTGTACACAGGAGGGTGTAATGGGTGCAGCAGCATCGAGCACTGAGACGCGTTCAGCACGAACAACTCACTCCACACCAGTCTCAGCAAGGCCACTTGGTCCGTCACCTGCCACACACAACAACAACAACACTGTAGGATGGCTGTACACAGGAGGGTGTAATGGGTGCAGCGGCATCGAGCACTGCGACGCGTTCAGCACGAACAACTCACTCCACACCAGTCTCAGCAAGGCCACTTGGTCCGTCACCTGCCACACACAACAACAACAACACTGTAGGATGGCTGTACACAGGAGGGTGTAATGGGTGCAGCAGCATCGAGCACTGAGACGCGTTCAGCACGAACAACTCACTCCACACCAGTCTCAGCAAGGCCACTTGGTCCGTCACCTGCCACACACAACAACAACAACAACACTGTAGGATGGTTGTACACAGGAGGGTGTAATGTGTGCAGCGGCATCAATTTGTACGAGGCATTCAGCACAAATAGCCTCCTCCACATCAGTCTCAGCAATTGTACTTGGTCTGTCACCTGCCGTGGAAAATAGTAGCATTTCAATACAATATGTCCCAGGGAAACCATGAAACTGGTCTATGCCATTAGTAAAGTTGACATTGGGTACCGGTACATAAAACTAAATTAGCATTACATATCTTAAGTCTTTTGGCTAACCAATATGACAAACTTCCTTCATCATTCATTAAAGTTCTAGACGAGGTGGAGATGTAATTCTGTGGCATAGTGATTAAAATGAGAGGGTGGACAATCGATTGGTTGGCCGGAAAGGAAAAAGGCAGGCTAGAGGGCGGGCAGATTTCAGCTCCTTCGATGGTCTGGACGTCAGGACATTCCACAGTGGACAGTGGCAGCAGAGTGGCGGCTGGCTGTTTTGAGTATGAACATCAGTTGTCACGGGAGCTCAGCATTAGGCCCTCTGAGTGGTCATTTGGCCATCTGCTGTCCCGTTTCTCACTCTTTCCTTTCCTCCAATTTCCTACCCTTTTGCTACCATGAAAAATGCTCAGATGTAAACGTTCTTATAGGTTCACCGAGGTCTCCTTATTCACCATCAATAATAACAACATCAGTTATAAAAATACATTCTCGACCATGAACGGTTTTATACTTTACCATAGTGTATATTATCCGTGCAGTATTGGCTGTCAGACATTTAAGGGTGTAATGTAAAATCATCTTTTCTATCTGCTGACTCATTCACCATTATATTTATGACTTGTTGACACCTTCACTCCACCCTGTCACATAGAACTTACTGTGCTAAAAGGTATTTGAGGGAGTTTGTCGACTGTCTTGGTAACCCTTTACCTTCCTAGCATCATCTTAGCATATGGTGGCGAAGATATAATAAAAATATTCGAATGCAACATGTTGCGGGATGAATGATGCAAACTGAACTGAAAAGTAAAGTAAGTAAAGTTTAGTTTTATCACAATTATCACCAGTTACTATGTTAGCCCTGACGAAGTTATTTTTACAAAATACACACAACAAAATGTAAAATAAAATTTACCTACTCTCGAAACTAACAATATTATTACCGGTATGTGGACTGAATACCGTTTTGTAACAGAACTTGAAAGTCCTCTTCGAGGAAGAAAGCATAACAGGTTGGCAGAATGCCACTAACGTGTCATCACAAATTGCGCCGTATAATATATGTATGTAAATATGATGCGCATAGGCAAGCTGATACGGCATGTATTGTACTGCATAAATGCAAGACCATCGCCAATCGCAAGATATGCTGCAATTACTCTTAATATATAGATATTTTTGGTCGCTAAGACGTGCTGGGCGACTACGCAAATCGTATAACAGTATGTAATTGAAGAGATTGGCACGAACCTGGAGGTCGGGGAAGAAAGGTATGTTGCGCGCCCACTCGACGGCGGAGAAGAGCAGCCGCGCGGCGAGCTCGCAGATGTTGTCGATGCCCATGATGTTGTTGGGCTGCATGCACTGGCCGTACCGTGAGGTGGGGTAGGGCTCGGCTCGCAGCAGCAAGCTGATGTAGCTGCTGAGGTAGGAGTGACCGTTGAGGCCGGCGGCAGCGGCGGCCGCGGCGGCGGCAGCAGCAGACTCACCGTTGGTCAGCGAGAACTGGCCGGGGAGACCAGGGGCCTGGGACGGCGGCACGCGCCCTCTCTGGACCGCTGCAACAGACATGACAACCTGGCTGAGTGAGGATAACTAAACAACTCATAGCTTGACGGCGATTGGAGTGTATGGGTCGTACTACTGTATCGTAAGTAGACAGAAAAAACAAGCTGGCACATACAAATTCAAGAAAACCTTAAAATACTACATTTTAATTACAGTACTTATAACACCCAACGCTTGTCTAAAATCACATTAGGTAATACCCTTAAATAAAGTTTTACCAATCACGGTCCATAAATATTTACGTATATCTCATGGACAACATTTGCCATTAAAGAATCCGTTCGTCGCACCAAACTAATAAAAGTAAAACTCCAGGCACGTTCTTGCGTGTAATGTCATTTCCATGAGGTGTCATTAAAATTTGATATCTTCGCTCAACCGAAAGTAACGGCGTTTGGACGGTCGCCAGTGAAAGCCGAGATGAGTGATGCAGGTAGGAAGGCAAGAGGTCAATCATAAGTAAGCCTGGAGGCCTAGGAGCATTTGCATGGCCAAGCAGGGTCATTGACAATAAATCCGCCAGCCTTGACTATCTGCACTTGGCTGCAGCGGGACAACTTCATGGTGCTAGTATTGACACAGATAATCAAATACCAACAGGGCCATCAAGTACTGTCAATCGTTATCGAAACTACGGGCAGGTGGCAATACTTTGGTAGTTGGCACTCGAAGGATTTGTTTTGTGTTCAAGCGAGACTGTAAACCTACTTCGACGCCAAAGGAAAACGATTTATGATCCTAATTCAAAGGGTAACAAGACATGACGAATGCAAACTGCATGCCAAAAATTAGGTCTTCTGTGTAAAATAAGTATAGGCACTTCGCTATCAAATTTAGAATAGAGAAACTGAAAAAAATGGAAAAAAATCTTCACTTGAACAAAAGGCGTTGCCTAGTATAAACCCATATTAGCAAACCCAGATGATCTACTCCCCGTGAACAGTTGGTCGCGATGTGCACATGGATTAACTTTCATTCACTAAAAGATTGTTAGAAATTTGACCACTTGCCGTGATTCCTTGGTTGATTACCAATTTTCATATCGTCAGGAAAACCTACGACCAAGTAGAGTAGGTTTTGAAAGATGTTTTGGTCTAATTTAATTAGTCATTGGGTAGTATAAACGAGTAATGTTAACTTTCTTTTGTCCAGAAAAGATGACGATTAGGCTACTTTTTTAAAAGGAAAAAATACTGAGTTTTTCTCTTATATTAGTTTTATAGCTACATGATTAGCCCAACCCAAAGGGTCATAATATTTTCTTCTTGAAACTCCGAATCGTATGATAAAAAAGACGAATTGCATTTAGCACAAAGTCTTAACAGAAGGTCACACCTTCATCATGTTTTAATGAACTTTAACATTAAACAAAGTTTCTCCAAGCATTTAACTCTACACCGGAAACTGTAACGATACATCCCAAGCTATCTTAAAATGATCAGCTCGGTACTACGTCACAGCAAACCGGCCACAGAGACAGAACTGTGATGTTTCCTGAACCGATCCATGTGCACAAGATTGCACGGAATCACGGGAAGTGGAGGCACTTAAGTTGCTAATGTTAGAGTTATCCTAGACAATACCTTCGTCAAGCTCGCCGTTGGAGAGGGAGGAGAACTGTCCACCCGGATACCAAGGGAGCGCCGCCGCGGGGACCCGCTCTCTCTGGACCGCTGCAACAGAACACACCTTGAGGCGACTCGACCAACCATCAGGCAATTACCTGCACCGGCACCGGGGGGACACTGCAATCTCTACTCCTCCACTGCCGCAGCTGCTGTCATTAATGTCATCATGCATGCCGACAATCTCCAAACAAATTGCGATCATTAAGAAATCTGCTGTGATGACTTTGTCCGGTTTGCCATCAGGTGAATCTCGTTTGACAAAATAAGAAAACGTGTTATTGGACTTTTGTGTCTTTCAACGCCAGTGTTTTGGCGTTTTGGTAGGGAACTTTCCACAAAAATTGGACTTGTTTCTAATCACAGATCAAATGAGTCTCACGAGATTATCAGCCCAACAAGAAATGGCAACCGGATTCAAACCACCAAAAATAATTTGCCTTATTCAGATTATACAGTGAGATATTTAACCACTATTTTTCTTTCTAAAGTTGTAAGATTTGTCATTGAATGTAAAAGTGGAGGTGATAGTAGTAAAACCTGATACCAGCGATAAAATTTCAGAAAAACACCAGTTTTATTGTTTCAACTGTACTGACAGTTTTACCGTGACTTGAAATATAGATTCTTATTCTTAGTTCATAAATCGCATTCTAACTACATAAAGGTATTCGGACATATAATGCTGAGATCAAAATCTTTGTCTCGAAATAATCGCAGATAAAACTTTAAGAGCATCCTAAAAATTGTGAAAAAATTTAAAACTCTTTTCGTAGTTATGAAAAAGATATACAACAGTTGAAAGTATGGGCAAGTCATTGTCAACCAACAACTCTAAAGATTTTGTCCTGCAAAAACTTTAATCGACATACTTTTCCATCCGCGTTACTGTAGAAGCAACTAGTCAGTAACTAGCATGTAGTATACGTAACATATTCTGGGCACCGTATCACCCACTGTTCCGTCAGGCCAATAGCAGCCATATACTCACACGAGGCGAGATGGGGTGGCGATAGTTCCAATCCGGGGGTCAAAAGTAGGCAAACCTCTCCGTAAACCGTAAAGCGCGGCCAGGCACGTAAACCGGAGAAATGGCGAGAGAAAGTCATGATCTAACGACGAGATCCTATCGTTCCTCGTTACTCGCTTTTAACGAGAATCTACTCTATGCTTTCTGAATGCCGTATTAGGCGGTGTCGAGTGTGCGCGGGTCCGCGCGTGAACCGGCCTTTGTGGGAAACTCAATTTGCCCAACACATGTTTATAATTGCAAAGCTTTTCTGGAATAAAGGTTTTTCTACATGATATTTTACTCCAAAGTAATGTAAGGTGAATTACTTTTAAAATACGAATTTTGATTTTTTGAAGAGTTTTTTTGTAAATAAAAAAGCCTGTAAATGTACTTTTAGACGAAACGTAACTATAAAACACAAGAGAATTATCTTTTCATTTGGCCGCGGAAAGTAGGCTTTAATTACTGTTATACATACTATTCATTGCCTACGATCATAGCCTTCGCGCTCAGAAGTTTCAGAGGCCAATAGAGGCTGTCATTATCAGGGGTCTCGCGGGTCAAAGATTCATCGTGCAGTGTTTCACCTGCTCCCAGTCCGATAAAGGTGGGAGGGGTATTACATGAAATATAAAGACCTGGTTTAATTGATTCGTTTTTTATTTTATTATATTTTGACTTTGAATTATTATAGCTTAATACGGATTAAAAATATAAAAATAAAAATGCGAATGAAATAGTTTAAGTCTTTATTAGGGTTATCTTTAATTAAAAACCCTTCCGATCTTTATCGGACTTAAAATAAAGGCGCAAAATAGGATGAGGTGAAACTCTGCACGACGTTCTGAGAGGGGCCCTTAAGCCCCCTCTTAAAACAAACTTAAAACAGAAATTTACTGAAGGACCAATGAATTTGAGTTCAATAGGAGTTCATCTAGTTATACTTAATCAAAAACCTTCTAAAGACTCATAACAGCCACCAAAACAAACAGTAATACAAGACCACCAAATGACTAATGACCGTCCACGTCCCCCTAACCGTTTAAGTGACGTCATCCAATTACATGTAAAAACAAACGTGGGAGGCGGTCGACGTGAGAATTTCCCAATCGAGAGAAATGACGCCGCGGGGCTTATCCCTACCGTGGGGGGGGGGGGGGGTGACCCACTCACCCGACTGTGACCTTCGTCTTGTGCGGATCCGGTTTCCTCGGCCGCCGCCCCGGGACATAACCCCGCTGACCACTCATGACTTCGCACCTCCGATACACACTCATAATTGGGGGAAATCTCTCCTAAAACGTCGCTTAATTTGGTTTACAGCCCGGCAGAGGCAGCACTCCCGTGCGCCGCCGCCGCGGGCTCCGGGTCGTCAGCACCTGCGTCCCAGCCCGAGCGGAACAAGATGTCATCTCGGCCGCGAGCCGCGAGCCGTGCGCATCCGAGATTGCGACCCTCGGGCGAGATCGATGTAAATGCGCGGTATTGCGGCCTGTGATCATTCAGGCTGGAACGAGATGTGGACTGTGAACTCGGATGGCCGACGATCGTCGCTAGGACAGGACCGGACCTATACTTCTCAGTAGCTTGGGTTGAGTTACCTTGATGACTTGTCCAAATTTGATTCACTATGAAAATTCATTTGATTTGAACAGTACCAAGGTAGATATTTCATTGAATCATCAAGGTCAGTTGTTTCCTTGCAATGTTAAAATGAATTTAAATTTAACTTAGTGGCGTGTAGAAACAGCTCTCCAGTTGAATCACGCTGATGACAATGTTTGAAGTAGCAAGCTCCTTTTCATGACTAGAATGGAATAGATTGCACATCTAAAAGAGTTATAGTTGTCTGATAACTAGCATCAGACATCACAATAAAAGAAAACAATTTCTTCTCAAAGATAAACAACCGAGGGATATCTAGTAAACCGATCAAAGTAGAAGTAGACCGAAGCTCGCATTCCGCGATTGCTAGTGACACCCGCTCAGCGATCGGCGCGGAGAAAGGCCCTTATTTGCCATCGGTGGAGTACTGAGTGCCAGAGGTCAAACGTTGCCACATAGGAGTGATCAAGGAACAATGGTTGCCGATCAATCAATCAATCAACTCTCACATAATGGGCCCAGCGTGGAGTCTCCGCTAAAATTGCTTCTCCGCTCATTTGTTATCTTTTTGGTCGATTTCCACTTGGCCATTGTTAATTAATCGGCGACGGGCGATGTGATTCCATCGGTGATGGGTGATGGATCGCGAGGACCGCCCAGTCACGGGGGAGTGTCACCGCGAGGGCGACGCTGCCCAGGGCGCTCACCCGCACACGCTCACCACGCTGCTGGCTGATGAAAATATAGAGTGACGGGATCAGCATTTGGCTTTTGACCTACAAGCTGATGTTTTGTGCTGATATCCCCTTTATAGTTGCAACATTCGCCTGCGCAGATAGAAATAAAATTTGTTGATTGAATGGCTAGAATAAAAAAAAAAACTGATCCTCGTTGAAGCTTAGTCTGTCTTTACAGCCGATTTGTAATGATTTTTTTAAATAAATACTGTTAAAATTGTGGAGCAATTGGATTAACTTATAAAGTATTATCCAAAGGACCAAACGTTTGTAGGTAACTTTAGTAACACTGTAATATATATTCATTCCTTGTTGTTACTGAAAGTATCTAGTAAATAATAATGTAGTACTAAGTATTTATCTACTGTTTTATATACACATTTATTTGTACCACTGATTTACAGAGTAAATGCTTTATTAAATAATCTATTATAAAATCCAATCTACACACCTTTTACTCGCGATAAATGCGTTACAAACAGTTTGGGGATTAGTCTTTTATTGAATTTTAAATATATCTTTCTCCTACCCACGGCTAGAACATTGCTTTGTTTTAGCTTTTGAGTAGGTCTTCCTCTTGGTTTCAGTCCGTGTAAGTTATCTTTGGCAGTGTAATTTTGCAGCAAACTCGTAATGATTTTTAGTTTTTATTTTTCTATATATATCTCATCTTATTTATAATCTTAACCCAGCAATGTTTGTATACGGAAAATTGTTTTCTCTCGGACGATTTTTTTAAACTGAATACGGGGTTTTTACCGACAGGAATCGATTGTACCTGGTCCCATAGCTGGGAAAATCTGGTTTTCGTTCTAGAGCCTATTAAATTTCCCAGGGAGATATTTTGTAGCTACTAAATTGAACAAATATCAACTGATAATAATTGTAGATACAAGCCAATGTGTTGAATTTTTAAACTGTGGTTCAACAAATTTATACAAAACTGCAGTAATCTTTGGTCTGACGAGTGGCGGAGCGAAAGAGCTTTGTCTGAAAAAGAACGGTGACGCTTAATAATTTTAGCGAGCATAGGCTCGGGTTCCCTGTTACTAGTTCTTTTAGTTGCCTAAACGTCTCACAAGGATATTCATACTTGAAATGGCATTGCATCTGTTACCAACAAAGACAATCTGCCATAACCCACTATCAAGTTGTCCAAACGTAATCTTTGAAACGGCAGTGTTTTTTGTGTCACGATTCATGAAACCTCTATAAGAAGTAAGTGGCTGAAATTGAAATCACATAGAGGACAGCAAATTACGTGTAAGTTGTGCAAAAAGCGGGGACACCGGGCACGTAATGAGAGAGAGGCCGACGTAATCACGAGTCCGCTACGCTTTAATAGTTTTTGCGTATTTAACAAATGACTAGCCGGTGCCTCATCAGGGGCCGTATGTATATAAATGAGTATATAATAGTGGGCGACGACAATCGAGTCTGCGGCGAAGGTCAAATAGCTTCCGTGTACCGCGCGGCGGTCGTGAGTGGCAGTGGAGTGGCGCTGCGCCGGCTGGCGGGGCGGAGGCCTCCTCGCACTCCTCACTCCGTCCTCAGTCCTCACCTCAGTCGCATGAGACACTGGACGCGGGGGATGCATACGGCACATGTATAACACAGCGGTGGGGGAAACGTTTACAGTTGAGAGTCACATTCACCCCTGCAAAAACTCAAAACATGTCCCCTTTTATCGGTATTTTAAAATATTTATCGTTAAATATATGTTTTATTGTAGATTAATGTTGGATCTAGCGCCCTCATACCATACCTATTATATCAGTGAAAATAAATTGTATAACTACAACATAATCTTCACTACAAGAGTTATATTTTCAAATTTTTAAAGTTTTGTTTTAAGGTTCAAGAGGTGTAATTTCACTACTGAAAGTTTCAAGTACAGTATATCGGTTGAAAAACGGCGTCCTAAACAAGAGAATCAAGTACAGTACACTCTCGTTCATCGGAACTAATGTGGCGGACGGCCGGTTCGGATGTCAAAAAATTCCGATGAAGCGGAGTGCGTCATGAGTCATCATTTCCGCCCGTACGGTGACCCATCGTGATTGTATTCACTCTTGTTTTTAAGATAACACAAGAGATTTTATGAAAATAAGGCACACAAACTTTGAACATGGTAACAATGAACCTATAGGGATAAAAACATCGCAGGAAATAAAGATCCAAAATCCTTATTCTCATAGTCAATATTCATATTCCAGTAGTCAACTGACTTCCACGTCACACAGGTGCAGTCGCGACGCGAGACAGACTGAATGACGGTTTGGGAAGCGGTCGAAGCGGATGTATTGTTCACTTCCTGCCCCCTTCCTCTTTCTATTTTTTGTGCGAATACTCCACGGCCTCGTAAATCACATCGATCGGTACAGATTATGGAAAACGCCTGATGACTTTTGATGCAAAATGTGATACTTCACTGTTGTGCGGATAGAACGAATGGAAATTGAAGGCGCTAAAACGGAAAAATTATTAATTTCGTAAGAAAAAAATTAATAATATCCAGATTTTCAGTTCCGATGAAGCGGAGTTCCGATGTCACCGAGTCCGATGAACGAGAGTGTACTGTACTATGTTTCTCCCAAAAGCCGGTTGGATATAAATTGTTTACTTCGCTATATGTCTAAGGTAAATAAGACTCCTAAAGATGGAACCAATAATATAATAACCTGATAAATAAACTTTCTTCATTTCAGCATAGTGACAACTAAATACAGTACTGATGAAGTATACAACGAACTGCTATAGAGTACGCCTCATAATTGTACGTAAAATTCCAAATGGTACAAGCCACAGCTCAAGATGTTCAGCGCCTAGCGTACAAACAACTGACTAGCCAAATGTAAACAAATAGGACTGATCAAATATTGAAATTTAAATCCCCTTACTAGCAGCAGCATCATCTCGACGATCCTCCATCATAGAATATTGAAATTTTAATCCCCTTACTAGCAGCAGCATCATCTCGACGATCCTCCATCATAGAATATTGAAATTTAAATCCCCTTACTAGTACAGTAGCATCATCTGGACGATCCTCCATCATAGAATATTGAAATTTTAATCCCCTTACTAGTACAGTAGCATCATCTGGACGAACTTCCAAGGTCATAAACGTAATAGTTTTTTTTTGTTTATATTTAATAAATTTTTAAACAACAAATCATGCTATTATAAAATATTACAACCAAGGACATTTTTAATCAGATTTGATTACTTTTTTGTTTTGGATTAAGTTATATTTTAATGACATTTAACAACCATGCAAATCAGACATGAAAACACAATTTTGACAATACAATATTCCCCCACACATACAAAATCTCCCATAATGTAACTCCAAATATTTTAATAAAATGTATAAAACCTACAATAAAACACATTTTCAACCTTGGTTTTATATTTAAGTACGGTATTTAGTATTGATGTTTTATCAAAGACATCTGATCCTTCGACACTCAATACTCTCTGCTTTTGCGATAACCATACGGTGACGCAACATATAAAGACAGGCGTACCAACTACCTTTATCGAGGTTGTGCGACAGCCGATCTCCAAGGTTGGTATCTCTACATTACTATTATTAACTGGCTTTACAACCAATAATATGTGAAGGGACTTTATTTAACAACGCTATTTACATGTGCCCTGGACTATGTGTTCAAAACTGGTACCAGGAAGATAAACAATACATTTTAATAACGATTTTTGAAAAATGAATCAACGTTTGAGTAACCCTTTTTATTCTGAGGAGATTACAACTAGGCTTAGGCCTATATAATTTGTTTTGAGCTTTGAGTTTCTCACAAGGACAGGCCAAATTTAAACCAATCCCAAGTTGGTTCTCTAGGCGAATGCGTTGCGTTGTTGCATTATACGTTGGGATTTTGTAGCAGGTAGAAGACCTTTACGCTGTCTCTAACCCCGATTGTTTATTACCACTTTAAGTATATGTTTGAGGCTACAAAGTTACTTGTATTTAATTTTGGTGCTTAAATAAAAGCCAACTGTATATAGAATATTTATTTATATGTTTCACGAGAAAGGAATTTACAAAGTTGCCTAAATATTTTTTTGATGAGTAGATAGTCTGTACTTTGTTTCATAAACCGGAATAATTATGTCCTTGTTTTCATTCACAGTATACTTGTTGACATTGTATTTTGACTGCTAACAGGGATAAAGGAGAAATCCTTATGTTTTATGTCAATAATTTCTTCATATATATGCTAAAATGATTCTCGACCTATAAACATAGGCCTATAGTGACGATGACTTGAAATTAGAAAATATTGCAGATTTATTATTTTCGTAATATACAGGGTAAAATTAAACAATATATTGCGACTGAATATAACTATGCTTCATGGATTGTACACTTTTATTGAATAGACCTAGTAAAACATGTAAAGAAACACTCTACCGGCATACCTGCATGTTACTTTTATTGAAATAGTCTTCAAATAATAAACCATCTTCACCGTTTCAAAATCTCATGATGTACATCTCCAACAATCAGGTTCGGCGGCCGCAGCTGATGTACCCGGGTGCGGTTTGCGGACAGACGTTGCTGATTGCGCGGAGATGAAGAAGTAACCCTTTTAACAGATTTCCACTCACTGATTACCACCAAATGAGCAATCACCGACTTCCGCTACTGCCTTGTCGAGACTTTTAATTCCTCAAACATCTATTAATCGGTTCCGCTTTCTCCTCAAATAACCGTCCTCCAATCGTCAAGCTTCTAATTTGACGGTTAACTTGCTGATTGAATCCGCTTATGATCCATTCAACGAATTGATGACATTAAACCGCTTTTGGTATCGGCCGTGACTTTTATTCTTCCTGTCGTTAGACTAAGTACTTTTATTCCCCAAGAGCATATTATGTACAGTTTAGTAACTCCCCGTGATTGCTAAGAAATGCTTTGTTATATATAAAAAAACTATACAATTTTTATTGCCTTTAATATGTTGTTTTATTGAAGATGAAAATTTTTCACATAACATTAAATAAATTATATAATAATAAAGAAGAGGATATTTACATTCTCAAATATGAAATAAAAATTTAATATTTTGTGAATTATAGGGTTAAGCGAAACTAAAATTTAGTACAATTGTTTACTTTTTAACACCTAAAGAGATGAAACCTTTAAATTTACGATTTTCTTTCTTCTCAAACTTTCTGAGGTATTTTTACTAATTTTGAAGTTAAGTTTTATTTTGAACTAGGTATTATCTTCTGACATTCCTTGTCGCTGGTGGTTAAGCTGCGACGCGTTTCGTCACTACAGTGACATTTTCAAGCATCTTCGCATTAGCGTTTCGTCATAAGTTAAAATCAAACATTTACACACGACACAGACACATAATAAATAATACCGGTAACACTTAAACATATATCACGTCGACGCGGTGGCCACATTTCGCACGACACGGACGGATGGTTTGCAACGACTGGATGAGCCGGGAGCAGTGTTATCTAAGTTGACCTTTGATTCGTGACGTATCTCCAGGTGCATCGCCGTGTCGAACAATGAATTGGCCTGGCTGTTTTTTTTATCATTCAGCACATTACTCGGGTCTCTTTTGAACGCCTTATAAATCTCATAGTTTTCAAGTGTGGAAATTTCACTACTTTTCTTACATTTGTGGATTATTTTTAAGTTGTCGTTGATTGATTTATAGCTGTGTACACACTGTATGAGATGTTCTGCAAAATTAGATCTCTGAATTATGGCTTTTTTAGGCAGGTGTTCCTTGAAACGGGTTTTAAATGACCTTCCCGTTTGACCTAAGTAATATTTGGGGCAGTCACTGCATTGGATTTTATACACCCCACTGTCATCAAATTCATCACCTGTTGTTGTCTCTCTAGTGCTAATGAGTAATACCTAGTTCAAATTAATTTCGACATTCCAGTAGTAGGATATGAGTTCAAATTAAGTTTTATGGTAATGCGGTCGTCTTCAATGTTAATTCAATGTTTAATCCAGCAATTCAATGTTTTGAAAGCTGATAATGATTTATTTCACTAAGGCAGTACTGTAATATCGAAGGTTTTTTTACATAACAGCATACCTTTAGTAAAATAGTATAAAAATATATTAACGTACACTAGTTAATTTACGTACATAACTTGATAGAACGTTTACTATTCTATTCACTAAACAATCGATGTAGCGATGAGCGACGGAGGCGGTGCGGCGAGATGAACTGATGACAAACAGCGATCAATGCCGGATCACCTGATTAATACTAGATCAGCTGATTTAATAATGGGCCAGCTGTTGAGCCAATCGCAGGTGATTAGACGATCAGAGCTATCGCATCTAGACCGCCCCGTCCGGTACGCGGAAGACGGAAGGCAGACACCCACTGCGTACGGAGTGCTAAACTAATTTAAGGGTAGTAAACTTTGAATTGTTTATTTTACTTGACTTTTGTTCGAATTTTTAACATGGGATTTAGTTTTATTGCTACTGTAGGACAGTATTATGCAAATGAACAAAAGTTAATGAACTCCAATATTATTAACTGAAAATAAACTAACTAGGTAGTGATGTATTCAAACAATGGTGATGAAATGAGTTTAAAAATTCTTTATCTCACATATGAAAAGTGTACGATTAGATTTTAAAATTAAAATTACATCTATCATCTGGGAGTGAATATTTACATAAAGACTTAACTAATAATCATTTGGAAACCCAAATAAAACATGTAACAACACCGAACATTACTGGTTGAAAGAAACAGAATTCAATGGCAAAAATATAATTAATACAGAACCAACAAATTGCAGGGGGCGATTGCTCTAACGCATCAACTTTGACCTTAATTACAGTTTAACCTAAAAACAATGACAAAGCATCGAAGACAATAACTATCAAACAAAATTGTTTTTAAAATCTGGCTTATCTAACCCAAAACATAGTAGCAACTAAGACTGCCAACTGTATAGCTATGGTAAATGGTCGGGGCCGCCACGACTGATATGAACGAGCGAGAGCGGCGGCGGCGCGGAGTGGGGCTCATTTGGAAAATGCGCACGTGCCCATTCGGCGCTGCGGCCAGTAAAGTTTTATGGAGCGGGTTATTGTGAAGCTATCTAGAGAACTACATGACTCTGCACTCCTCTCGGCTCCGCGCTATTTGTCTCGGATGCTTACACGGTTTAAGTTTTACATCAGCTGTTCACGAAATGTATCAACAAGACTCGGTCCTGGCGCGCGGCGGCCTTCGGTGTACCCCAGGGTAGATAGCCAGCACCTTTATTGTGCCGCATTACGTACGACGCAGCCCGGCATTAAATCCCTATTGTTTCGCCTCTGGATTCTTTTGGGAAAGCAGGGTTTAAGAAATGTTTGTAGCAAACGGCCCAAGAATGGGTTTTATTACTCTGGAGGCATTTTATTCTTTTGACTCGAAATGGAAACGCATTCGTGTTTTGGGAATCCTACAAGTCATTAAGTTGGGTCGAATGACGTGTATATTGTACGACTATTTCGGCATTACTTGAATTGGAGAGAAATCTGACAAAAATATCGCGTCGAAACCGGTTCCCTCCTAAATTTTCGGCGAATGGAACATAAAGATTTATTGTCGGAGGGTGACGTCACTTTTATGGTCCGCCTTGTGAATTCACAGCGAATTGATCGCTTGTTTTACCAATCTCATTACATTCAATAAAAAGATAAAATACCTTAACAGTTTTTAATTTGATTTTTGAAATATAACAACTGGGTAATAGAGACTTTTAAGGAAACATACATATTGTATCAATACTGCAAATATAGGATTGTTATCGCAAATTCATTTGGCTTGTTGCTAAATTCTTAACAAACATTGCTTGTTTATCGCTTAGTATAATTCTATCCTTTTTCTGTTGCTTTTGAAGATCTAAGAGACTAACTTCAAGTTAGTCAAATCCATTTATAAAACAAATAGGCCTATTACTTAAACAAGCTGTCGGATTTCTAACGCCGCGGAGAGCACAACACCGCGTCGCATCGTCGAGCCTGACCAGTATACGCAGAGTGGTCGGTGGGAATACGCAACATGCAGCAACAGCTGATTATAATTTGTCTGATCGCCACGAGGCGGCGCTGTGTGTTGTGATTGGTGGCGAGTTCTCACGTCACCGACCGACGAGTAATTGGGTTGGGCGGACCGTAATTGCAGGTGAGCTGAGGTAACCGCCGCGCCGCCGCTGCCGCGCCGTGCCGTGCCGTACTGGCCATGGATGGACCCACAGTACCACAAAGGAAGCGAATTCCAAACTCATTTCCCTAAAACGGGAAAAAGTTAAAATAAAGAGAAATTGTTAAAGGTTAGACTGAGCTCTTTTCGAATCCAAATTCTGAGTCTGAGCATATCTCAGGCGTATGTAACTTACTTGTAAATAAAATTTTAAATTGTCTACAACAGTGTCTTAACATGATAGTCTTTGTTGTGAAAGACAAGCCTATAACATAAAAAAGAGTTTTAAATACATCACAACATACACATGCAATAACTGGATTGACTGAAGCAACTAGTGAGAAAGGGGGGGTGGTAGAATATTGTACGAAGACTTTTTTTCAGGTACAGTATAGAAAATGCTATATCAGTATGAGGCGTAGAGCACTGCAATATAATCACTGCAATAAAATACTGTCCAAAACTAAAACTTACAGTTAGTTATTTTTTAACATCTGAAATACTACTGATTTCAATGTTTCGATTGCACAGGAAGACAATGCCTTAGCATCAAAAGTGATTCAAGAATGGAATTCAGTGTTTGTAGAGTTGGGCAGCAATTAGCCAGTAGGAAGCTGGGATGGAAGTTCGGCGTGACGAATGGCTCAAGATAAGGTTTATTAAATGGCTTCATCGGCCAAGTGACTGCAACTGAGCGATAAGAGCCGCGAGCGTCGGCCAACTGGGGCATATAGCTGCATTAGCATAAGCGGGGGCCGTGCTGTGCTTTACAAACACTGTTGGCCGACTGTAGCTAGCTGGTAGCTAGCTGCAACTGAGCGATGGGGTCGCGATCGGTCAGCATCGGTCGCATCAGTCAACTGGGCATATATACTGTGCGTTGGGCAAAATGTTAGCAAATCGTCCCGTCAGTTCCTAAGAGCGAAAAGAGCATGGATAATCATTAATCAACAGGAACTTCTCTAGCATATGTGGTGACACACTGTGCATTCAGCACAGCAAACCCGTCGTCTATGAAGAGATTTAGAAGCTCCTGAGAGCGACTGAGAAGGATGCACAACTTTGCAAACTTGAAAGTGCGAGTATGTTGCATAGTTTTTCTCGTTTTTTTTTCTCTTCATATTACACTTTGTGACTGGGGGAAGTTATGTTTTACTAATTTCCCTCTTCAGAAATTCTTTTTATTTTATGTTGTGTATGGCAAAGAAGGATTAACAGTCTGATTTCATTTCACAATAACTATTTACTAAGAAAGTTAAACCAACAACATAAACATTACTCAAAACTCTAAAGCATCACCATTTAAACGAGCGATTAAAAATCACCGCATTATGGCAGAGAATCCTTTAACAATCTTGCCGTTTACACGCAACCAAAGCAACGTTTACCACGAGCCTAGAATAATGCACGCTTACTTTGTATGGACGGAGGGTCAAAAGAGAAGGTGGACCTTCTTGGTTCTGAAACATATCCACGATTTGTAACAATACAAGACAGTGTATTCAAATGTATTTCACACTCACAAATCGTTATAAAAATAACATTTCAATCAGATTCAAACGAAAGTAGGCATATATACTAAACGATTTTTTACACTGTAATTGAAAATATTTACCGTAATTATTAAAAGTAAACTAAAATAATCTGAATCGGGTTAAGTGGGTTAAGGTTTGGGTGAGTCGGTTAGTGGTTAGCGCGCCGGACTTCGGGACCATGGCGATGTCGTGGGTTCGAATCCGCGTTCTGGCAATGACTTTTATCAGTATTTTTCACCTTGTACTGTAGCGGCTCACCCCCTTACTTTGTCTAATAAGACCCACGCACAGATCAATAGTCTATGTGGACGGGGCAAAGTAAGGCAAAAAGAGGTCCGCCCAACCTCTTTTAAAAAAGTTATACAAAAGGGAGTTTAAAAGTAAAAGCAGCCAACGTAGGCCTATATAGTTTCTTTCTAACATCACTGTTTTTTACAAGGTACAGTATATCAATTCGTCGGCCGAAACTTCTTTACAGTAGGCTAGTAGTGTATAGCCACGAGGGTAGCCGCAGGCTAACAGTTAACCTCGAGGAAACCTTGGTAATGATGAGGCTCTTTGCCAAGGATAGGCTAACAGTCTCGACTACTGAATCACACGCCTGCTGCTGTACAGTAGGCTAGTAGTGTAGAGCCACGAGGGTGGCCGCAGGCTAACAGTTAACCTCGAGGAAACCTTGGTAATGATGAGGCTCTTTGCCAAGGATAGGCTAACAGTCTCGACTACTGAATCACACGCCTGCTGCTGTACATCTCGTACGATCAAGCCATTACAGGCCATCCATCACAACATACCTTCGGTTGAGAAAAATACTATTGCTCCAACTATTATTGTAATTCTAGCAAAGGGATATATAGATGTTTTGTTTTATTAGATGTGATTGGTTGGTATACCAAATAAACAAACTGTATTTAAATACCATAAATAAATAAACACATCAATTTATTCATATACAGTGTTTGAAACACTGATACAATGCAGAATTTATTTTCAATCTTGGAGAGCTTCAGTTAACCCACGCGTTTAAGTCTCTTTTTTCAAATAGACCTAGTAATATAAAAGAAGGATTAAAATACTGCATGATAATAAACAAACGAATTTATCCCAAAAATGTTTTTCCTTTTAAATTCAGAACAACGTGTAAACGCAACTAGTTAATGCATCACCAGAAAAAAAAACATTAAAAACCTTGAGAATTAATTTTGATGCTGTTGAGCAACACATCCAGATGTACTTTTGCTGATACCAATTACTTTAAATTTCTTATCCGATTCATCTATACGTACTCAATGTTATTACGCAACCTATATTAAGCGTTGAAAAATAAAGATATATGTTTAATTTAAGAACATAAGGTAATTATAGTCACACTATCTCGGAAATGCCTCGACTTAAGTGAACGGCATTAAATAATGAGTTTTAATTTTAGAAAAAAAACTACAAATCGTCATATTTGTGTATTTGGAAAATGTGCATCAAATTAACAAGGGCTGTAAAAACTTTAAGGTCAACGCGGTTGGTAATTATTATTTTTACTTTTTTATTAGAACCTTGCAATAAAAAAGAGTATTTTGCACACATAGCAGTGCCTCATTTTTAAATACTTCAGCTTTCTATTTTTTAAAGACACGTTTTGTCTCAAAAATATTAAAATTCTTTTAAAAGTTAGGGGGTAAAATGTGACGATTTTCATTGAACATTTTTGCACAACAGAGTCTAGAGCGACCAGGAAACATCGGCTGTGACTAATAGACACTAACATTGGAGTGTTGAATACAGAGTCAAACAATCAAGTAGCAGGGCGGGCCTTGGATCTGACCTTACCTTCGCCGCCGCCGCCGCCGCCGCCGACCGGGGCTCAACCTCGGTCCGGGTCCGACCCAGCGGGCGCTACGGCGCGGAGCTATCCTTATCTTGGAATAAACACAAGGTATCTTGCTCCGATAATCGACAATCTTGTATACTTCTACAGCGATTTCGTCAAGTTATTCCTAGACGTAGGTTGAATTTTTATGCATTGATGAAAAACGCGTTGCTGATAGTGGAAACTAAGTTCTTTAGACTACAATGTTCCATAATTTAACAGCAAATAAACACATGATAAAAAATATAAAGTGCTCTTCGTTGCAATAACGAAATGTACCCCAATTTACGAGCAGGTCTTTCGGTTGTCAAAATGATTTTTAAGATGCGGATGCGATCCTTGGATCTACTGATGTTTGAACGCACTCTCTCCTGTTTGACTACAATTACAACGTCTGCCTTCCTCTTGATACATCATTAAGGGGCCATTTAAAAAGTGCTTCACAAATAAGTGGGGTTGAATCTCTTTTTACTGCTCTCCAGATTCCTTTCGCACTGCCTCAATTATTATTAATAATTGTAGACTAGTACCTAGACTTCGCGATTTAACATTACAAACAGTGTATAGGAATATAATAATTAGAAATCATTTTAATAATACAGAAGCTCATTAATAACAGCCTATTACCTCATCTACATGTAACACGGATCTTTCATCGGAGCTGTGCAGGTCGCAAGTGATAGTTGTGTTTTGTCTATTGAGACTTCTGAGCATCTCAAAAACACCAGACAGAAAGGAGACTCGTATACAAAGACAAGTTTAGTGAATGGGACATTAGTAAAGTCCTGTTCGCTTGTAGGCCTACGGTCTACGCAGAATGAATACACGTTTTGAATACGCACTTATCAGTAGGGGAAAGCGTACGCTCGGTTCCTGCATCATTAATTTGCTTTTCGCTTCAAAATGATGGATCCTCTACGAGATTATTATTCACGGCAGAATTTCTCCTTGTGTTTAGCAAGACAGTATTCTTAATGAGGAAATTCTCGTTTTGGTCGAGACTGTAGATAAACGGCACCACTCTTACTTGTATGGGGAGGGCTGTCGCATGACTTTCATCGGTGCGTCTCGTTGGGCATTGAGAAATTTGGAAAGAAGACGGTTTTTTATGAATATTCAATTTATGATGACATGAACTTACATAGACGACTTAAAGGGAATTTTTCAAATTGATCTATATAGCCTAAGCTGTAAGTGTAAGTGGAACACTGAACATATTTTAGAGTTCTTCTAATACACATACTTAAAAAAAGCAACTAACGATCATTAGAGAGAGTTTTTAAGTTTACATGAAGAATCTTCATGTAAATATAGTTTTATGAATTAAATTTAAACTATAGTGTTTTATATAACTACACAATTTTAATTTGGTGTAAATCATCAAAAAAATAATGCCAGTTTTGTAGCTCTTATGTTCAATTTAAGGGAATTCAATAGGATTTTACATAGCTAATAATTAGAATTATTGGGGCAGTTATTTTTATCCTCAATTTTCAGTGAAAAGGCCATGCTTGCTAAATGTTGAGGACAGGGCTGGAATTGCTACAATGAAGTTTTTTGTAGTTTATTGCTATGCAAAGATCTTGGAGGCGTGGAAATTGTAGAAACATAACTTTAATTTTGAAGGTCATACAAAAACTGCCATAACAACTTGTGTTGCTGATTTTTTACAAACACAAGCCTGTGAATGGCTTCTCATTTTCATAAGTGATTTCCGTTTACACCACTTATGAAAATTATAGCCATTCCCTCGGTTGGTTTTGTAAAAAAATCAGCAATACAATTTTATATCAATTTTGTTTTGTTTTATGGTTCACAGAAAACTGAGGCTAATAATAATTGCCACAATAATGACTACCTATACCTATCAAATCCTCTTAAATTCCTTTCAATTTTACATAAGAATTACACACCTGGTATTACTTATTTGTGAACCATATCATATATTAAAATTGCAATATCATGCAATATCAAACACCCTGTACCTGTACACAATAATTTTAAAAAATGCTTGCATGTCTTTAAATGTATAAATTTAACTGTTTTATAAAATCCTAAAATTAAGATTCTCCGTCTTTATTACGAGATACAATTTACCAATTTAGGGACGAGGTAACATCATTTTACGAGGATCAACTGAACCATAAATAATATGGATCAAAACTGTTGAAAGTTAGAAAAATCGCTTTAGTACGTCTCTTACAAACACCGTCGGTCCGAAAAACTTAACAGAAAGTAACGAAAATGTTTAATAAAGTTTGGGGTTTGTTTTATTGAAAGTGCACAGAAAGTAATGTAATACGTAAACAAAATTCTAACATTTGTGTGTGTAGGGCCTTGACTAAATCATTGCCCATTTTATATGTTTCTATTATTATACATTTTGCATGACACTTAATGTGAAACATGTCGATTAATCCGCAGTAAATTCTGGTAAAGAACACCACTACCCTACCCATTAGAACCACGCAGGAGCAATAACACATCCCAAAAATGTTAAAACTATGCTAAAATTAAGCTAAAATTTGTGTTGTGTGGTACTGCGGGCAACATCTATTGGGAACAATGAATTTGAACGTAGTAGATTTAAGGAAGTGAACAGGTGGATATGATTTGACCTTGGTCATCCACCGCCCACAAGCCCCGGGGCCCTCGTGACCTCTGTACTAGCCGTCTCACAAACATGGCGACCCCGCTACTAGCCGTCCCGCGAACATGCTGACCCCGCTACCGCCGTCGTGACCTCTCTACTACACGTTCACAAAACATCCCGCGGGCACCGAGCCCGGCCGCGGACGCTGGAACTGTACCGTCCGACATTCCTCGGGCCGGGGTCTCCCAGCGTCGCTGCGGAGCACTCTTCCAGCCGTACACACTGGACTCCTCTTTAATGCAAAGGACTATCCATCTGCATGCTGGTTGTAGGTTTATTCACATTGATGCTTTTGGATTTACTTTTGGCATGGAAGTAATCTGCAAACGCCATATAAAGGACCTTATAAGAAAGTGTGATAAAGTACAGAATCAACTTTTTCAGATGAGATCGAAATAGTAACACATGGTGCATGGTAGTAACATATTTGAAAAAGAAAATAGTTCAAGAAAATAAAATCCAATTTGACCATTGCAATAAAAAACTTAAACTTAATCGGTAATAAAATCTGTGGATAAAATATTACATTTCCTTGTGGTTACATTACAAACGGCTACTGCAGAACTCAAAAATCAAGTTTCTGCTTTGACGGTTTTCTTTAACGATGAATTGAGTTGATAGTTTTAGGATGGACGAAGAAAGTGAGATGATACATTACAAGGGAACCGAGAGAGAAATATTCTTTACTCAATTTTGATCTAGAATAGCATTTGACATAAAAGCAATCGGTTTTTAACATGGCCTAACTATACCAACACAAATACTTTCTTATCAATGTAGATTGTAGACAGCTATAAATATAGGCCCTACAATTTACTCAATGGTTATCCACATTCGTATGAACCAAATTAATCCGACTCTCTAAGGCACGACTCGGAAATGCCTCAAAGGTTGATGTCAATGGATCACAGTGACCCAGGATCGCAGGACTCAAGGTGGGCCGGTGAAAGTATAACCTCTGATGTCGCGAGTTGGGACCCGCACTCGATATAACTGCTGCTGCACGAATTAGTGCGTCGTTGGAGTTAATGCCCAAGATACATATCTGCGAGCTACATGCTGCCGCTGACACATTACACTCGATCATAGGAGGAATGTGGATCACCTTCGAGCACAAAAATCCTGCCAAATCCTTGTCACGAGGTTGCGGGACAATAGGTCGCCCTCTAACGGAGCGGAGGTTCCTTGAGCGCTCTCTATACTGTAGTTTGTTAGGTAATGGGTTTATTCAAACTTTAAAATTCCAATATTACTTTCTGATAACTTTTTTTTTAACTGACGATAAATTAATAAAAAGAGGGTATAGAAGCAACCTATTGTATATTTGTGCCAAACAGTTAATTGCATGAAATAAGTATTTTAGTCAAACTACACTATTCAATAAAAAGTAGATCTTATAAACTTATGATTTGGAAGGTTTTAATTAGGATAACCATTGCGGAAAGCGGTCACTCGGGACCCCGTTTGGGGTGGTGACGTTACGCACATGGTCAACAGGTCATCAAAAAAATTTGTAGTTCAGTTTCTATGTTAAAAAATGAACTCGGGGCCATATAACTGACCCTCATCAACAAATTGAAACGTTGTGCAATGAACGTATGCGTCCCAAAACCCACAAGCAACAGCCGCGAATAAACGCATTTTGTATCTACAATAAATTACAGGCCGTATGGATGAATAAGTTCATGTTCATTGTTTAATTCCAACCAACGCTACAGGTAGGCACTCCTACAGCCACCGCCCCCGCCCGCCCCCGCTGGGGGAGGAGCCCCCCGTTCTCACGACTTGTAATTGCACACCGAGCTCGGCACGATTAATTTCGGCCACTAAACCAAAGGGTTGATGACGTTTTTTCTATTGTTCGGGAACGGTTTCGAGAATCCCCGCAACGGTAAACACGAGGCCAATTTGCCCACCCTATACTTTAGCCGGGCCCGTCGGATTAAGCGGAGGGCGCAACGGCTTCGCATCGTGGACGATCGATCATTTGCAGACGATGCGATTCCGGAAACTGGGAAAGAGTCGTTTTCGGATGAAATTGTTAAATCTATCACTTTTAGCTATAATTAAATCATTCTGACCTTTTAAATTACAAAACAAAAGGTTATGCACCAAGCGGGGTTCTCATAATTGGCAGATCTTTTTTCTTCTGGAAGTTGAATTACAATAACCTATTTCCTTTCACTTATAATCTCACACATATTTTAATTAGAATTACAAAAACGAAACGTTTAAATGTGTGTTTTTTTCAGGGAGTATGTTTATAGGGTATAATAAGTTGAACGCCATGAAAGTCACAAAACTACAAAATATCATGCGATCCTATGTTTTTATATAACTTGACATAAACCTAATTATTTCTCATATCATTGTCAACTTAATCATTAAAGCGGTGTAGCACCTCATAAAACGTGTTTAAGGTCAAGATTTCTCCGTGTTGTTGTGTTCAGGTTTATGAGCGCTGTACTGCCACTTTACTATGTGGAGTCTCATAGCTTGTAATTCAGCCACTACATGGGAGGGTTTGCGGCGGACGCCTTATCAGACCATAAACCAGAGTATGAAACTGCCACCCTTTGTCTGCGGTTTAACGGCTTTATTGAGCTCCACCCGAGAAGAGTGACTCAGGGGTGGATCCTGTAGTCCATCTACTGTAGTCTTTAAAAATCTTGCAAGTTCGTTAAAGTCTCTGTGAAAGGCATTTATGAGTATATATGAGACTATAAAATTTTTTACGTACACACGTATTCTAAACTGAAACCAAATTGAATAATTCGTTGGGGTTGTAGATGCTTCGAAATTATTTTATTTTGTCTCGGCCAGGTGAATATAAATTCTTTCAATTAAATTAATACATTAACAATT
Organism: Neoaliturus tenellus; assembly: GCA_030545055.2. Taxonomy (NCBI): domain Eukaryota; kingdom Metazoa; phylum Arthropoda; class Insecta; order Hemiptera; family Cicadellidae; genus Neoaliturus; species Neoaliturus tenellus. Next base: position 130,946,805 of record CM061532.1, read on the forward strand.
AAAAAACAACACTGAATAACACAAATTTATTACTATACCGTAAATCAAGAACTATTCCACAGATTTGTGTTTAACTATTTAAATACTAAGGGGGCCAAGCATTTGCTAGGTAAACTTGTAAAACGTGTAAGACAAGAACGTTTTCTTCATTCAATCGCTCGTTCGCTTCGCTCATACTCGCAGTCCAAGGGGTGCTGCAATCTGCTTAAAAATTAACAAGACATATGAAAAATGTAACACCCACGTTGGTTTATTTCTACAGTTATCAGCTGATTTGGTTAAATTTTAATAAAAATATTCCCATAAATAACATGGACACGTTGAAGTTTGAAGGACTGTGGGAAGGCACCAGATTTTTCATAAGATAAGGGACAGTTTCAACTTGATTCCTCGTAGCAAACCCCCCCCCCCCATAAACAACCAAACCCTCAAAGATCTTGGACGAGAAAAAGTTTTGCTCGTACAAACAGTGCTTGTTTTAGAGTGAAAGATAATTATTTTATGTTACTTAACCGCCCCTCCAATCGCTTAGGCCACCGAGCCGAGGCGGTGTCGCAGGGACAGGCCCTACACCCACAGCAGGCCTACAGTGGTGGGTGCTTCTATCCCGATGCGGCGCTCAGTACACGGTACACGTGTTTACGGCTCTTGGCCACAATTAGAGCAGATGCTATCGCAACGATATGCAGCCATTAATTGTAGCTGTAAATAATTGCCGCTCCCGGCCTCAAGGGGCAGATTCAATTTAGATGTAGATAGGCCTACGGTACGCGATTACGCACAGTGCCAGAGATGCGCCAAAAACGAGCGACGACAGAGACGAGTTTATGGCGCACGGTGGCTGGCGCTCACCCACCCTTGAAAGCTAAATGAGATGGGGAAGTGCGCCAATATTGTACCACCTAAGCATAAAGTCAATTTTCAGAAAACCAGAAGTATAAAAAAATCAAAATCAGGATGGTCTTGTAGTACTTAATGGCATCTATGTTCTATAAAAGTTTTAAGTAATTTCGTTAAAAAATATAATAGGAAAAAATTGTTTTTTTGGTTTTAAAAAATTGCCATAATTGTACCATGTACCCCTAAATTGTACCACCTGTTTCCAATAATTGTACCAGTTTCCTTAATTGTACCTATTGTAAAATTAACCCTTATTTTGCAATAAAAACACAACATAATTATTGAAATTATATTTATTGTCAAACAAATTATTATATTATGTTATAAATATTCTAAAACATGTTTATTTGTATAAAAAAATTATACATAGGGATAGTGTAATATAGTAAAATTATTCAGTATTAGAAAAACACTTGTATTTATCATACGATTTATATCATATATTAAAAGTTGTAAAATCGTTAAACATAGAATGTGCGATGAAAATTATATGTAAGTTGTCAATGTTATATACAAATTACATTATGTCATAAGACTAAATGCCGTAGGTAAAAACAAGGATAGCTCCTTTCAAATATTGAATGTTCTCTATGGAAAATAATAACTTTAAAACATGTTGTTACAACTGGTCTTCTAGTTCTTTTGGTAATTCTTGAGAGTGGCCAAGCTTTTTAGAGTCATAATTTGCATAGACTTTAGTTCCCTGTATGTGCCTTTTTAAGGTCGGCTTCGGAATTCCATAAGTTTGGCAAACTGCATTTAAACCACCGTTTTCATAGGCCGAAATAGCGCGGGACATGTCGTCTTCGGTCCATTTGTCATACTTTTTAATTTTCTGAGCCATTTGGAAACAAAATACAGTGTTAGCCAAAATTGTACCACTTAGAATGGTGGTACAATTATGGAAACACAGAGTGGTACAATTTAGGGTAACGCGCCATCTTTAACTCAACTTGCCATAACTACACTGAAAATACACCTAGGAAATTGGTTCTTACGTTGATTTACAGGCAATCAATCACTTAACCAATAACATATTCTGAATATTAATTTACCCTGGATGGTTTCTTATGAATTCCAATAAACTAAAGCATCAAAACTATAAGAAACGAGTCAAAATATCAAAACAATTTTTCACAAAATAACGAACACGACTCCATGCGTCCCAGTCAATGCTCTGGCTAATGAGGTTGACTAAGGGTCAGAAATAGCTGTAATGAGCGTTAGTGGCAGCTTAGTTTCCTCAAAACCATGGTGGTACGATTTTGGCGCTGGTACAAATTACGCGCACTTCCCCTACGCATACGCCTACAGTAGTGTAAAAGTAAGGCTTTTAAAACAGTTCAAGGTCACCTGAGCGATGACGTCATCGATGACGTCATCGAGGTCAATGACCCCATCGATGACGTCATCGATTGCATCATCGATGACGTCATCACCAATGACGTCACTTCCTTGACGTCACACCCATGACGTCACAGAAATGACGTGCTGATGACGTCATCACCCCTTACGTCACCAAGATGACGTCATCGATGTCACAAAGGTCAAGGTCACGCTGAAACCTAAAATTTTTTGGCACTTTTGCTGTTTCTCGCACTACGCTCCGAGTTTCAGTCACAGTTACCATGACCTTGACAACTTGGAGCGAATTTGCGATGAGAAACAGCAAAAGTGCTGAGGAAACTTGAAGTTTGCAACGTGACTCTGCCTAAACCGTCATGTGACACCGCTCGGGTGACCTTGAACTGGCCCAAAAGCCTTACTTTAACCATTACTGCAACCGCGATGTGCACCCTACGACAGACACCGAGCGACTGACTGTCCGGCCCCGCGCACTCTAGGTATATGGGAAGTGGTGGGGGGTACTGCGAAGAACTCGGGAAACTCGAAAATGTCAAGCCAGGTAGCACCGTTTCGGTGCTACCTTAAATTTACATGTTAAAGTGTGATGACCTTGAGGTCGACTGTGAACCTGGGGCTTAGGATTGTGTTTAACAGCTTGACGTTTTCGCCAGAGTTCAAGTGTGGTGACCTTGAACTGGTTAAAATTAAAACTGCACAGCAGACTGCACAACACGGATGTGCACCCTACGACAGCTGCCGAGCGACTGACCTCCAGGCCCTGCGTACTCTAGATATATGGGGAAGTGGTGGGGGAAATTTCAAGGTCATTCAAACGGAGTTTTAAAAAAAAGTCAAAGAGTAGAAAGACTACTCTTGTGAGTCTATAGCGATTTCATTGATAGTGAGTGCTTCGGTATGCCAAGTTGAGTCATTTGGCCATGAAAAACATTTCTGTTCGCAACAGTAGTTGAGTTGACTTTCCATGTTGCTGCGGTGAAGGTGCGCAATGAAATAATGCTGTAGTCAGTGAGAGTGCACCTTAAATAAACTCAGTGGAGGGGGAAAGGTCAAGGTCATTCAAACAGAGTTTTAAAAAAGATGACTAGTCGTCCTCCTCGTCCGTCGTACTTGGAGAGCTGTCAGACGAAGAGCCCCGTGCAGGTGCTCTCCAGATGAAATGTATATCTATTTGAAAGCGCAGGCCGGGATCTTGTACCATCAACTCCTTCAATCTATTACATACCAATTCCACTTTGTACACATTGTTAATAATCAACACCCAAGGCTTTGGCTGAACATAACGTGTAGTTGAGTCAGCCTCGCAGACAGTTACATCTTCCGGTGAAATTGGAGTGTATAAATGTGTAAAATCTCGTTGCTGAGGCTGGCTTGAAGTTGAAGGTTCTGTGCCGACCCTGGTTGCATCAAAATTCAAATCCATTCTACATTCAAGAGGTCCAGGGTTCCCGTTGAATACATTGAGTAATTTTTGATACAAGACTTCCACTTCTGTCGCATCCTGTAAATGAACAGTCCACCGCAAGGGAAATGCTTCGTCCGTAGTGGAGTCAACTTGAGAAAGAGTTCTTTCCGCCATGGCAGCTAAGCAAGGAATGAGGTGAGCTGCAGTCAGTTGTAACATTATCGAAAAGTAGAGGGGGAAATTTCAAGGTCATTTAAAATTGGGTTTTAAAAAAGGAAGGAGTGGAGGGGAAAGTTCAAGGTCCTTCCAACATCAGTAGTGGAGTCAGCTTGGCTGATGGTGTTGTCCGCCATGGTTGCTTGTCGAACAAGGAATGACGGGTGATGTGATACTCATGCAGGAACATGGTGAAGTGGTGGGGGAAGTTTCAAGGTCATCCAAACGGAGTTTTAAAAAAAAGGAAAACCTACAAAGTAACATTGAAACTTTCCAACTGATGGTGGCGGGCGTTTTCTTCTGCAACCTTGCCGACACATGTGACTATACCATATAGTATGAAAAGTACAACCATAATAAGGCCGAACAATAAAAGATAGCCGTTGACTATCATGATATTTTCTGAGTGGATCTGCTTTCTTCTTATCTCCCTCTCTTGCATCCTCTTCTCTAACTCGTGGATGAAGTCGCAGCATGCGTGAGGACATCTTTCATCTGTTGGTAGGTTTGCCATTGTTGATGTTGTCGGTTTGGCTGTTGAAGATGGAATGAGGTTTCTAATCGTGATGTGCCATGTACACCAATAGTGAAGTGGTGGGGGTAGCAAAGCAGTGGAGGGGGAAGTTTCAAGGTCATTCAAATTGTGTTTAAAAAAAAACCTATCTTGTTACTGAGCTAATATGTCAGTAACAAGATAGGTGTTTTTGCTCATTTACTTCTTTAATATAATGAAAAAATAAACATATTCTACAATGGTTAGAACAGGAAATACAACTGCTAGTCAGCTGAAGTAATCCAAGTTGTCCGGCTCGGTCTTCATGGACGTCGGTGAGGAAGCTGTCGATGAGTGTCCAGGCTCTTCCTTTGGCTGCCGGGTGTTCCGTATATTGCAAGCGTAGACTTGCACATTTATACGGTAGCCTCTTGCCACCATTAGCTGCAACTCCTTGTACAAATCGTTCAGCTCCTGTTGTGTCTTGATAGTCACCTCCTCATAGCTGGCACAGCTTACGTTGAGAGACATCCTGATGTTGCTAGGTTGGCTGCTGGAGTAGAAATGAAGCCAAGGCACAGCGCTTGGAGGTATATGAAAAAGTGGTGGGGGTGTTTGCATTCAAACAGGTTTGACTTGTAGCGTGGTGGGGGTAACTGTGAAATGCAAAGGTCAAAGGTCAAGGTCACCCGCGAAGTTTAAAAAAAAATGCAACATATCAATATGTGACAAACTTCACATATTGATATGTTGCATTTTTTTGTCTTTTGTATTTTTTTGTTTTTTATGGTTTATTTATTTATAAAACGTTACAATAACATATTTACAACAGTAAAACTTAAATCTAACACTGCTGCTTGTCGGCGATGTGGATGGTCAACTCGGTGGAATTGCTACCCGTGCAACCGTGGGAAACCAGGTAGAGACAGCCGGGTTGGATGGAGCGCAGATCCTCGTTCTGGAGGAGATGGACGAACCGTTTCGGCAGGTAGACTTGGAACTTGGGCTCATCCCCCGGAGTGAACGGTGCCTCGCTAAGACTGCAGCAGATGGCCTCTCCAATTGTAGTCTCCATCTTCTTCATGGCGTGGATAATGTAGTGCTTCTCGTCTTTAAGTTCGGAACACTTCTTGACGGGTAGTATGGTAGATTTGGAGTGAGCATTGAACTGCTCAACCAAAGTTTGCAGGAACTGGTGAGATGCCATGGTCGAGATATAGATCGTCTTCTTCGTATTCTTGCTGGGAGATGTTGTCGTCTCGGAATCTCGAGTAATACTCATGCCAGGTCCCGGTCTGCTCCTCACTTATATAACCCCCGTTACCCCCACCACTCCCCATTTCCCCACTTTGAAGGTAAGATGCGAGCTTATAGGCGTTTTTTAAAGCGCAATGTCTATCTTTTTCATGTTCTGGACTTTTAGTACAAATACAAACATTTTCCATCGTATACTTGTAATTTTTATCCAATTCCACATCATTAACCGGAACATGAGTAAATCCTTCGATCCATCTTTTCTTTTCCAGCCCCTTTGTGTAAATATTGGTAAACTTGTCTGAAAAGTGATGCATAATGTGATACAAGTCCGTGTAACTTGTAAAACCATCATACCAATCGATATGATGGAAGTGTTTTGAAATCCATCTGTTGGTAGTAGCGGCTTTACTGGTTAAAGATGAATAAGAACATGGTGGTTTAAATAAAAACGAATAAGGAACACTTGTATTGATGTCGAAAAACACAAGTTCTTTTATGATAAATCTATCATCATTACCCCGAAACGCTTGGAACTCAATTATACCAGGTTTGGACTTTACTTGTTCTTCTTCCTTGTCCATTGCGAAGATCACTCGTCTGCTCATGACGAAGTCCAAAGGTCAACTGATTTCCACACCACGGTAGGTACGACTTTTTTACCCGGCCGTACAGTTGTTGGCGCGTTGGTGTATATTTAACGTGGGCACCGTCCCCGGTAGGCCTAACCCCACAAAGTGTTTGATATTGTTTTAAAAATTAACCATTGCTGTGTAGTTAATTGTCATTTAGGTTTCCATCTTTACATTTTCCTTGTTTTCATTTTCATCACTAACACTTGATTCTTCTCCTCCTTCTTCTTCCTCTTTTTCATGTTTTACTGATTTCTTATGTAGTTGAGCGTACTTTTCCAATTGTCTCCACATTTGTACTTCATGAGGAACCCTATTGAATATAGAAGTATCTACAGGTCCGTACAATATAGGTGCGTCCGGTTGTTTGTCCAAAGTGTCTTCCAGATAATCTTTAATAATTGAACTTGAAAACACCAGTTGTCTCAAGTATCTCGTTATTGGTTCAGTTGCACAAGTTAGAATAAAAAACTCTTCTCGATTAAGTTGAATCTTGTTATCATGTCTTGTTGTGTCTCTAAACCGCAACTGATGATCACCACGATGTTTAACAATATCGATTTCCACATTTGAATCCAAAAGGCCTACTCTTGTCTTTCTTCCAAACATGTTACTACTTAAATAGCATTCTAGCAGATGCAAGTGTTTCATAAACGATTCCCAAGCAGTGTCCGTAAACAAAATCATTTTGGGTCCATGAGTTAAAATTACAGTAGGGGAATAATCTGTAGATTTCATAACACCGATTAAAACACTTTTGTCCAAACTGGAAGAGATTGGGTAAAATATTCGCAAGAATACCTCACTTAATATGTTAGGAGAAATATTATCTTCAATATCCCTTTTCCTCTTGTGTGCATTCTTTCTTCTTTTACCTTTTTCCTCAACATTATTACTGGCGTGGAGTTGTCCGCAAGCGTTGTGTTCATCTCCCTCCGGTTGACCTTGAAGATCTAAAAAGTCGGATATCTCCTTCTCAATATCTACTACATTTTCTTGTGTACCACTAGGAGAAGCCATATTGAATAAGATGCTACCCATACAACAACAGGCAACAAACTGATAAGGAGCGAGCTGAACGCTCTGCTTTTATACTCGCGGAATGCATTGGAATGTAGGAAAACCGGTCTTTTACAATACATTTTTAACAATTCCAGTTAAAGGTGTGTATGTTACGATTTTATCATGTAGAATTAAACAGTATGCAGTTGTATTAGCCGATATAGGCGCGTTGAATTCCATTTCTATTTTTATATCTACACTTGATGATTTTACCGATTCATTTTGTTTAGAACAATCGATTACAACTATAGGGTAACCATCTAAGTATTTTTCTGGTGATAGTAAAGGTGCATTCGTTTTACCATAATATGAACTTTGGAATCTTGCATACATATCGTACAATATGCTGTACTTTTTATTAGCGAATGACACATTTAAATTATCGTATGGAAAAAATTGTGAATTTAAATAAACTTTAATATTTTTCAAGTTGCAATGATCAAATTGGCCTGCATGTTTGGTGATGGTGTCTCTTCTGCCTGTTTGTAAACCAAATATAATATACCTGGCTCGTTCCACATAATTAGATGTTTTAACTGTCCAAGTGTGTCGATCCGTAGTTGGCAAGCTGGGATGTTCATGAAATTCCCAACTTCTAAAAGGAATTACAATATCACGATCAGCCTTTAACTTTCTTAATAGTAGCATTCTATGCTCGTCAGCTAATTTTACATGTGGAACTCTCCATACAATTTTGTCTAATGTTAATTTCCATTCTAAAGTTGCATCTGTTGTACCGTCTGGAGCTTTAATAATATCTTTATCGTTTGAAGATCTCAACAAAACTAATTCTTGTTTAACGTTTAATATTATTTTCCTATAATCTTCAGCAAAACCAAGCAACAAACGTAACGGAATATGAAAATCAAAATTTCCATTTGTATCTGGAGTGATTGTGTCTTTTGCAGGTAAAACCCATCCTGCAGGTTGTATTAAATTGGTTTCATTAGGTGATATAGATGTTAATCCCTTTAAAGTTGTTGCAATACCTACTTTTTTAGTAGAATCAACTGTTACACCTGATATTTCATATCTAATTTCATCAAACAGGAAAGCCATGGGATTATTTATAAATGGAACTGTTGTACCAGTAGTAGTACCGTCCTTTTTAGTAACTTTTCCTTCAATATACAAGTAACTTTCACATGGTAGTGTGTAAATGTCTTGATTTTGTATGGGAATACGAATTTCATCGTTATTGTTTAATTTTGATGAAGTGTAAGGGTTGTGGGTGTGATATTCTTTTTCCCATAGGGTTTCGTCGAATGTTGGACCCTGAGCTATATCCAGTATATCCATTATCGGTTACTTTTAATCCAATTCTCTCTAAGAAACGAATGTTCTCGCGTGTTAACTCCTCCACAGCTGAAGAGCTACTAATGCGGATTCCCGTAGGTTGTTCGCTTTTAAATGTTAAACCCATGATTTTGTATTAAAGTGTTGATTTTAAATGTAATCTAACCGTAATAGGCTCTTCTCGGAAATCTATCAAGTTACCGTCTTGATCCAATACGTTCAACACGATGTCTGAAATGAAAGTGGTGTTCAAAGGTAGATATACCAGGTTTTGCGGCTTTTCAACAATTTTAAATCCAGGTGGTACACTGGGGTAAAAAGTATGTATTATATGAGTATTTGCTCCATCTCTGTAAGCTCCTTGTATAATGTTACAAGTTATGTCTATACTATTGACTTTTAATATTGTTACAGTTTGTTTACCGGAATGTGTTTTATTTGGTTCTAAAATTGCTCCATCTTTGGGAAATCCTAATAAATCACCAATTGAGTTTGGCTTAGTGAAATCTATATAATATTTTGAAGTAAGCTCAGCTTTCATTGTATTATTATTACCTTTTAGCGATATATTGTCTTTTCCCATTTTATTTTGCAAAAATTCATTAATATGATCAATTTCATAAGAACCTGTGGGTAAACTGCACTCTTCTAAGTCTGTTAACTTACCACTGGCATCTTTTCCTTTATAATAATGCAATAAGTTATTTTTACCTTCCGTAACATTGGGAATAGAGTTGTAAGTTGTAAAATCCAACAGTGCTGCCTCCCAAAATCTTCCTTTTTGCAAGCGTAACGCTGGAAAAAGGATACTTCGTAAAGTGGACGATTTTCCTGTTAATGATACCGTATAGGAAGACATCTCAATAGTGACTGATACTTTTAGCTAGGAATTCCAAACATAAATGGCCGCATATTGAAGTATTATCAGGTTGTTCTCTTTTATAGTTGTAATATATGTTTTTAGCAGATTTAAAGTAATGTTCAAGTTCTTTAGGTGGTGGCAAATTTCCAAAACTATCAAAATAATATACATTACTATTTAGTTTCTTATAACACACCCAATGGGTGCCGGACCCTTCAGTATTATCCAAATTTACGATTCCAGTCTCATTTTTCCATATTTTCTTTGGTAAACTGTCTTTCATAAATACTCCGCGGAAAAATGGTATTTTTAAACAGGAAATATATTTAAATAATTCAACATTAGTCAACGCTTTATGTGGTATAACCAATTGATTTCTTTTATTTAATATGCACGATACGGTCTTAGGTATAGACCAGCCCCGTTTTTTACCATTGACCATATTGTCGGTTTTTTATTATTTTTCCTCGGAGAACGTCTTTTTAGTCTAATATTACCACCATGTTTTCTCTTGGTTGATCCTTTTTTATTCTTACCCCTCCTTTTTCCACCTCCTACCGCTGTTTTAGCCTTCATACCTGCTGTTACCGCTAAAGCTGCTGCTTTTTCCGCAATACTAGCGTCACTAGACTTTACTCGTTGCCAAGCTATATTCGCTAGCTTTTTATCAGCGATTGACCTATTTTTTGAATCGGTAAACGTGGAATATGCGATATCGTGTTCTTTACAAGCCTGATCTAACTTATTTATGCCTGGATCACCTCTTTCCAGTCGTTTTTTTTATTTAGTTCCTGGTCCGCAATACTGATAACCTCCCGGTATGTGAAATTCGTATGGTAAAGCGTCTATTGCTCTGTTTACGATAGATCCTACTGGGATATGATTTAAAGCTTTACTTAACAGAGAAACCGCTGTGGACGTGATACCGCCTCCTTTCCGTATAGTGTCTCGATATGGACTGGTGTAATGAAACGCCATGATTGTCTTTTATATTTGAAAAGCGTAACCCATGTGTTACCTCTATGACAGGTTGCACATAAATGATGTAATATATGGTGTTATTTAGTTAAATATCAAAAGTACCCCAATCTGATGATCTAAACTTTTGTGTGTTATGATTAAAAAAATATTTATAAAGAATTTCTTGTTTAATCCATGTATTTCTCATTTTTTCGTCAATAGGTTTATGTTGTCCTGCTACAATATAATTATGCATATCAAATAATAAATTACCTATTACTTTAACAAGAAAATTAACAGTTACAGCGTTATTGGCATAATCAGGGTCTGCAACATTTGTTAATCGTTTGTTATCACAATTCCACCATTTTTTTCCAGTTGACTCTAATTGTATTATCTGTTCATAAGTAACAGCATCACCAGGCTTTTCACCAATACCTAAATTTGTCAATAACTTTCCTTTACCATCCCAAACATAATTGTTTTCTTCAAGTAAAGTAAACTTTTTATTTCCTTGTACAAATACATCTCCTTGACGTGTTACTACTTGGTTTTGTTTCACAAAACCGGAGGTTTCTTGTTTTAAAGTTTCCTTCATTTGACCCACCGTTGCACCATCTGATGGTGCAAAACCATCTTTTACATTCGCTAAACAATTACCAAGACAGTCAATAACTCCTACATCACGTGTAATACAATGATCTTTGATGTATTTTAAATTTACAGCATCATTTTCATTTTTTGGATAACCTATATCTTTAATAACAAATTTATAAAAAGAAAACCCATCTTTTGTCTTTTCAGGTATTATAGAATGTAAATAGCGTCTATTTATGCTGTCTTTTTCATCTACAGGGTCTGCTACGTTGGATATACGCCGATTTTCAGCATTATACGTTTTTCCATTAAATTTTAACGTATTCTTTAATTCCGATGATAAATAACCTCTGTTTATTGCATCAGCGTTTTGATTTGGCTTACCAACGTTGGAAATTCTATGATTACCCGCGTTATATGTGTTTTTATCTAATTTCAGTGTTGGTACTATCTCTTTTTTTAATACTTTTAAATTTATTGCATCATTTTCATCTGTGGGATCATTAATGTTTTTTAACCGTTTATTACTAATATCATAATCTCCATCAGGTGTTTGTGGTAATCCAACACCTCTTTTTAAAGTATTAAAGTAATATAATCCATCTGATGAATACCGTCCGAACTTGTCAACACTCATGGTGCAACTGAATAACATTCTAGAGTGTAACCCATTTTTATAATATTAGTCCCGATTTCTAACCCATATCAGTTTTTATACAAATTCTTAGTCTTCATCAGTTACATTTGCATCATTCCCGGGACATTTAAAATATTTTAAATCTGCACTAATTAATGATCTGTCTGCTTCATTTCTAAATACATGATTTTTATGAATAAATTCCTCACCAGACAATTTTCTAAATCCGCTAAATGAATTTGGATCTGCAATTAATATATTTTGATAATCATTTACATCCATTAATTTAAATCTTTTGGTATTATAAATAAACTCTTGATTTGCACTATCATATTGTAATGTTTGTCCTACAGTTGCAGCATCCTTTGGATCTGTTCCTTGTGCCAAATTACCTATTTTCTTATTTTTCGCATTGAAAGTACTACCTTTTGGTTTGTCTAATATTAAAGATTGTTTTACTACAACACAATCGTAATCATCGATACCTGGAAATATGTCAATTATTCTTCTATTTGTACCCAACCAACTTCTATGATAATTGTTTGGATTAGTATGTAAAACTTGTGATAAAATCGGAACATCATGAGCATCTGTAGCTAATTGCACATTTGATAATTTCATGTCTTTGCAATCCCAAACATTATTTTTTTGTTCAAGTAAAATAAACTTTTCATTTCCTTGTACAAACACATCACCCGACCGTGATACTACTTGATCCTGTTTTACAAATCCAGATGTTTCTTGCTTTAAAGTTTCCTTCATTTGACCCACTGTTGCACCATCTGATGGTGCCGAACCATCTTTAACATTCGCTAAACAATTACCTAGACAATCAATAACTCCTACATCACGTGTAATACAATGATCTTTTATATATTTTAAATTTACAGCATCATTTTCATTTTTCGGATAACCTATATCGTTAATAACAAATTTATAAAAAGAAAAACCATCTTTTGTCTTTTCAGGTATTAATGAATGTAAATAGCGTCTATTTACGCTGTCTTTTGCATCTTTAGGGTCATCTACGTTGGATATACGTTTATTTTCAGCAGTATACGTTTTTCCATTGAATTTTAACGTATTTTTTAATTCTGATGATAAATAACCTTTGTTTATTGCATCAGCGTTTTGATTTGGCTTACCAACATTGACAATTCTATGATTACCTGCGTCATATGTGTTTTTCTGTAGTCTTAATGTTGGTGATATCTTTTCTTTTAATACTTTTAAATTTATTGCATCGTTTTCATCTGTGGGATCTTTTATGTTTTTTAACCTTTTATTAGTTATATCATAATCCCCATCAGGTGTTTGTGGTAAACCAGCTCCTCTTTTTAAATTATTTGCGTAATATAACCCATCCGAGGAGTAACGTCCGAACTTGTCGACACTCATGGTGCAACTGAATAGTAATCTAGTGAGTAACGCATTTTTTATGAGATTACCCCACGGTTTCGGAGTTCATCCACTAAAGCCACCCATTCGTTTTCCAATCCAGTATGACCCGCTTCTTTAGCTTCATGTATTAGTTTCATTCTATCCACCAATTTATTGATATTATTGTAATAAATCACATTTGTGTTATATAGTTTCTTCATTAAACCTGTACCTGTAACAGATTTGTTTCTTTTTCTTGGTTCTGGAGCACTTATATCCAAAGTGGATGACACAAACCTTCGTTTTACAGGTTTTCTTGGCATTATCGGCATTGGTTGTCTTCTCGTTGTTGGTATTAACTTGGATACAAATACTCTATATTTTAAAGACTTAGATCTAAAAACTGGTTGGTCAGCTAAATATTTTCTCCTGTATGCATTGGTGTGTTCCAAAATCTGTTTATATGCTTCCATGTCTTCTTCTTTAACTAACAATTCTAAAGGCTTTTTTTCAAATAATAATTCAAATAATCCTCTTGTGCCCTTATATCTTTGATTACCAACAATAATATTATCATCTTCATCAATGTTTACCGGGCTATTACCAACCATTAAACCTTCTTCTGTTAATCTTACTCCATAACTATGGTAGTTTTTATTAGGATTTATTCCAGCTAACATTTTTATCATGTATTTCCTTCCTAAAGGTCCTTTGTTATGAATGTTTTCACCCAACAAGCTTATGTTTGACGGACCTTCCCTTGCTTCTTCTTTTTCCTCTTCACTAGCAGTTGATACATCTTCATGTCCTCTTTTAGCTTTTACTTCATATAATTCTCTTATACCACTATAGTCTGGTGATTCTAGCTCTCTTTCAGGTTCTCCGCCGGTAAAACCACTATATGTAGAGGATTCCAGGTCTTCATCACTAAAATCTTCTGATTTTACATTTTCTCTTTCAAACTTTGTAATAGGTGCAATTGCATCTCCTTCCAAAACGGGTTTAGCAAATTTTTTGTTTAATTGTTTCAAGGGTTCAGTAATAGGTTTAAAAGTAGATTCAAGAAATTTCTCCCTTTCGCTAATACCTAATTTTAATGCTCTGTTTTTATCTCGAATAGAATCACTAAGTGATTTTATTTCCTTTATTAACTTTTCTTGGTTAACCATGTTTGTAGCAAGACGTGTTGTACAACAATGAATGTTTTACATCATGAACAGTGTATTAGTATAAATTTATCAAATCCTATCCTGTATCGACCATTGTTTAGCGGTTGTTCCTTCATAATTGTTAAAAACCCATATTTTTCAGCCCAAGCCTTTCCACACAACTCTTTAAATCGTTCAAATGGCATATCCGCACTTACATGGTCATAATATATGTGTTTTAGGTTGGTTTCATCCTGTTTAAATACAATTAACATGTTTGCATTGTCTCTAATGAGCTGTTTCGGTATTTTGCTGTAAGTTTGACCAATATAAATGCTATCTATGTTGTTATGTCGACCCATGGCGAAGTAATTTCTTATTGTATTTTGATTTTCACAAGATACGTCGTCAAATATGAATACTGAGAATGGTTTAGCCTCTTGCGGTTGCATGACACTCTCGCTCGCGTTGAATTTAAAATATTTAACTTCAGGCACATTATTGAGTATTTGTTCCAATAACTGATATTTTGGTTGTTATAGTGACTTTGAAAATACATATAAATTATTAAAACGTAATCCTTTAGGGTTTGTAATCAAATTGAATACTACATTTGTTTTTCCACAATTGGAAGGACCGGTAACCAGACAACGCACCGTGTTTGGTAACAAAACACCGTGTTTCCCAGTATTGAATTGAGAACCATCCACTGTGAGTTCATCTATATTATTAATAGTAAAATTGTCTTTTTGCGGTATTATCTCCATCCTTTGTAATGGTTCAACCCAAAATGATGCTCTATCATTATATTAGATCCTTTTTAGGTATCCAAGAATCTTCCGTTTTATTAAATCCTAACCATCGTACTTTAACCTTATCCTTTTTTCGTTGCAACACCTTTTCAACTAAATATACATCACCTACTGTTGATTTTAACATTTCATGTCCATAACCCTCCTTCAAGCAATTGTCCTTTATTATCTTTTAAAATGTAAGTTTCTGGTACTGTAGGTTGCACCTTAAATACGGTAAATACCTCATTTGTCCAGTTCGGAAGATATCTTTTACTGAATACACCTTTGTATTTGCTTATTCGCACTTTATCGCCAACATTAAACCTTTTAGGCTTTAGTTTTTCAACTTTTGGTTTAGTATTCATTTTTATACGTTTTAATACAAGTTTTTCATTTTTATTAGTCACCTGGCTTGGTTTCATACCGATAGTTCTATGAAACTTGTTATTGTAATCGTTTATAAGTTTTGGTAACATATCAATCCATATGTGCGATCCTCTGTTGGAAAACAACTTATACATCGCACCTTTTAAAGTTCTGTTAAATCTTTCAATTATTGATGCTTTTACCTCTGAATTGGTTGAGTAATGGTTAATGTTGTGTTTTTTCATTAAATTTGCAAATTCCTTATTAAAATATTCTTTTCCATCATCAGTTTGTAAATGTTTTATAGTATGTTTGTCTCTTTGTATAGCTGTTTCCATTGCTTTTGTAACACTTTTACCGCTTTTATCTTTTAGTGGTAAAGCATCTGCCATTTTTGAAAAACAATTAATAATAGTCAATATGTATTTAAATCCTTTATTTTGTTTACTATAAGGAATCATTTCGATTAAATCCGCTTGATATAAATCATTTATTCCTTTTATCACTGTATTTCTTCGTGGAAACTTTCTTCTTGCAGGTTTATGAAGTTCGTTGACAATTTCTTGCTTCAAGTTCTTCATATTGCAGGTTTGAATGTTTCATGTATCATATGTATAATCACAATGAATGTTGTCTTGAATATTCACATCATTTATATAGGTCAAGGTCATCCAAACTTGTGTAAAAAAATGGGGAACACGGCGTTTGACTTGCCGTGTTCCCCATTTTTTTACGGAAGGAGAAAGGAATAAGGTCGAAGTTGTAGAAGGACGAAGAATAGGTTACTAGTTGATAGGGTTTAGAGAGTAGTGGCCGAAAGGAAGAGTATGGATTTTATCCGGCATAATATGCCTTTTATCATCTTGAGCTGATAGTGCTCTTTTAACTTCAGTGACACTGTAGACCTCATGTTTAAAGCTTCTGATAGTGTTGAACGTTGCAGACATTGTAGAATCTTCAAACAAGCAGGTCTTGTAATGGTCAAATGTCACATGTTTCTTTAAGTATGATGTTTTGACTCCTTTAGCTTTCTTCACTGTCGGTATGTCATTTTCCATATACATCTTGAAGGAATATAATTTGGACATCAGCGCAACTATTTCCTCCAAAGGCATTCCATTTGCTTCATCTTTAAATTTTCCAATTACTTTTTTATTCTTTTCATTATAATTTGGATGGTTCTTTGGATAGTCAGAGAAGTCAAAGTCGTCTTTGTATGGGAAACTCCTTAGATCTTCATACATGTCCAAAGTCTTTAACCAGTAGATGAACGCGTCGGTATCCAGTTATGCAACTCCAATGTTGTCTCTTCCGTAGTGTTTAACCATTTTGTTGTAATGGAAATCATACATCAGAGTTTTACTTATATCCAAAATCGACATTCCAATGTATAACGGACGATCCATCACTATTGTTGTTTTCTTCATACTAACGGCGACTAGATCTTCGTTTATAATCATGGATGTTCCAAAATTTGGTTTTTGCACTAATTTTTCCAATTTCCTAGGATCACTTACTAATTTTACAATCTTGTGTTTTCTTTTGTTTTCTAAGGTCTTCCCAAAGATGGCGTTGTTCATCAATTTATAAAAGTCCTTTTCAAATGCTGATGTTGCTGCTGCTCTTCTTGTAGTGTTGGAATCAATATATGGTTTCAACCAACAAGACTGGGTGAATTCAATTGCTCTATGAATTCTTACTAAACGTAGACCCAATTCAAGAGCTTGTTGAACTACCCAGTAGTGAGCCACATACCGATCTTTATTCTCCAAGGTCATCATCAATTTTGGCCATCTTCCTGTTGGTGAAACTTCAGTCTTGGCTAAGAGAGGCAAGTCGTAGTGATGATCATGAAGGTGCTCTGGATATTCAAAATCACAGTCCAAAATATAGCCTTTTGAACCATTCTTTGGAATCTGTGAGATGTCACCGATGGTGGCTGGGTCGATCCATTTGAAGTCAGCGTAGGGAAGCGGATTTGACATTGCCCAACCATAAAGGTTGTTTGCGTCAAAGTAGCCAAGGTAGACCGATGGTTGTCTCTCGTCGAAGCCAGGGATGTACTTGTTGTTAGCTTTCACATGACGTGTTACAGCTTGTGTCAAACCGCCTCGTACACCAGATTCTATCATGAGCACCATATCAATATCTGTTAGAAGTTCTAATCGACAGTTGGTTGACTTTAGCATAGCTTGCCATGCTAATCCTGGAGATGTGTACGAGTGTAGAGGGTCCAGTCCATAGGCGGAGAAGCAGGTGTTTCGAAATTCTTCCATCACATCGCACAGCAGAGTTACATCCAATTTTATGTAAAAGTCAGAATATTCCCCTAAGGTTTGAATGTTTAGTTGGTTCCAAACATTACAAGCATGATTGTAGTCTTCAACGGTGATTGCACTTTCATTTAACTTGCTATTGAAGGCTTCAATCGGTGGCAGACTGGTTTCTTCAAATTTTTCTACAGAAGTTATGTAATCATAGGGGAACACTCCTTTACGCATTACTAAGTCCAATTTATCTTCAGGTACAATTTTGCTGGTTTCTTTTAGGTCTTCTCTTCTTAGGTTCTCAGACAATTTACTCAAACTAGATGACATAAATCTATAAGAGTCTACGAAGCGAAGTTTAATTTTACCTACTGTTTTTGAGAAACTGATGTACTTCTCCAATGTTTCAGCTAATACTTCAATTTTTCCATCATCTCGTCCTAACTCTGGGATAATAAAGTGAGAGTCATAGCCGCTAAGATTGTGTAACACGACAGGGATAAAGTTTGGCAGTTTGTAATTTATATTGCATGAATTACAAGCAGCTCCTCTGTATAACCCTGTCAGGTGATCGTGATCTCTTACTTTTTGATTTTCTTCACTGAAGCTCTTCTTGCATAAATAACATCTTGTTGCCGAATTGCATTCTTCTTGTTGATTTTGGTTCAAAGGTTCCATAGGTACAACATTACCGTATAAGCGTTGCGCCTTTTCAGCAATGTCGTACAACTGGTCTACAAAATACTTAGCGGCTTCTTCACCACGGTAGAGTATTGGAGTGGATGTTAAGCCATAGTCTTGCAATTGTTCTTCAGGTAAAGTAGATTTCACCAATAAGCAAAAACTGTTAGGTTGATGCAATTGATATTTGGTTCTTCTAGATACTTCACCATCCGGAAGTTCCTGTGGCACTAACGTGGATTCAAAGTCAGCGTAGATAACTAGTGGAATCCGGTATTGGTGAACTGTTTTATTGAACTGGACAAATGCTCTAGATGATGGTGGCAGACTAATCTTCACTTCATAGTTGTCATTACAAAGACGTTGGTGTTCTGACAACCACTCTGATCCTCCACGTCTCAAGTCTTTATTTGTGAAACAAAAGCATCTCTTACACACTGTTACTCTAATTTTATTTTTAGTCACTTGTCGTCCAACCAAAGTTTCAAAGTTCTTGATGTAAACATAATGTGATATTTCACCTTTGGTCAATAGCAGTAAATCCGTATGATTTTGACGTTCAGTCTTTGTAACTCGTAACGGGTATACGTTATTTGATTCGTCTAAACCAAACACATTAACTGAAACTCCTGGGTTTTTTCTTTCAAATTTAGCAACATCATTAAGACTAACAGGATACGACATACCTTGGAAGTTATAGCGGTGTTGAACAGCTTCGTATGCTATGCTAGGTCTACAGGCATTAGGTTCCACATATTTTGCTAACATTGCATACCGGAAACATTCATTATCCTCATTTTTCACATTGATACATGATCTTGTATCTCGGATCACTTTTGGTAGAGGGATAAAGCTGCTTCCTCTCATACCATATCCATGCTTGTGAACCCTCACATCCATACCTTCAATTGATGATAGCGTCCAGCCGGATCCTCTTCCTTCATGTTCTTGAAGTTTCACTAGCAGTTCAACCAAACATTCTTCTAAAATTTCGTTGATATCAGATGTGGTTGTAAGGGTTCGGTTTTTAGCAATGAATGCTCTCGGTGAATTTTCACCATCGGTATTAGTAAACATAGCCTCCAACGCCAATCCAAATTTAATAAAGTTCAATCTTGCCAATTCTTCCGTCAATGTTTTTACAACTAGTTTTTTAGCTTGAGTTATAAAATTTTCCAATTCTAATTGCACGTTATTAATTTTGAAATGAATTACAACTGGTCCTGGCAAGGCTGTAGTGCGCAGTTGTCTTATATCTTCCATATCCTCTTCTTGGGTACGCAGTTGTTTTAAATCTTCCACTTTTTCTTTCATTTCCTCTTGAATAAATCCTCCAGCTGTAGATGGTCCAGCTCCGGCGAATTGAATAACACTTGGTCTTCTTCTTTGCATTAACTGTAAATAGCTAGCCCAGTCCTCCTTCTGCTTCTGGGGTTTTTCCAAAAACCGATCAATCGCATCCAAGTCTTCTTCACTTACTACAATCTCTTCTTTTCTGTCCTCTTCACGATGCAATTCTCGGTGTAACTGTAGATAGCTATCACAGTCGTCCATCTACTTCTGGTGGTTTTCCAATAACCGATCAAACGCATCCAAGTCTTCTTCACTTACAACAATCTCTTCTTTTCTGTTCTCTTCATGATGCAATTCTCGGTGTAAAACAAAGATATCTTCATCTTGGAAAAACTCACCACAAATATCGCAAAGAGCCATTTTTTTACAGTTTGGCTTTGAGTGTGCACTCGGTGAATGTCCACGCAATAATGAGCAGCGCGCTCAACCGGGTCCCTTTATACCCGAGGTTGAAGGGTGGGGGAAGGTGACGTCATATACATCCAGTTTATCAATCATGTAGTAGATTTGGCTTTTAAACACCCATTTTCAATTTATTCTTCAACAGGTTTGATAAACCAATGATCTTTGGTCTAAATCCACTACTTTGTACAAATTTTTTTGTTTGGGCACTTCTCGTCCGGAGCAAAAAACTTTTTGGTCAAGGTCAAAATTTTTTCTCAAAAAAAAGTTCGGGGGGGGAGGGGGTGGGGGAGGGGGTGGGGGAGGGGGTGGGGGAGGGGGTGGGGGAGGGGGTGGGGGAGGGGGTGGGGGAGGGGGTGGGGGAGGGGGTGGGGGAAGGGGTGGGGGAGGGGGTGGGGGAGGGGGGGTGTCATTACTGTATTTAGGTCAATTTCACGAAAAAACTTTAAAAAAATTAAGCCCCACCTGGGGCACTTGGGTTGTCATCGCTGTAGCCTCCGAAGAGACCCAACTATGACAACAGGGCAACATCCAATGTCGTGTACCCTTCGCCACGCGAGACTTGTAAACATTTACTGCATTGTCTTTTCAATAGCTAACAAAGATTCATTTACATAATTTTGAGTTTCCAGGAGGAAACAAACTGAGGACACCCTAATGGCTTACATCCTCGGTCCGAGTGCAGAGGCCGCCGCAACCTTTTGCATGCCAGCGTACAACCGGACATGCTCCCAAATGCCATCCGCAACCTTTTGCATGCCTGGCAGGAGCCTACCGATAATTAAAATAGGCTTTACACGAGGGCCTACTCCCGTAACCTATCTTTAATATTTTTAATTTAGCAATGCATTCAATTTTTACAAGTCTTTGTGGGTCAAGGCCACACGGACATTAAAAAATTTCGGCCCCCGTACATCCATGGCGAACCACGAATGTTCGGGGGCCTTGGGGACTAAAAACACAAATAGCTAACAAAGATTTATTTACATAATTTTAAGTTTCCAGAAGGGAAACTAACTGAGGACACCCTAGTGGCTTACGTCCTCGTCCGAGTGCAGAGGCCGCCGCAACCTTTTGCATGCCAGCGTACAAACGGACATGCTCCCAAATGCCATCCGCAACCTTTTGCATGCCTGGCAGGAGCCTACCAATTATTAAAAGTGGCTTTACACGGGGGCCTACTCCCGTTCCCTGACGTTACAATTTACTTTGAGCATTGAAAAAGCTCAAGGGGGATTGCTAAAACAAGCGTATACACTTTAGAAACATAACACACTTACAACACACAATTGAGCTCAACGTAGTCAATGCTGGAACAAGCACATACACATTAAACACATATAACAAACAAGACACAAAGGATAAAAGACACACAGGAGACGTAGGGTACAAGTAAAACACTCTCATATAAAACAATTCGCAATACCCAAACGCAAGCGCAATATCTTACAACTAATACAAGTCTTAAAGTTAGAGTAGACTTCGCTAAACACTGAAGGCGCCATTCAATGTTTAGTGATGCCTATGGCGGTCCGTCCCGATCGTTCACGTTCAACGCGCGGGAGCGGACTGCGAGCCGGCTCTGGCTGGGCCCCCTTATATCCCCACCGGGGCTGCCACGCCCAGGATATCAGGGGTGGGGGGGGGGGGCTCGCACTTTTTGTCGGGGGGAGGGGGGGGGGCTCTCACTTTTTGTCGGGGGGGGGGGGGCTCGCACTTTTTGTCGGGGGGGGGG
Source organism: Neoaliturus tenellus (assembly GCA_030545055.2). Lineage (NCBI taxonomy): Eukaryota > Metazoa > Arthropoda > Insecta > Hemiptera > Cicadellidae > Neoaliturus > Neoaliturus tenellus. The sequence continues at coordinate 130,968,610 of CM061532.1, forward strand.
GGGTCAGGTAAGTTAAGTGGGTCAAGGTCACCCACAACACTTGTACTCTAAGTGTTGGCTATACCCCCACCACAACTGGGTCCCTAGGCTGCACAACACCGCTTCGCCAGTATGTCTCCGGCTTCCATGCGGTGCGTCTCGCTGTTCTCTAGCTCTCTATATGTAAGTAATTTTACAAGTTCTGAATGTAGGTCACTACACTTTAACTCTGGGACGATATCGACTTGTAGTATTTCAGTGTTTTTGACTCAAGGTCATCACACTTTAACTCTAGCACATCGGTTATCGTACCAGAGGTGCTCAATAACCTATCTTGTAATGTTTAGGGTGGCGTTTGCACGCCACGTGGTATCGCCATAAGTGTCCAGTCCAAGTTTTAAGTTAAATTAATTTTACTGTAATCTTTTCCATTTCTGCTTCGTTTTGCCAAAGTATAAGGTGTCGCTTAATAAAGTGGTATTTCTCTAAAGTTATAGGAGATTGCAGGGATACAATTAGTTTATTTAGGAGACTCTTCATCTTGGAGTTTAACACAATTTCCACTTTGACTTTGCTTCCTCGGCTCTCACAGCCTAAGCTGTACAGAAATGTTTCTTCTAGTGCCAACTCGGGCCAAGAGAACAGTGTGTTTACTGTAGGACAGCTCATGGTAAAGTAATGCGATACTCCAGCGTACCACCTCACCTTCCCCCACCACTGTGACCTTCCCCCATTCCTGCTGTTTCCCCCACCTCTTTTCCCTTGACTCATGCGCTACAAGTAGAGATGTGCGATCCAGTGACTTTCAAATATCGGTGACTTCAGTTCCAGTGACAAGGAAATATCGGTGACTTCAATCGGTGACAGGAAAATCGGTGACAGAGCCGCGAGTGGTGGGGAGAACCAGATACCGCGGCTGCGGCAGTCGCGCCCGCCACTGAGCAAATGAATTTTCGATATTTTTATTTCGGTGACAAGTTACAAAATTATCTGAGTAACAAATTACTGTTAATGACTGTTAAAGAGATACACGACGTTAGCGATTTTCGAGTCTATATGATTTCGGATTCCATTACGATGCGACCCTTAACCAGTGTTGTAAATATCGTAACGCTAACGGCTCCAGCGAAGCCATCAGATCGCGCCCTCTGATTGGCCGCTTTGTCGCCGATATTTTGTGTCACTGAATCCAAAAGTTCTACAGTATATCGATCGGTGACAGCGACCTGGGCCTGGCGCTGTTGCTGGGAGATCAGTGACAGAGCCAACGTGCTAGTGCCCGATTCCACCCGAACCATTGCGAAGTGGCCCGAAGCAAAGGCGAAGGCAGCCTCGTGACCACGCGTCGGCCAATCGGTGACCGGCGCGGCGACCGGTGACGTTGTGTAGCAACGGATTGGGTGCCTGCGCGGTGGTGTTCTGCGCCTGTCACTGAATTTGCTGTCACCGATTGCTCGAGTGCCTTGTCACCGATATATCGGTGACAGAGCAATATCGGTGACTTTGTCACCGAAACAAAAATATCGAACATCTCTAGCTACAAGCAGTCTCTCAGTATTGTGCGGACTTTTGTGAGGGGAAGCCATGTCGCGGGACGCTTTAGGTAGGAAACTTAGCCGTGTTAAGGCTTTATTAGTTGCTCACTGTCCACCACTCAAAGTCAAAAGGGTTTCAACTTTAGCTAAGTGGCGCAAACTGTTGCGCGGACACCCTAAGTTTTATACCAAACAGACTAATGTAAGTTTTACTGATGAAGATTTGTTTAGAATATTGGATGAAATGACTTTTCCTTGCAAAATTCAGTTAGTTACTCCCATTCCTGACAGTTTAGAGTCTTAGTCTCTTAAGCCAATATACCTAGAGTGCGCGGGGCCGGACAGTCAGTCGCTCGGTGTCTGTCGTAGGGTGCACATCGCGGTTGCAGTAATGGTTAAAGTAAGGCTTTTGGAACAGTTCAAGGTCACCCGAGCGGTGTCACATGACGGTTTAGGCAGAGTCACGTTGCAAACTTCAAGTTTCCTCAGCACTTTTGCTGTTTCTCATCGCAAATTCGCTCCAAGTTGTCAAGGTCATGGTAACTGTGACTGAAACTCGGAGCGTAGTGCGAGAAACAGCAAAAGTGCCAAAAAATTTTAGGTTTCAGCGTGACCTTGACCTTTGTGACATCGATGACGTCATCTTTGTGACGTAAGGGGTGATGACGTCATCAGCACGTCATTTCTGTGACGTCATGGGTGTGACGTCAAGGAAGTGACGTCATTGGTGATGACGTCATCGATGATGCAATCGATGACGTCATCGATGGGGTCATTGACCTCGATGACGTCATCGATGACGTCATCGCTCAGGTGACCTTGAACTGTTTTAAAAGCCTTACTTTTACACTACTGCCTACGCACTGCAGTGTGCCAAATAATAAGCAGATAACAGTAATAATGGGAAAAATTGTATATATTTTAGTTTGGGGGAGGTTAATTTATTTAAATACCGGTAATATACCGTTTGGTCCTAGGAGTCAGTGGCCTATGAGGAAAAATAAATAATTAGTACTAACATGAAAAGAAATAATCCCTTTTCATCAATAATCAGTTTAAAATTACAAAATCCAAGAGAAATATATACTTATGTAAAAAATTACTTATTATAGGGAAGTCATAAGGTCTTATAATAGGATGTATATATACTTTAAATAGTAGCCTAAAATAAATTCATCGCCCGCAACAATAAAAAATTACACTTTATTCCTGTTTATGGAAACTCGTCCATAAGATTCCTACAACTGATGGCGTCGAGGTGAAATATGCTTACACGGTTTCGTCATTTTTTGTTTCTGTTGTGTGTAATTTTAACTTTGCGATGAAATTCCAAAAGAGTAGATGCTATTGGGATGTCACTGTGATAACAAAACACGTAATCAGTGAAATTGGAATGTCGGAAGGTAATTTTTTTTATAAGTGACTGTCTAAATTCAGTATTTTTTATACTAATCAGAAAGCATTTAAGATCTTCTCTATTCAGCAGTAAAAAATTGCCCGATTCATTCGTATCGTATAAGTCGGCATTGTTACGAGGAGGGACAATGGACGGGGGTTACAAAAACTGAGCTTTATCGGTCCAAAAATGATTAACAGCCTGGGGGCAATTATCCGGAGGAGGCCGCGGTGACTTGGCCTTGGGCCGCCACCGGAGCCGCCCGGGGCTGGACCTCTGGACCTCTGGAACTCTGGATCCGCGCTACGTAGCTGCGCGACATGTTCGATGGGGGAACACTTGGATACGCTTTACATTTTTGTATAGGAAACAAGTTATAGAAATCAATTATATTTTTATGAATTTACTGCAAATAAAATTATTCGTTGTAGGGAAAGAAGAACTGCCGACCTTTACAGAGTCTAAAATTATATAGCACGTTGCATTAATCTAAATAAAATTAGGCTTTAGAACAAAATTCCTGAAAAACATCTGCAGACTGTTTTGCAACATCATATGAATGTTATGAGGATATTTTTTCTGGAAATTAAAAACTTTCTATGTATTCGAACAGACTATCTCGGAACATTTGAAGATGGGAAAGACTTCACCTTCAGCTTCATGCTTCATAAAGCAACTGGGCATTACCCCTAAAAACGCGAGTTTTGAGGTGAATGTTGCGCTCCGGATAAAACGTTGGTCACATAAAAGTACACTTAATAAATAGCGGGGAGAATGGAGTGTTAATGCTGGGAGAACAAAGGTTACGGAATTCTCATAATCAACAATAATTTGTTTATAGTTTTTTTTTTTTTACAATCTCGGTATATTTTGTAAATCTATGTAAATTGTTCCATTATCTACAAAACAACATGCGCTTGATTGCACGATGCACAGGATATGAAAATCGGCTATCGTCCGTGAAAAACTTTTCCATTCATATAACCCTAAGAAATTAATTAATCTATTCATTTGTATAAAATATCTGATGGACTGTTGTTCGACTCAATCATAAAACCAAACCTCGACTGACTAATATCTTTTTCAAGCGAGATCGCATCAGATGCAAAGCTCATAGTAAACACTATGCTCGTTTATCTTTACTGTCCATTGTACCTCAACAGTTTCATTTAACGACCGTTTCATAGCAAAACAATCGTCCCCGGCCGGACCGGTCGAACGTACGTTCCACCTGTAATTCGCCACAAAGAAACAAACCATTACGGTTCTGGTTTTGGGCGATCGCCGGCCCGCGCGGCGCGGCGCGGCTCTCACGGACGAGTTCGGGACGGTTTTGTTCTAATCCTGTTTGCAATCGCGTCCCGATATTCCCATACGGGACGGCCGCGGCCCGGCGCGGGTCACAACCGATATTTCTTGATCGGCGACTCGTTCTCGCCCGGGACAAGACCAGTTCCAAAAACAATCTTTGGCCGAGGTCATGGGAAAGGTTAAGGTGGGGCTAGTTGCAAAATAGTGAAAATAAATGGGACAACCGTAACCGACAACTTGGGGCGGTTATCATTTCATTAGCTTCCGACCAGGTCTTAGAAAAATTGAAAAAATGTTATTCCTTTTGTAATATTTATGCTATTAAAATACCCTTTTTAGTGTGAACATTCCAATGAATCTTCGTTTTTCTTTTGAAAAGTCCGGAAAAAGAAAAGTTTATATTTAAAATTAATATCGCTTCAAAACTTTAACACGATGTTTAAATATACATTCGTCTAAAACGCTAGCTAGGTTTATACAAACAGGTTTGTTTCATGGGCTCAGGAGTCAATGAGCGATGAAGCTAGGTTCTTTCTTCAGCATTCCCTTGCGTCTACAGTACGCAAGATTGGTAAGCGTTACTTTGCATAAGCAGTCGAATACAAGTAGTAATAATGCGCAATTAGCGTGAGCAACGCACGAAAGCGCGACGCATGTTTCGCAATTAGCTATAATGAACTGAGAATGAAACACGGCTCAGTGCTGCAGATAGGCTAATGCAGATGTGATGCGTTGTTATTTACTTTCCCGCCCGGCGCTACTTCTGATAAGTGCCTAACATGGAATCCGCTATCAATACACGTACGATGCAAAAGGCAATATGTGGACAAGGTTAACATTACTGCATTAGCGAAAGTTGCTAGAATATTACTTCCCTATAGGAATATTTAGGATAGGTTTATAGTTATCGAAAGTCTTCTGTGCATAGCATTTTTTGAGGTGAATTGGTAAAACTGACTATTCTCGTTCTTTTACTAGCTATACTTTTTGAGAATTCAACCTCTTGCAGAATATCAAAATTGTTTATTAAATATTCAGTTAAATATCAAAGTATGATTTTTTCTTACCAGTCCATATCAAAGTAAGAAATTCTAATAAAAATCTAAATTACTTTCAAGTGATATTGAACTGTTCAAACCTCAGTATAGAGAAAACACTCCCTAAATACAAAAGAGAACTGGTAGGTTTAAGTTGTAAGTTTAAGTTACGTCGTAATAAGCATAACTTTGATAATTTTACATTGTCGGATCAGCTTTATTTTCCATTTTGTACATAAAAATATCCTTACTTTTAAACATTCACTTAACACAACAAAACACCAAGTGTTTTTGAGTAAAGAATATTAATCGTTGAGTGTCGATTACCCGCCCCCAGACGTGACAAATCGTCACAACCGTGGGGAATGGACGCCGTAAACGTATCTGGACGAGGGGCACGGGTGAGCCCACAAGAACTGCGGGGAGAATCATCCGGCCGAGACAATGCGCTCCGGATAAAACGTTGGTCACATAAAAGTACACTTAATAAATAGCGGGGAGAATGGAGTGTTAATGCTGGGAGAACAAAGGTTACGGAATTGGAAGTTAATTGTCGGCCCGTGCATGCGCATTATGGTCCGTGAGACGCGCTCTTCTTCTTGTTTCATTCTTCATCGTCATAACATGGGATTCGAGCTCTTCTCCGGCCGCGGCCGCCACTACGCGTTCCAAAAACATCGCCGGCCCACAACACTACACTCGACGGGAAGGTGTGAGAGGTTCAATCTTATAAAATTTTACTTTAAAAAAGTCTGTATGTGCAGTAATAAGACATTCTACAAAATTTACGAAGGATGTTTTAACTGTAGCAAACTATTAAAAAATGTTGGTTCCTAAATTATATGTCTACACATTTCTAAAAGTGTTAACATTAAACTACAGTTTGTAGTAATCAATAACTTTTTACAAAAAAATTATTTAATACATTTAATTGTAATAAACAAGTGTGAAAAAGATGACAATAATTAAATTTAATTATGACAGTAAATGTTAAGGTACCGGTATTGCCTTTGCTTGATAAATTTGGAATACAGTACTGTATTTATTTACTACTACCTGTTTCCAAGCACGGCTTCGCCCGTGATTAGATTTATTTTATATGTAATTAAGCTCGTCCGCTGCGCTCACTCGCTGTCACGCTCACCTTATATAAAAATCGCTGGAATACCTAAAATTAGACTTTTTTTATTGAATTTGTTTCTTAACAATTAATAAAAATAGATTAATTAGAGATTTGCAGATTGTTCACAAAATATTGTGTGCACCCTGGGTCAGAGCCCGTTGGACAGATTTGCACCAAACTACTGTACACACAAATCTTCCTCCTTGAATGCCTGAAAGTTTCATTACAATCTGTAGAGCGGTTTTGGATACATACATACACAGGTTTTGTATAAGTATATATACAGTATACATACAAACTTGCTCTTTTATAGATATAGATTGCAAGTTTATGGGAGTTGCAATTTTTATTTATTTTTATTAATTGACATTTTTTACAATGGATATCATAAAACCTAGGAATATTAGTAAATGGCCCAAACCCCAAAAATTCAATCCTAACAAAATAATTTGCAAAAATTTTAAAAAATTAATTAAAATTTGTTATAAATAATTCTGTTACTATTAAAATGTTTCACCATAAGTTTGCAATACTTTTTCAGTAAATATCAACCGATGTCAGTCAACAACCACAGTCTCTGCAAAGACAAAAGGAGGAACGACGACGACAATTAGCGCTATATAGAAGGCTGTGGTTGATGCAGTGAAGTGGCGGGAAGGCTAATGTCCATGATCAATATACCACACGTCACACGTACTCATGACGGATGGTGCCCGCCTCTCGAGGCCTCGTCCACCAATCAGACGCCTCCTCCAGCTGGCCGCTCGGCCACGACCGCGAGTCTACTCATCTTACAAGCGGCTACGCCACGGCTCGCAGCTGAGACCGAAACCGCAGCGACGGCGATGAGAATCCGCAACGTTCTGAGTAATGTCGGGAAAATAGAAATCAGCTGCAAAATATTTCTCCTATGATCACCCCAACGTATTGAAAAATAAAAATAAAAATGAAAAGGTTGCTTGATGTTCAACAACGAGGGAACTTCCAGAATTTAACTTCAAAGCATATTTTTATAGATCATTAATTTATTTATATACGGAATTACACCATTTTACAGAAATGTTTAACCAGTGAACAAGATGGCAGGTATACAATATATCTTAGTGACTAAATAACAATTGAAAATGAATCTGTAACAGTGAAATTGTGATGACAACAACAAGTGATGACTGTATCATCAGTTGGTAAACTCAGTAGCCTATCGTCGGCTATCTTGCTCTTGGGATATTGGGCAGTTTAGCTAGGCAGAATCAGATTCGTGTCTATAAATTTACCAGCGAACACCCAGCAATTATAATAACACAACGAATTTGTTGTATTTTATCGATAATGTTTATTGCAGGAGATCTTACCTTCTCTCCTCATGCCCATCTTGAGGCACTTTTTCAGCCGACAGAATTGGCACTGGTTTCTATGGTGTTGGTCTATGGGACAATTCCGACTCCCTCGACAGGAGTAGGTGAGGTTCCTTCTGACACTGCGCTTGAAGAAGCTCTTGCAACCTGAAAACAAAAAAGCGTTTACTCAAAATGTTACAAATTTTACGGTTTCATTGTGTTACATCAACATAATATCACATATTCTACATCTGACTGAATTTCAGTAGTGCATCATCTAGTAATTAAACTCTGGCATTGTAGTCAAGAGTGTGTAACCCCAGGTTGGTGAAACTACCTAGTGGTTTCTACTTGAGATAATTTCCTCCGACAACCACGTACGTCTGGGCACGTGACCGCTGCCATTCTGGTGACATCCGTGCATGGAAACCACTTCCTTTGTAAAACCGGTGACTAAATTAAACTTTACAACTTTAGAAATTCTTTTGTTATACATTCAACACTGTTTATTTTATTTATACAAAATTAATTATCGTATTTTAATTAGTATGAAAAACAGTCGGGGATGTTAAATGGACAAATTTAGTTCAATTACTGCTGTATTTTAGACGTGGGTTTAAAAACTAATATTTTATTTCAGTACAAGTCGGCGTTAGTTACTATTTAGTTTTTATTTCAAATGATTCTGTCGATCCTAATAGTTAGTTCCGAGCTGAGAAGTGTCGTTTTTTATTTAGTTTCTAAGTGAGAAATGAGTGGATGTTGCTGGGCTGGATATAGAGACAGTTTTAGTTCAGTTAGATAGCAGTTTTAAAACTTAAATTAGTTCGAATCTGATCTGAGAAGTGACCAAACTTAACTAAACACACATAAATGAGGGGATAGAAATCAATACGAGCGATTTTTAAATTTTTTCTGGTACAGAAACAGTTTTATTTCAGCTCCTCTGTGCAGATGGAGGCGGTTAAGAATCAGTTCCAGTTTAGCTCCTCACTACAGTTGCAGGTAGTGAAGAGACAGTAAGTTCCAGTTCAGCCCCTCGGTGCAGATGTATATGGTGAAGAGAAAGTTCTAGTTTTGCATCTTGGTGCAGATGTAGGTGGCGAAGAGACAGTTATAGTTCTGCTTCTCGGTGCAGATGTAGGTGGAGAAGAGACAGTTCCAGTTCTGCTTCTTGGTGGAGATGTAGGTGGCGAAGAGACAGTTTTAATCCTGCTTCTCGGTGCAGATGTAGGTGGTGAAGAGACAGTTTCAGTTCTCCTCCTCAGTGCAGATGTTGATGATGAAGAGAAAGTTCCAGTTTTGCTTCTCGGTGCAGAGATAGTTGGTGAAGAGACAGTTCCAGTCCAGCTCCTCAGTGCAGATGTAGTAGCCTAGGTGGTGAAGAGACAGTTCCAGTTCTGCTCCCAGATGTAGGTAGTGAAGAGACAGTTTCAGTTTAGCTCCTCGGTTCAGATGTAGGTGGTGAAGGGACAGTTTCAGTCCAACCCCTCGGTGCAGATGTATAGGTGGTGAAGAGACCGTTCTAGTTCAGCTTCTCTGTGCAGATGTAGGTGATGAAGAGACAGTTCCAGTTCTGCTCCTCAGTGCAGATGTAGTAGGTGGTGAAGAGACAGTTCCAGTTCTGCTTCTCTGTGCAGATGTAGGTGATGAAGAGACAGTTCCAGTTCTGCTCCTCAGTGCAGATGTAGTAGGTGGTGAAGAGACAGTTCCAGTTCTGCTTCTTGGTGCAGATGTAGGTGGTGAAGAGACAGTTCCAGTTCAGCATCTCAGTGCAGATGTAGGTGGTGAAGAGACAGTTCCAGTTCAGCTTCTCGGTGCAGATGTAGGTGGTGAAGAGACAGTTCCAATTCTGCTCCTCGGTGCAGACGTAGTAGGTGGTGAAGAGACAGTTCCAGTTCTGCTTCTCGGTGCAGATGTAGGTGGTGAAGAGACAGTTCCAATTCTGCTCCTCGGTGCAGACGTAGTAGGTGGTGAAGAGACAGTTCCAGTTCTGCTCCCAGATGTAGGTAGTGAAGAGACAGTTTCAGTTTAGCTCCTCTGTTCAGATGTAGGTGGTGAAGGGACAGTTTCAGTCCAACCCCTCGGTGCAGATGTATAGGTGGTGAAGAGACCGTTCTAGTTCAGCTTCTCTGTGCAGATGTAGGTGATGAAGAGACAGTTCCAGTTCTGCTCCTCAGTGCAGATGTAGTAGGTGGTGAAGAGACAGTTCCAGTTCTGCTTCTTGGTGCAGATGTAGGTGGTGAAGAGACAGTTCCAGTTCAGCATCTCAGTGCAGATGTAGGTGTTGAAGAGACAGTTCCAGTTCAGCTTCTCGGTGCAGATGTAGGTGGTGAAGAGACAGTTCCAGTTCTGCTTCTTGGTGGAGATGTAGGTGGCGAAGAGACAGTTTTAATCCTGCTTCTCGGTGCAGATGTAGGTGGTGAAGAGACAGTTTCAGTTCTCCTCCTCAGTGCAGATGTTGATGATGAAGAGAAAGTTCCAGTTCTGCTTCTTGGTGCAGATGTAGGTGGTGAAGAGACAGTTCCAGTTCAGCATCTCAGTGCAGATGTAGGTGGTGAAGAGACAGTTCCAATTCTGCTCCTCGGTGCAGACGTAGTAGGTGGTGAAGAGACAGTTCCAGTTCTGCTTCTCGGTGCAGATGTAGGTGGTGAAGAGACAGTTCCAATTCTGCTCCTCGGTGCAGACGTAGTAGGTGGTGAAGAGACAGTTCCAGTTCAGCTTCTCGGTGCAGATGTAGGTGGTGAAGAGACAGTTCCAATTCTGCTCCTCGATGCAGACGTAGTAGGTGGTGAAGAGACAGTTCCAGTTCAGCTTCTCGGTGCAGATGTAGGTGGTGAAGAGACAGTTCCAATTCTGCTCCTCGGTGCAGACGTAGTAGGTGGTGAAGAGACAGTTCCAGTTCTGCTTCTCGGTGCACATGTAGGTGGTGAAGAGAGAGTTCCAATTCTGCTCCTCGGTGCAGACGTAGTAGGTGGTGAAGAGACAGTTCCAGTTCTGCTTCTCGGTGCAGATGTAGGTGGTGAAGAGACAGTTTCAATTCTGCTCCTCGGTGCAGACGTAGTAGGTGGTGAAGAGACAGTTCCAGTTCAGCTTCTCGGTGCAGATGTAGGTGGTGAAGAGACAGTTCCAATTGTGCTCCTCGGTGCAGACGTAGTAGGTGGTGAAGAGACAGTTCCAGTTCTGCTCCCAGATGTAGGTAGTGAAGAGACAGTTTCAGTTTAGCTCCTCGGTTCAGATGTAGGTGGTGAAGGGACAGTTTCAGTCCAACCCCTCGGTGCAGATGTATAGGTGGTGAAGAGACCGTTCTAGTTCAGCTTCTCTGTGCAGATGTAGGTGATGAAGAGACAGTTCAAGTTCTGCTCCTCAGTGCAGATGTAGTAGGTGGTGAAGAGACAGTTCCAGTTCTGCTTCTCTGTGCAGATGTAGGTGATGAAGAGACAGTTCCAGTTCTGCTCCTCAGTGCAGATGTAGTAGGTGGTGAAGAGACAGTTCCAGTTCTGCTTCTTGGTGCAGATGTAGGTGGTGAAGAGACAGTTCCAGTTCAGCATCTCAGTGCAGATGTAGGTGGTGAAGAGACAGTTCCAGTTCAGCTTCTCGGTGCAGATGTAGGTGGTGAAGAGACAGTTCCAATTCTGCTCCTCGGTGCAGACGTAGTAGGTGGTGAAGAGACAGTTCCAGTTCTGCTTCTCGGTGCAGATGTAGGTGGTGAAGAGACAGTTCCAATTCTGCTCCTCGGTGCAGACGTAGTAGGTGGTGAAGAGACAGTTCCAGTTCAGCTTCTCGGTGCAGATGTAGGTGGTGAAGAGACAGTTCCAATTCTGCTCCTCGGTGCAGACGTAGTAGGTGGTGAAGAGACAGTTCCAGTTCTGCTTCTCGGTGCAGATGTAGGTGGTGAAGAGACAGTTCCAATTCTGCTCCTCGGTGCAGACGTAGTAGGTGGTGAAGAGACAGTTCCAGTTCTGCTTCTCGGTGCAGATGTAGGTGGTGAAGAGACAGTTCCAATTCTGCTCCTCGGTGCAGACGTAGTAGGTGGTGAAGAGACAGTTCCAGTTCTGCTTCTCGGTGCAGATGTAGGTGGTGAAGAGACAGTTCCAATTCTGCTCCTCGGTGCAGACGTAGTAGGTGGTGAAGAGACAGTTCCAGTTCAGCTTCTCGGTGCAGATGTAGGTGGTGAAGAGACAGTTCCAATTGTGCTCCTCGGTGCAGACGTAGTAGGTGGTGAAGAGACAGTTCCAGTTCTGCTTCTCGGTGCAGATGTAGGTGGTGAAGAGACCGTTCCAGTTCAGCTCCCCGGTCCTCGATGTAGGTGCTGCGTGCTCGTGCGGCCACGTCGTGGCGTGTCGCAGTTCGCGGGTCTAATGTCCGAGGCCACTTACAGCAAATTGTCGACGAACGTGATGGAATGTGAGGACGATACAGTTCGGCTCTCAGCACTTGGACTGGGAGTCCCCAGCGTATTACAAATTTTGCATTGTCTGGATCTATCGCTTGATTTTTAGTTTATCTCTAACGGTTTCCAAGTTATAATTTACATCTTCTGTTCTTAAAATGATGACTATTACAAAACAAGTCAAAATATTTAGTGGTGCAGTTAAATATCAATTTCTAAATTGTTGGTGTCGAATTTAGACCACTGCAGAATTAAAAATATTGATCTAATCATTGGAATTACTTCAGACTAAAAGAAAAAAAGGAAAGGAACTTTGTCTATTTACCTATTGTCAACAAGTTTAAAAATGAGCATCACGGAGATACAAAGGACACGAAGTACAAAAGGCGCACAAGTCGCGCAAGAGATTGAAGGAAGAAAACAGATGGTTGGCAGAATGCCAGCGGGGCATTATCATCAATTACACAGCAACATTTGTATGTAAAGGCGATGCGCATCTGGAATGTAGTACCACATACGAGCAACAGTTGGGTCCTGGTAGTCGGTACTGCAACTCGCCTGTCAAACCAATCTTCTTTATCACATCTGGGTCAAGATTTTTAATTTATGGAAGACTCGCCTCATAAATGTGCACTTTTTAATAAGCTCACTTCTTAAAATATTGTTAGAGAAATGTCATAGGGTTTTATTAAGATACTTTATTCTTTATTACTTTATTACACTCTCATATTTATTGTTTCTGAGACAGCATATTTGATGACTCCAGTAGAAATGATTGGAATAATTTTGCCATCCACGACAAGTAAGTAAAATCCAAAATATTTTCTTCTTAAAGTCTTCAAAATGTTTTATGTGCCTACATTAAGTAATCCTACTTATAATCAAGTTTAATTATGTAATTTAGCAAATGCATTGATGCAATATGTTTCACAAAGAAGAGATCATCTCTTCAAGGGAATATGTATAAAAAACATTGTTATTTTTTTATCAAAGGAAAACAAGTCCTTTTAGGGTTCGCAATACTTGTAGAGAGATAAAAGCTGCTAGTTGCCAATATCGTTTTAGAAAAGGAGAGTAAAAAAGGCGTGAAGCTGCGAGAATGGCCTTCGGACTGCATAGTTCCTCAACATTTCTAGGCGACAGTAAAATGCTTCATATTTTAAATTGAAAACAATGCAGTAAATAATTAAAAATATTTAAAAATTAAGTCCCGTTTTGTAAAAAAATTATTTAAATGTATTTATTGTATAGAAAACCCTTTTGTTTTCATTATCCCTGCATAAAAAAATTATTAGTCTACCAAATTGTTTCAGGAACATTAAACAGTCTTCAATCTCATACATTGCTTAAAAACGGTTATGGCTAAATCCTTACGCCTTTTCATAAGATAAAAATACAATAATATCTGGACCAGAGGTGGCCGTAGAGGGGTAGTGGGGGGGGGGGGGGGGGCAGAAGCGCGGAAGTAGGAGAGATGCGAGTCAGTGGAGCAGAGCGGAGACCTTGCCGCCAGCGACGACTACAAATCAATAAAACTCGTGGTCGCTGATTGCCATCGTGTAATGAGAGGGAAAGAGAGGGAGATAGCCATCTGCCGCGGGTGCGAGAGAGAGGGAAGACAACCGTGACTGCCGGTTTACAACCACGGCTGGACGTAAACGGGAGAAACTTGTGGCAAGAACCGCTCGAGCCGAGGAAAGTCGGAGATGTTCCGGGATATTCTTTGCTGGAAATTGAAATGGAAACGGAAAGGCCCAGTTTTAGATAAAGAAGTTGAGATTAGTAAGTCCACGTCGGGTGACCTATTTTACGGGCACTTCATGTATATAAGGCAAAAGAAATTCTCGAACTCTTTCTTAAATATAAATCTTAAACTAACTTTAAAAATAAAATTATTAGGCTATTAGAAGCACATTAATAACTTTAAGGGCAATGTATTATCTGTCAGGCAATTGGGATTTAATGCAGATTGCAGATACTACACGTGTTGGTCGTTTCTTTCGGAAAATTCTATGTATTTAGCATTCTTCTGCCATCATATAAAACAGCTTATGCACAAGCCGTTTCTAAAACCGGGTTGTAAAACCCGCATTTTGTATAAAACTTTTGACCATACACTCCTTTGCATAAAGGCACACGACACCGGGATGCTTTCCACGAGAGTTGTCCTTTTACCGTGAAATTTTACTTCGATCGGCTCCTCTCCAAACCAATAAAAACGTCTACGGGCGCGCCACCAGCGTCGTGGCCGTATCCATAAAACGGGCGAAAAGTGGCTGCGATCCGAGAGAAATTCCAATTTATTACCGATAACTTCCAAACAGAACAGGTCCGGGCCGATTGATTCGGAAAGGTCGCGCCGAAAGGTCAGATCCGGTTTCGCGAGCGATTAATTACGAAGGTAATTAAAACAACGGAACCGCGCGCCCGCGGTTAAATTTAATTAATTCGCCGTACCGGTCAGTCGGCCGAATTATCGGTGGTTATTAGATCGTAATACGATCGGGTTTAATGCGGGACCGGTCGACACGTTCGGTCCAGTTTTTACTCCGAGTGCGACACGCGACGGCCGGCGATCTTCCGCATGCCGCCCGCTCGCGTACAGTCACGATACCGCGGGTAATTAAAAGCCGTTCTGCTGGGGTACCTTAGGGATCACTCTTGGGAACTCGCTTTTCGCGTTTTCTAGTGGGAACTGGGTTAAAAGGAATTAGCATATTTACTATGATTGGCTGTTTGAGTAGGCCTAGTATTAAACTACCTCCACAATTTTTTTTTTTTTTAACAACACTGAATGACTCATTCCATGCAATGTAATTTTGTTTTATGTAACGAAGAATATTATTACTGCTATAGATTATTATTATTAATATAATAGATAATTGATGTACTAGGACTTATTCATATTGATAAATATTCGTTTATGCGTTACATTTGATTTTTTCAGTTACTCAATTACGTTGAAATAGTAGGTCTGCCGTAATGCTCGATAGTAAGAATATTATTAATAAGTAATAAGACGTTAGGCTATAAGAACTTAGGTGAGAATTAATAATTTCTAAAATACACAATGGAAAATACAAAGTCAGATTGTAAAAAAAGATCTTCTGTCACTCTATGTCACGGCATAATCAACATAAATATTGTTAAAACATTCACATTTAAGTCGTATAATCCCTTTCAATTGTAGTGTATGTGAATTTCTCACAAACAGAAAGATAAATATTACAAAATGTGCAATTTGCACACGGGCTCCCTAGTTTTATTCCAATGAACAAAAACGATTATTTTTAAGTTTTTTTATTCTCCTTTGCGTTTTCTTACATCTTTACGCTAATAAACACACAAATGGACCTTTGTGCATGGTTCTTTAAATTGGCCAATTATTGATTTAAGTCTACCAGTTTTTTTAAAGTACAGTAACTCCTTTGAATGAATATATTTTATTACTGACGATAACAAACAAATGTTTGATGTCTTTTA
>CM061532.1:130984303-131255916 GCA_030545055.2 Neoaliturus tenellus
GATGACTCAGTAGCCTGTTCTAGTAATTGTATATTCATTTCTTACAATATTGATTGCTCAAACTATATGCCAAAAGAAAGCATATCACATTTTAATCGAACTGCATGTAGGTTAGGCCTTTAATTTGAAGGTCATATAAGCCGATCTCAATGTTTATAGAGTTTAAACCAACAAATTTTCGCATATATTAGCAAATTTTTCACGTTTTCATGTATATAACAGTGCACAGCGCATGTATAGCCTGCTCTATTTATTGTCTTTGTTTAATGTTATTTTCAAATGTTTGCATGTGTAATCTTATTAATAGGCTTTGCTAGGCATGTATATAGTTTTAAGTTTATTTACACTGTTGTTATGTACATAATAATTATATTTCCAATTGATTGCACTTGTATGATTTGCTTGTCAGGTAATCATTTTATTTGCACATTTATAGTCTTAGCTACCAACCTGAATGAGCTGCATGTCTCTCTGTCTAGTAACTAAATATTTATTTCACATTCATCATGCATGTAATGGTTTTGTATCTGTTATCTTGAACGAATTGCATTTATACCTTACGTTGTAAAAATGGTGTTCACCGTATGTATGAAATAAAGAAATATTGTACGCTTAAACCAAAAACATTGTTGTATACTTTTAGTGAGATAAAATTAAAGTTTAATCATTAACTTTCTTTCTTTTTCAGCTATCCGCTCTTTGAACTCAAAACGCTGGTATTGCTCCTGAGGCCAAAGGAAGTGTACCTTACTGTCAATTCTACTGTAAGGAAGATGCTAACTTGACATAAGCTTGTGTTGTTTCAAAGTTGGCTTGTGTTCAAAACACAGTAACTTAGGTTATTTCAAAGAAAATGTATATGGACTAATGTAGAATCAAATAAATGAACAGTAAAAATAAAAATAGCTTACTGTTGTTTCAAACTTAACCAATACCTCATGAACATTAGATAAAGTACCATCAACATTAACCAGTTGCTTACTGTTGGCAATACATTAGAGACTAAAGTATTTACAACTATATTAAAAGTAAAATCAACCTTAACAACTCAACAGTATCTTACTGTTACGACAAAGGTACTTAACTATGGTTGTATAGTAACAAAACTTTTTTGTTGAGCCAACATTAATAATGTATTTTCAACACAAGAGTTTTTTGGGTGTAGCCTGTTTCCATTTATTTGCAATGTTTAGCACGGTTTTTATAACTTATATACAGTAGGCCTAACTGCTTTTAAGTAGACTTTTTTATTTTCACTATTTTTTGCACTGAACACACCGTTAATTATGACTCGACTGTTAGTTTGTAAATACTTAGGTAGACTAAGTACAAGTCTTGTATACCACCGTCCGCTTTTTCTATCACACTATGGGCACTTCACCGGTGCGTTGAACAAATCCATCCCAGGTCCACTTGCCACTTGGCCACTGGCCCCGTGTTAACAGCCGCATAACAACGTCACCAATGTACGACCGGCAGTGCTATAAATGTGATCTATCGAGCCTTTTGTTCCCGATCAAGCGAGTCTGGCTGCATGTTAGCGCTAACGGCGGCGGCGGCGCGGGCGTCAATAGGCTATCTATTGGCGACCTGTCCGCCACCGTCCACCCAACCGCCACCGATTGCCAGCCGATCGTCTATTTATACATACAACGACGCAACTGATCCATACACTAGCTCGTTCTGCACTGCAGAACACTACAATTTAGTTAAATTTCCAGTTGTTAAGGAAAGAGTCGTGAGACAATTTAGTATGTTTTAATCTATTAGAATATAGTTAGAACAGTAACTCCCTTTATGTACTAATGCAAGTATCAAAATGAAAAAATTGTTTGACTAATAAGTAAAGTCAGTGTTGGCAAAAGATTAGCTAACAATGCATATTAGGGTGCGCTCTACTTCGGCGTCAAAACCGTCGAGCGAGACTGTTAACTGCCGCTATACGCGGAAACTCACATTTTGGAAAATATATGATGGTTTATTTTAAATTTTGTTACTTTAATGCTTTTTTTGGTTTCAGTGCGAAATCGATCGGTGGTCTAATAACGATGTTTTTTAAATAGCAGACCTTTCGCATCTCCCTTCTTGCATCGTTATCTACAAACTTTTTACCAATCTTATTGCAGATTCTTGTTCTTAAGATTATATTGTACTCTTGTATCGTCTTATTTTTTCTTAAAAAAATTTTTTCAATACATTAAAACTAGATACACAAAACGCTTATTTCAACATTATTAGCAAGCACCCTGCTTATTAATATCGAAATTTTAAGACGATAGCGGAGTACAAAATTATATTACGAAAAGAATGACACCAAAATATTTTAAATCGGTTTACAACTGGGGCGACAAACACGGAGATTCTAAACCCTTGCATCCGCGAGCGGCAGATGGGTAGAGCGCACCCTTAACTCAATTATTTGTGATTTCCATTGCGCCTTTTATGAGTAAATATTTAAAAAGCACATTCATTTAAGCAGGATATTGTTCCTTCTTTCTTAAATATTGGTTGAATTTAAGTTACTTATATGGTGATACGATTGAAATTTCTCTTGAAACAATTCCTGATTTATAATATTGTAAAAGATAAATGTATTGTTTTGCTCATTTCTGGCCCAGTTTTGAACAAATATTTTTTATTTGTATTGTTTTGTTGTAAATACTAATAAGAAATCCTAGAAGGCATAAAAACCTACAAATTGTTAAAAAACAAATATTTCACACTAAACGAATCCTCAACATCAGTAACGTACTAAGTGATTTTTAAATTTGCTATGGCAAAGTTTTTGCTTTGATAATTCGTCTTAAGCAATGAGAATATAAATGACCAAAATTTGTTATGGTGTGTGGGGTAGATTTACTTATTACTAACATTGGTAATTTTTTATTTAAGAAGTAGGCAGAATGTTTGTAGAAACAGATATATATTTTCAGACCCCACAAAAATATAGACCTTTTAATTTATCTACTTTTTTTGTCACTGTACTGTATTTTTTAAGTTGAAGTATACAACATCGCATAAGAGTTAATTAAACTATTATGATTTTACCGTTGTAAGCATTATTTTATTTTAATAAGCAATTATTTTATTCTCCACAACATCAATTTACTGAATAATTCTTTACATCTACAAAAATTGTTTACCGAAATGCGAAAACCCAAACTAGTCAACAGGGTAAATATTTACACGAGAGTGCATGGAGTGCGGAGTGAGGAGAAGGTTGGGAGGTTGGGAGGTTAGGGGCTGGGGGAGTATTAATAGAGTGTCGGGGTTGGGGGCCGGGGCGCCAACATAAGACGCTGGTGGCGCGTGGGGGCGGGCGGGCCAATAGGGCGGCCCCGGCGGCGGCGTCGGGGCACGGGGGCGGCGGGGGCGGCACGGCGCTGCTCGGCTATCGACTGTTACACTCACACTCACACACTCGCACACTGGTGTTACGTAACAACACAGCGACAACATCGGCTCCTCGGCTGCTGCGATCTGACCCAGTTGCGGGTACAGGCCGTGGAGCGGATTGGAGCTTACCATTCTGGAAAAGAAATAATCTTTATTTCGTTACAACTTGTTGTAAAGAATTTTACCATCCGTGGATAGTTAATATGTATTTTTTGAAGTCTTGAATCTGTCAAAATAAATACATTTAGTTAAACAGAATGTATGTAAGTAAGTAAAATGTATTTATTGTTGCATAAAAAGTATATTCCCCATATTACTTGACTATCAAATGACACATTTATGTAGCTCTGCTGTACACGAGTAGCCTACAGCAAGCCTTATAAAACAACTTGGAGAATCGTAAACTAGAACCTTATTGTGTTCTCTCGTACTTTAAGCAGCTCAGATGGGCCTCGCACAACGCATGTGCATGGGGGGGATGCAGCTTCCAAAAACGAATAAAAAAAGTTTAATTATTTTCTATTAATATTGAGGGAGGGTGCCAACTCATAGTGATGTGACCAAATTCAGCTAATTGGATCCATTGAATTCTGTGAGTTGTAGCCTATGTTTAACAAAAAAAAATAAAAATAAAAAAATAAAAAAATAAAATAAAATAAATAATAGAGTCTTATTGTAAGTGATTACGCTATTGTACAGTACACAACAAAGAAATTAGTTGAGAAGTGGAGGTAATCAAATATGCAATGTACAATTATTTTTTTATTTTCATAACAAATTGAGCCATTATTTTCCCATCATGCATTAACCCACATATTTAACAGTCCTTTCTAGTTCAATAGGTTGTTCCCCGTGACACCTGCACCCAAGTAGCTGACACGTCGCCGGTGCCAATATAGCGACGAGTGCCAAGTGCCAGCCAGGTACCAGGTGCCAATACTTCGCAACGCCATCACGTACGTATAGCCCGATCGGATGTGTGATGGCGAAAATAGTCAGAGGCGGAGGCCTCGCCAGGGCTGGGCCAGGCAGAGAGAGCGAAGTGCAGGAGGTAGTCCGCAAGAAATAAGTGGTGTCGCCACAGTAATACAAATTGCCACAAAATCATTCATTATGCACTTCTGAAGGTGTTCGGAGAAGTCTTCTGTATTCGGGACGACACTGTTTTATACGCTTAATTGATACAGTATTTGATTTTACAAAAACAATTTATATTTTCATTTCAAGTTTGGAAATATTTTTTTACATTTTCACTATACACAGTACCAGGGGGACCGAGTTTAAGATTGGTAAAATTATTACTTTCGTTCTTACACAAAGCTCGTTCGCTCCGCTCACTCGCCCTCTTCCATTTTAAAGACGAGCTCGTTCGCTTCTCTCACTCGCCAAGCCGACGGGTGCTGCACTTTGGTATAATTGTCTTAAACTACAGATTGAAGATGTAACACATTGGTTTATATCTACAGTTATCAGCTGATTTTTGTTCAATTAATAAAATCTCCATAAGGATAACATGGAAACTTTGAAGGGCTCTAGAAAGAAAACCGGATTTTCCCAGACATGGGACCTGCTCCAATCGATTTCTGGTGGCCAAAATCTCCATATTCAACAAAAAAATCGAAAATTCTTGAAGCGAAAAAATTTACCTGTAGAAACATTGCTTGTTTTATAGTATAAGATTAGTCTTTGCAGTGTATCGAAAAGTATTGTTCAAAACACGAGCGAAAGTGGTTTGCATATTCTCGACCATATTTGAAGTGCTCGATAAATCTCGCACTTCAAACATATGGTCTCGAACGTGCAATGACCCACTTTCGACTCTTGTCATGAAATATACTAATTTCCCCCAAACAAATATAGGTTGTACTACTTACTTCGTGATAATTCGGGAAAAAGTTTGCAGATAAAATCATGCCATCAGCAAACAAAGTGTTACTAAACCGAGATGTTTTGACAGAGTTAAAAGTTAGTTGTAAACCGCCAACCGAGCTCGGGGTGGCCAAGTCGAGTCAATATTGTGAAGTGAAGCCGTGTGAAGAAGTCTAATACACTTAGGCGCCCCTGCGGAGCCCTGGCGGCAACCCGCCGACACGGCTTGCCACTTCCTCGCACCACCAGCACCACCGCCGCCACCGCGCCGCCGAGCGCAATAAATAAATACTCTAGTGCGAATGTATTATGCTACCTCAAGACGGTCTAGAAATTGTAAGAAAAACTAGCTATCGAGCATTAAAAGTTATTAAAAATATCAAGGAACTATTAGACAAATATTTATGTACTCAAGAGAATGTTTTTATTAAAAAAAAAAAAAAAGTAGGTAATTCACTTTTTACTTTTTTAATACTTTAAAATACCTTAATTTTAGTGTACATTGGTATAAATACAACTCTTCAATCAATTTTAATGTCTATACATTAATGGAAAAACATGATTTTTCCACCTTTTTTCTCAATTCTCTATTGCGCATCCGCGCATACCGTTAGAAAGGTAGCGTCTTGTAGATGATCAGAATCCCATTATAATGAACATCGCTCCCCAGAGCTATGCCCTACAGGCTCTCAAAGTTTTAATGTTAATCTTATGGGAGAAGGGTAATTAATTAAATCTTTAGACAGAATCTAATATCAAATTATAGCAAATCAGGAACAACAGATATGACAGTTGTAAAATATTTTAAAACTAATTTGGTCCAGGTAGAGTGAAATTGTAGTCTAATTTCGACCAGTGGTCGAACTCTATATTATTTACAATATAATATAATATACAATAAATTATATTATAAAACTAGAAAAATAGATGTAACTGCGTTTCAATATTATTAATTATTATTGTCTCTGAATGAAAGTCAGATAAAAAGTTAACCCTTTCAAAAAATCCTGAAATACTCCGTTACCTCATCCAATTCGATTAGTGATCGATGAAGTAAACATCTCGTGCCACATGTGTGTGTGTGTGTGTGTGTGTGTGTGTGTGTGTGTGTTTGCGGTTGTATGCGACGTTTAATTCACTTTTTCCAAGTGTCGGGTTCCTTGTAGCCCAATATTGACTGAGGACAAACACCCCCCCCCCCCCCCCCCCCGGCCCCTTCCCCACAATTCTTTGGATCCGAATGATTAAAACCCTGGGGGCGGCGTCACCTCTGGATTACCAGATGCTCCGGGCTCCACATGTGTTTTGATTTTTTCTCCCTTTTCCATCCCGACTCTTTGATTTTTTCGCAAAGGGCGGCCCGGCGAGTGGACCGGCCACGGCCAAGCAGTCTAGCCGCGACAATATCAAGGATGGCTTTTAAACAAACACTTTAAACATTTTAACCTACATAATTATTTCTAATTTAAAATAACAAGAGTTAACTAAAATTTCATTACGTTTAAAGAATACTTTTTGCGAATATTATGTGTGTTTACCAGTTACCGAAATATAAGTCAATAATCAGTCAAAATTCGATTTCCCATATAAGCCCATGTTAAATTTTTTAGTAAATCGTTATTTGTAAAGTTTTAAAAGTGTTTCCGACAAAAAACCACTACGTATGCAGAAAGTACATATAAAAAGCTACAAATTGATATATAAAATTATGTAATCGCAGACCGGACCCTATACTGGATATTGTATAGCTCCTATGAAAACGACGGTAATAGCTTTATTCCAAAGGAAATTCGCTAAAAATATTTTAGTTACTTAAAGCTCTATGAAGTAATAGAATACAGCCGATTTAATTAACTGCAGCACACGTAGCGGATTATTTATAAAACATGCCATCCAAGATCAATGAATTATTGTAGTAAATATTTTACCACTTCTCAGTGACATTAATGATGGCAATGCATGATAGGTTAACAGGTTAAAGGACGATACTTGGTAATGATCACCATATTAAAAATGACCTACTGTATGTAAAGATATTTAGAATCACTACATGTTCATTTAGTTACAAATGCGAAGAAGAAGAACAACCACTCAAAGTTGTGACAACAAGCCTTGTCACCTGTTATTGTATAAATATACAGGGCGTTCACAAAGTCTTACCCTTATTTCATAGCTTTGCTGTACGTACGCCAATATATCCACACCCACTTTCTTTACATTGCTTGTTTTAAAGGGAATTTATATGTATTTTTTATCTTTAATTTATTAACATCGAACTCATCTGATTAACAACAATGAAGTTTACTTATAAAATGTACTACAAAACTAATTGTGATTGCCCGACTAATCTAACACATCGTTCGAATGCAGGCTCGTTCACCACATTTGACTTGACCTCTCTGAATTTCTTTGTATAAAAGTTGATAAAATATTTGATTTATTCTTCCCCTGTTAATTTAGAATACCTAAAAGAGAGAATAATAAATGCAGTTATGACTATTATTCAGGAAACATTAACTACAATATGAAAAGAAACGAAAAAAACGAACTAAAAATTCGCCTAGGATATTTAGCCTACAGGTGCACACATAGAAGTTTATTGAGTTCATGCACAGCTGTAAAAAATTAATAATTCACTTGTTCAAACTGAAAATATAACGCCATTTAGCCTACAATTATTGTTGTCATACTATTCGGGTTCTTTAATAGCGCAAGATTTTATGGACACCATGGTATTATACTGACTTTGTTGCAGTTTTGTTCCCTCCCTTTTCTGCCCCGCGCGGCAGCACTGTTGCAGTTATCAACGTGGCTAGCAGATAGCCTTTCCGAGGTCCACCAATAAATAACGGTTCAAAGGCTGTAATCTTTATGGTTGTAGATAAAGCACATTTTAAGCTGAACAGTCTGAAACTATTTTAACATAAGTAAATCGTTTTTTGTATTTTAAACTACGATACCTAAAGAAACATTTATAGTGGACGACATTAATTGCAATAAATATAAACGTTTATTTAACAACAATAATTTTTTAATAGTATTAATTATTAATTTTGTTACCGTGGATGACATTGTATAGGGTGAAAATACTTAACAATATTATGTGTTACCGCTTGGGAAAAAATATAATGCAAAATACAACTTTCTTACATCCATACCTATACAGTATATTATTTATTTACTGTTACAATTGTTTTTCTTGTTGTATTAATGCTATAATTGGCTTGGTCTGTTTTATAGTATTTTGTAATAAATGAAATAAATTAATAATTTAATACGATAAGAATTTATTGTTAAGAGAACTCCTCCTACAATTTTCAACCGATTTCCAAGTTTTTGATCTCGTTGGATAGGGCTTCATCTGTAGTTGTTTCCGAAAAAATTATGAAAATTTGACTAAAAATAAATGCGCTATCTATTATGCCGTAGTTTAAATATTTACCCGTAACATGATGTGATTGGATTTAGTTTTTTTAAACATCTGTTAATGTACAGTTGTAAAAGGGTGTATTTTTGGCGATTACTGATAATCAATAATCACAATATTGGATTGGTAGGATGCTATTAATTAAAGCTAAATGTAACATTTTAGCAGCAATTACATGGGATGGTCCAAATTAAATTGATAGCGCTTTTGAGCAACAGCTTACTAGTTTAATTTAAATCTGACTTATGACAATCTTGAAACAAGGGTAATTATAAACTTTATAGAAAATAATTATAAGGACTGAGAACATATAGGCCTAAACTTACAATAAGAATGTTCAGAAAAATGCTTGGCGTTCTAAAAAAAACAAGCAGTTGTGATTTTTTTATTAATTCATTGGAAAAAAATTAATGCTGAGACATATTGGTTTGGATTCCTTTATGGCAAAATCCAAAATCCAAAATTACAAAACACATATTTTTGTGTTAATTTTTTGATTGTTTGTAATAAACATTAAATTGTTATGCACTCACAAATAAAATTTCGTCAAACAATCAACCGAGAGTTGTCGTGTTTTATGACGCCTTTGAGCAGAAAAACTTTATTCGATTTTTCTTATATTTACTTCTCAGGATTATGTCTTACTGGTAAATGCGTTTTGGACAAATAAACAAATCATTGCAAACTAGTATATTGAAAAAAAAAAAAAATAGTATTGAAAAGTAAGATTTACGATTAAAATATTTAAACGGTACACTTTATTAAAAAAATCTAGTTCCCAACTAGCTCCACCACTATAGCACGAAACCAGTACCCGCTGTAGAAGCTTAACCTAGTAATTTAGTGTGTTTAGTCCCGTGTCAAGTCAAGTAATCCGGAGGAGGTGTGCCGCAAGGTGTAGAGTGTGGAGGCTAGAGGTTAGAGGCTCGGGCCCAGACCTGGGGTGACCACTGTCCTTCCAACGGCCACAAAGGGAAGACCCTCGGTTCTCACGCCGCCGGAAGTCACCGGAAGGTGATTAATATGGACAGGATCGCAGGTATACGGGGGTCTGTTTACCGCCGCCGATCCGGTTGATAAGGGCTTAGACGGATAAATTGGACAGACCCATCATAGGCTGGGAACAATAGGAATGTCGAGGAAAGTTTTAAGCGTTTAAATGTTTTTCAGAATTTAATTTGTAATATTCCATGATATATTTAATGTGAAAAATAGATAATGTTCCTACTCATTTCACTGTTGTAGAACGATTCCTCATTTGAGGGATAATAATTTCAAAATACAATTATACATAAAAAGAAAACTGCCTAAATGTTGTTACTATAGGTATACCAATAGGACAAAACATAAACTCTTTTAGTATGTGTTTGCCGTCTATAATTTACAGAGATATCTTCTGTAATCAAAAATATGTAATCTAAAATTGATTTAAGCAGAGAGCGGTATATTTAATACCAGGCCGCAATGGAGAATAAAAGTGGAACATGTGTTACATGATGGAATTTTTTACTTCATTTCTACGTTTAACACAAATTTTTTCGACAATATGATGCTTATTATCAATTTAATTTGATTTAAAATAAAAAAGGATATTTTGAAAAATTTGATTGCTTACAAAGGTCAAATATTTTTTACTGATAATTTAATAATGAAACACCATACATAGAGTACTTTGATTTTTTGCTTTCTAATTTAGATATCAAATTAGTCAAACTTTACAGTTACAAGGTCTTAAAATATATTTGATTTCTTTTAACTGAAAAAATCTCGTAGACCTAGTTACTTGAGTAAAAGAATAGCCTAACAAATAAATATAGGTTACCGTATAGAGGTACATGCGTATGTTAATTATTTTCAGAGCGACTTGGTTCTCTTCATTAATTTCATTAACAGGTTTATGTAGGCCTAATTATCTGGCCTATGGAGCTTTCCATGTCATCCAGCTTCCATAAAAATACATCTAATTATGCTCAATACTCATATACTTGATATTATATGCATATACAATACGCTCAATACTTGAATCTGACTATAGTGGGAGTAACTTTAAATTTTAAGAGACCCATTGTCTCGATTAATATTTTTTACTTTCAGACTCCGAAGTTCTCATTACAATTTTAAAATGAATAATGCAAGTTTCAGTTGGCGTGTGTAACAACACTTATAAACAGCTGCATTTGATTTTCGAATCAAATACCCTATTCCTACCTGCAAAGCTGCGGGACCTCAGCGGAACCATTAGCCAGATGTTCCAGTTCATGTTTGCCCCCGCTGACCGTTTCCACAGTTTCGTTCATCCGACAAATTCCGATCATTAGTCCGGCCCGGAATGTCACGGACTTTAGAAATAGTCGAAATTAATTAAATTTTGATGGGACGGTGTTTGGTTCGAGATTAATGTTGGTGAGAACTGGTGAACTGGGGACCGAGCCCAGGCCCGGACCGCGGGGATTCGTCTCGGCCCCCTCGGCCCGGCCCAGCCACGGGCGCCTTAAACATGAGAAGGCTACTTTAAGGGCTACTTCAGAGGGATAACATACATTTTGTAAAATATATGTACATACCAAATTTGATTAAGTTATGTCAATAAATAAGCAAGATACAGGGTTTTCTTGATTTCCCATAAGAATAACATGGAAAGCACATTTTTGGATTTTCCCCGTAACCAGTTATGCTAAGATAAAAATTCAAAATGCAATATGTTTGCAAAAATATATATTGCATTAAATATTATGTTTACACCAGGCTTAATTTTTGACAGAAAAATAAAACCGTCAAAGTACCATAAAGTAACATTCATATATAAACTGCTTGTCTCTGCCATATTTTTTATGAAAAAAAACGCAGTTGTATGTATCTTAAGACATTAATTTTTCACCATTCAGTATTACTAGACAACTTGAACAGTACTGGAAATTATCACCCTTGAAAGTGAATATTTTTATACGCAATCCATTGTTATATCCATTAACTAAAGGAACATTTTTTATTTCATTAGTTACAATTTTACTAAGAGATAATTTACAAAATTTATCTCAGTTCATACTGCTAAATCTGAATATGAATTTCAAGTCTTAATGGAATAGAAGATTTCTTAAGAAACTTTTAAAGAAAAGTTTAAATTTGCAAACGTTTAAAATAGGTTTAGTTGCAATGAAATATCTTCATTCGCTTCGCACTAAGCGGACTGCGCCTTTTTCAGTATGGGAGTATAGATTAAAGTACATAGGCCTACACGTAGTATACAAAAGAAAAATACTACACATTATGTTAATTAGCGAATTTCCCAATAGGGAATACGCTATTACGGTAGTACTGGTCATGTAAGACCTATTAGTAGTCATTATTATGCTAGTATTAGTAGTCATGGTAAGACCTAAGGCCGGGACCACTTTACTTTTTCATTTTGAGGTCCCCAGAAGCCAAAAACACTATTCGTTCATTTTCATATATATGTATATATATATATCTATCTATCTATCTATATATATATATATATATATATATATATATATATATATATATATATATATATATATATATATATATATATATATATATATGTGTCCGTGGTACCGATAACTTTTGAAGGGAACCTCCGATTTTGATGAAATTTGGTATGAAGGTGTAAGACCAGGTCTATTTTCATGAGTTTGCGAACCAGCATTGACGGGTTATGGGAACGGGGTTTTATGGGGTTACAAAGGGGTCAAAAATGGGTTTTTGGCATTTTTTTTCCTCAATTTTCAAAATTCATCAAATTTAACTGAAACCATTTAAAAGAGCTTAAAAAAACAAACAATTTGGTATTTTGAATTTTTATCTTAGCATAACTGGTTACGGGGAAAATCCAAAAATGTGTTTTCCATGTTATTCTTATGGGAAATCAAGAAAACCCTGTATCTTGCTTATTTATTGACATAACTTAATCAAATTTGGTATGTACATTATCTAGGTAGGGCTTAACTTATAATTGCTTACAAAACCCATATGGCGGCAAACCTACATACTCACCCCCATGGGGTTTATGGGGAAAATAAAAAATTGCCAGAGCTTAATACAATTTTGTGTTTACATTCACCAATTATTGATTAACTTAGATTTTCTAACAACACCCCATGGCAGCAAACCTACATACTCGATCCTATGGTGTTTTTACGGGGAAAGTAAATAATCTGAAATTCCACTGGAAATTCGCTGAGTACGCAGGTCTGCTGCGACGGGGGTATTTTAAAATTATCATTTTCCAGATGGTTGTGATCCGTATGGCTTCTTCTTGCAAATACTTAGGCCCTACTATAAGTCACGCCACATAAGTTGACGAATGGCCAAAAACAGCTGGATAAGGCGAGGGGAGGAGAGGGGGTACTTTTCCAAAAACATCGAGCTTAGGTAGGCTACTTTACATGCAATTTTTTATAGAACAGTTGATTATCTAATCATTTTAAGTGAATAGTAGTGAAAATTCATTCGTCAAGTTAGGTGGCGAGGGTTTAGTGCAAAAGGCTTTGAAAGGGAGTTTTAAAACTTAAATTTTGTTTACTATACAATTAGTCACATGTACCGTACTCAGTTTTCATGACAGGTTATTTTCAATTCCCCTAGAATGCATCATTTCCTGTTTTATTGTTATTTTTATTGGACCTACAAGGTAAAATCAAAATATTTGAATCCACTTTTTAAATTGAAGTTTTGAAAATTTTTTATTTAACAAGTTTCATTTAAACAAAGCCACGAATGCAAAGAGCTGGAAATATATATATTTTTCTTTTATACCCTGTATGAAAATAACACTCAGGAAAACAAATTATAGTGAAAAATTAAAATAATGGTATTAGAAATTTTTACTTTTATAAAATTAATTCAAAGCGTTACCCGGAAACCGAAAAACGTTACAACATAAATTAACTTGGTAGTTCGCACCAGGGGAGAGATGTTTTAGTGATGTCAGACCTGTCACGACCACGAGGCAGATGCAGTTGCAGGTAACCTTTGGCACGAGTCGGACAAGTTATGGATCCTCCTGAGCATCGCCGGACGGAGATATATATATGCAAAGGTGCTCAGAGGTGACGGGTATCGGAGGGAAAGTGTCCTCGTAGTGACAGAGCTACTGCCAACACGGGACACATCGGACACCGCGCCGCCACTACAATCCCTGCGGGGCGCCGATGAAACAATCGCTCCGCCGGATGTGACGTTTGATTTGGAAAATATACTTCCGGTAGGATAATTAAGAAGCGTCACCTGTCCGTTGGCAGCTGCGGTGCAGCGTGTGAATTGTGTCACCATTCCTGTCACCGTCCACGCGCTCACGTCACCGGCGCGGCGCGGCGCCGCTGGTTGTGCGATGTGGTAAGCGAGCAGAACTTTACCAAGTCACTATTTTAACGAGGACACAGTTTAAGGTGAATGAGAGTGAACTATGAGCGTCATATTGGACACAAGATTCTTTGTTCCGATCAGTTCTCACCATCTTCAAATGTCATATTTGGAGGATAATTGATTGATACAACATATAAACTTAGTTATATATGAGAACGGTTAGACTATCATACAGACATACGATGCTATTCATATTGTGTTCTTTTATTACCAGGATAAATCGATTCTTCTAGTTAATATGTAGGCAGTGTTACCCAACGAAGGTATGAATTCAAGTATCTATTAATGAAGGTATAGCCACAAAAAACTGGCTAGGCAGTAGATGAGTGGTTATAGTGCTCGCCTTGGAATTCAAAGGTTGCCGGTTCGATCCTGAGAAAAGATAGTAGCTTTTTAAAGCTACCACTATTCCGGACTCAGTTGCCATTTGTCGTTGAGCTATTCAATAGTGATGCTTTCTAACAACTGGTCGATGTTAGGTAGTGACAAGACTTGGGGTTTGGATCGTTCCCCGTCAAAACATTATAAAATGTCACTGGCGTAAATATACACGAAAAAAAGGAAAATATTAAAAATTGTGGAACAGTTTAGATCAATGAGGAATAAACGAATCCTTATTTTATCAAACGTCTTCAATACTCTTTTGCTAGCTTGCAATTAATTATGACGTGAACCTATACCTACTAAACAATCATACAATCTTGTTTAAATTTCAGGGCTACATAAATATAAATTTGGCTTAACACAATGAATTATATTTTCTACCATTGACTATAGAACGCTTTTTTACATAGATATAGATAAAACAATAAGGCAAAATAATCTCTATTTGTATAATAGACAACAACCGTAGTAGGAAAGAGAGACATGTCGTGAACCAAAGAGATAAACATGTACTCTTTGATTTTATTCATTGTCCATAACATTTAATTACTTAATAGTGCAAATAACTAGAACACAGTAATTATTTTACAAATTCTGTAGTTTATTGTTATGTAATACATTCTGCTTCAGTCACAAATTTAAAAGCGAATAATAATTGTAAATTACAACTTTAGTAAATCAATACTTTTATCAACACATTATTGCTGGCCGGCGTGGTGTTAGTGAAAAGCCCCTGAAGGTACTTTAGGAACAAGTCCCTGAAGGTAAGGTAGGGAAAAGCCCCTGAAAGTACGGTAAGCAACCTCCGCCAACACCTCAGGTGGTAAAGAGAGGTTCTCACAGGTTTAGGCTATGTAGCCTGAACCTATGGTGTACGGAAAACACTTAAAATACTTATTAGAACGAAGGATGGTAGACTCTACATTATACCATACTATATTAAGCTTCATATGATCAACAGAAAACTCAATAAAAAAATTTTTTATTTCGAAAACAAATAAGACAAAGAAAAACACACAAGTTAGGCCTAAATTAAACATAACTAAGTACTTAAAACTAAACAGAAATAAAGCGTGCGAAATTATTCTCACATAGGAAAAATCCTGTATGCGAGAATGAGTCAATTAATATATTTGAGATTCTTTATTTGCTAACTTAAAAGAAAAACCATTGACATACGGATAGACAGACTGCGCCCCTCCCCCACACCACGACATGCCCTTTTTAAAAGCATTAAAAAGGTGGTATACTGACAACTGACAATAATTAACTTAATTATGCATATTGATATAGACCACTAAAAACAAACCAACAATATAGGCCTATTTTGGAAAATAAATAAAATATACAAATATTTTAATAACCTAACCGGACAAGACACAAGTTCCTGTCCTCCGAACTTTTATTAATTTGCCTGCACTCCTGATGTCGATCTCCTATTGCTGTTCTCTTGTTGCTACAAGTCTTTTGAGATCTCCAGCGCTTCGTTTAGTCATTGCAGTTTTGGTCTCCTCAGTGGTGAAGTACCTGCTGGCCTTCCGTCAAAGTCAACTTTAATTAGAGTTCTATAATTTCAAAAAAATATTTTTTTAAAGAAATGTTTGAGGTAAAGCTAATCTACGTATGAACATATTTAAAATGGAAATTTATTATGTAGTTTATAAGCAACAGTTATTAGTAATTGTTTTAATAAAGTTAATACTGTACTCAGTCTTTTAGGTGTAATGAAAGTTTCCAGGTTCTCTCAAACATCAATGAACTTTTTTCGGATATTTCACAGTTTTTGTTACATATTAATATCCCCTTCAGGGTCAAGATATCACATGCACGTGTGAGGGGGTGGTAGTCGCCCCGATGGTGGGGGGGGGGGGGGGTGACGCATTCCTGGCCCGCCATCCATCATCTGGCCGACCAGACTCCAGACGAAATGTGTGAAAAATTGTTTAATACCTCCTGCCCTCGGTTAATTGTAGGCGCCGTTTTTTGGCCGTCTTAGCACACAATGGTGCCCTCACAACACCATTAATCTTCTTTTATGTAACAGGTTGCCTTTTCGGCCGTGAATATTTTGAGAAGTGGGTTAGGTCGGGGCAACAGCAGATTTGACCCAGGATAATTTTACCCCTGAGGCCTAACTTGACATGGGTGTTTACCATACGTGGGTGGTTTGTTTGCATTGTTATAGTCTTAACAGTTCCTGTATTGTGCTGACGGGCTTAACTGTTACACTTTATTTAAGGATAATCTAAATATATACAATTAATATTAATCATTTTGGATAGTATAGCTTATCGTAAACAACTTTATTGTTGTTAAACTTGTACATGTTTTATTGTATTATTGTATTATTAGCTTTCCGTAATTTTTATAGACGTTAAGTGTTAAGGATCTAACATTACCCTGAATCCCGTTCCGAATCTTAAAAAACTCTAAACTTTTCCCAGGTTTGAACATTGCGTAATTAGTATTAAGGTACAATACTTGTTGGACCTAATTTCCTCGGAAATTAACTATTCGAACATACTTTGTAGTTTCTGTGAGTGAAAACTGTATGACGGTATATTATAATGATTTGATTTGTTTAATTGTTTAATTATTTAATTATTTATTGATTAACACCAATCATTCACTCATCCACGTTATCATTTTGGCTTACCAGATCCCACTACAACTAATTACTACAGGTAGCATACTATAATTATACACTAGGCTTAAATCACTGTAATTAACCATTGCAAAAATCAACCGAAGAGCTTATGATTAATAATAGGTTTAATTTTTTCTGAGTAATATTTCGTTTTTCAATGTGGTACTTGAATATTACTTGTTTGTTTCCTACCTCATAAAGGACTAACTAAAATATTGATTTCCGCAACCATAATCCGAAAGTGATTCCAATCATTGAGGATTTCCCTCATCACATATAATTCCTCATTATCATGTATTACCATATCTCACATGGTGGTTTAATCAATGATTGCCGTGGTGCCGCCCCCCCCCCCCCCCCAACAAAAGATCAAGTGCCCCGCGGGTCGTCCCCGCATTTCCCCCGGGGCTCGGCCAATCGCTCACCCCCGCCATCCGTCATAACCCCTAATTATTGTCTCCTGGATTTCACCCCCACACCGCACAGCGCCACATCGGGGTCGAGATCTGGTCTGACACCGGACCGCAGGTGGATGGGGGATTCTTGATCTTGGCTGAGTTAGATATTTTGAGAAAAAGAAAAGTTGTACTGTATTATTAAAAAATATATTGCTTAAAAATATAAAATAAAATTTTATGGATAAAAATATTGCTTACAATTCAATACAGTGAAACTATATAGTATGTGTTCGGTTTTCTTCTTCTCTTCAACCTTTGTTACATACTGTTACCAAAAACGCATATCAGACAGTGGTAATTTGGAAAAAGCGGAAGTTATTTATAAAATATTATGGTCAATTTTTGTGTATAGCTTAACAGCTCTATATTGGTACAAGTCAACATTTAAAATTATTTATCACCAATATATTTTTAGTTTACTTTTATTTTTACTAAATGCCTTTTGATAGACAACCTATCATCATAAGTTTTCGATGATGGCTTGTCTATCGCTTGTCTTCACTAAAAAAAGTATATTGGTGTTGAATAGTTTTTAATATAAATTTTTGCGTAGCCTTTTAACTGTGCATAGTGTCAGACTCTTGAGAAAAATAAAACAAAACCAATTATACTATGGTTAACCATAATCAATATTACCGTTACTTTATAAGTATTAAGTTGACATAATTTTAACAAATTCATATAATTTGGGATACAGTTTTTGATCAAAGGGCCCCTAAGAACCAAGGGTGGTTTAAAATATACAATAAAAAAACTAAGACCTCTTCATAACTAATTAAAAAGCCAATTGATATTTAAAAGGAGTAAGACTGTCAGCGTTGGATGATGAAAAGTCCGAAAAATTCTCACCTTCAAGCATCATTTCTCTGGGGAAATGACCAATTTCTCAGCTACTTCCACCCTCTCCCTCCCCTCAGGGAAACCCCAACTTGCCATCGATCCGTTACTGAAGTTATTTACACTATTTGTTATTACCAGTAACTCGACGCCTAGCATTTGCTTAGTAAACTAAAACAATTATTCCTAGTAAATTCAGTTACAAACGGTGCTAAAGTACCAAGTGCAAATGACTTGTTTCTATTCACGTTGAGCTCGTTTTCGCTTCGCTCACTCGCCTTTCATGTGCTAATCTTTATTTTTATCAAACATTAAAAAACCCGTCGGTCTATTTATACGGGTGTTGCTCTCTGGTATAAATTTGTTGAGCCACAGGTTGATGCAATGAATGAAGAACAAACCAAGGTAGGTGACTAACAGCGGACTGAAGCATTTTAAAGTATCTCCTGCATCTTTGACGTAATGTTGTTTATCTTGACACATGAGTGGTTTGGCTTGAATATTTTAAGTGCTGCACCTTTTACGTCATAGATTTGGTTATTGTTTTTGTTGATTTCACCTACCTCCTTCTCATTCTAGATTTCTTGGGTTGATGTAACTCGTGGTTGACAGCTGATGTAATCATTAATACTAATTATTTGGTTTTAAAATTCAATTTCAATTCCACACATTATTCTATCGTTTTACTTTACGTTTATCTATCTGAACATTCATAATCACCAATATAAAGTTAATTAAAAAATGATAACTATTTGTATCTAGTAGTACCATTCAGTAATTTTGTACCTTATTACAATGGAAACCCACATGTTTCTAGACCTATACTGAAGCACGGGGTTCATGCATTGAAAGTTGAGTCTGCAGTTTTCATCATCTCTTTAAAAGACTTTAAACTACATAAGACCAATGTTAAAAATTTACAATGTCAATTGTCCTTGCTTAAATTTAGACCTATTTAAATATTGTTTTTCACAGACCTAAGTTATAAACAAAGGTGTAAGAAAATAGTTGAGCAATTTTTTTAGATTAGTGTGCATACAAACATATACACATACCTTACTCGTATTAGAGTCCAGAGGATAATTATATCCAGCAAACTATGCTACATAGGAATATTATTAAAAATATCTAGTTGTGAGTGCAGCGTCCATATAAAACTAGTTTTAAGCAAGTGTAAATCTTAATTGCTTGAGATAAATACTCTTTACCTTTCCTTTGACTATGCTATGACTAATGACTTCTTTGTCGAGAGGATAAAAGCTGCCACTACGGCACAGATACAGGAGTGAGAGGGAGAGTGTTATAGTGGCTGGAGTGGTGTGGGGCTCCGGCTCATCCATATGCGACGCTGCTGCCATCTGCCGAGGTGGATTTGCATCGCCGCGGGCCTCAAGGTCCGAATCTCGGCCGCTAACACAATAGAATATCATTTTATATTTACCACCCGCCACCCGGGCGCGACGGTGAAAAGAATCGAAATTGAATCACAGCTTTTATGATGGGGTTACCCAGCGCTTCCGGTTCCGGGGACTCGGGGTGGATTTGCGAAGATTACCGGCTGATACGAGGGTGGTTGAAGGCTGAAGACTACTACCGTACTGACTATTCAACAGAAAACGATAAGTCATATAATAGCTATGATTACAAAATCGAAATCGGAAACCCCTGGTTGTTCGATAACCAACGTAAGGTACAATACAAACAATTAAAAAATCCTTGAATTAGCTGTTCACTGGTAATAGCTTTAATTACCAGCTTTATTTAAACTAAATAAGATTCATACCAATATGAAATGTCATATACTAAATATGACATATACTAAATGTCATATATGAAAGCAAAATATTTAATTAATTTTATTTGATTTACGTTAAATGAAACCATAAATCATTCATAAATCATTTTGAAAACACTTTGGTATTCAATAACATAAAATAATTTGTTTATTCAAAATTATGTTCAAATCATTTATTTTATTGAAAATTTTTAATTTATTATGGTTTTTACTTTTTTGGTTTTGCTGTCCTAGTGATCTTGTCAGGCTTATTACTGTAGTCCTATATGAAATGTTTATTTTTTTTAGCGATTTTGCCACCATATAGTGTTTGTAATTTAATTACAGTATGTGGGAGTATTATACCATACATGAGGGTTTTTAAAAATTTTTTTAGAGCTTAGCTTAAACCCCTTAAAAAGTTTAATTCAACTAAAATTATTATTCTATTATTACTTCATAATTCTATTTAAATGTTATGGAAAATGTTTATACAAATTACACCTACAAACTTTGCAGACTTATTGTCTGGTTAAAATGATTCACAGAGCGTCGCATGCAGGAGGTAGGAGTGCGAGTGGGACT
This sequence comes from Neoaliturus tenellus, assembly GCA_030545055.2. Classification (NCBI taxonomy): domain Eukaryota; kingdom Metazoa; phylum Arthropoda; class Insecta; order Hemiptera; family Cicadellidae; genus Neoaliturus; species Neoaliturus tenellus. Next base: position 131,005,066 of record CM061532.1, read on the forward strand.
TGAGTGTTATGTAGCGACTGTGGGGCCAAAGTTGTTGATCTCGGGCGCCGGTAAGCCCGTCATATTAAACTGTCGCCCGGTAATACAGGGCTTTGTCATCCGATGCTAACTGAGGTCACTTAGGCCTGAATTATTGCCGGGCTCATCCCATTGTGGAGTGGACGACATGAATATACAGGGACCAGCTGCATGCCGCAGCGGCGATTGTTATTTATGGTAAAACACAAATGCCTTTGGAATGTGTGAATACAGGGATTACATTGCTGGAGAAAACCAAGTTTCACAACAAAACTACACAAATATAAAATAAATTTCAAAATATACTATATTATGCACTCCCTCATTCCCTGCTGGTTATATTATGTAAAAATTCACAATTTGAAATGATAATTACTTTTTACCTGCTTGTAGCCTATTTATATTAAAAAATTAAGGTTAACTTAAAGAGTTAGAACAAAACGTCGCGAAATGAAAATGGTAGGTAGGACTTTTGAAGATCTTAGGCCTACAGTAGGAAAACTAGACCAATAATAAATTAACAAAAAATATTTTTTGACCGATTGAAAAATCGTTTTTGTGGACTAACGCAAACTCATAGGGAAAATCGAAGAACATAATGCGTAGGTAATTTAAAGGCATTTAAATGACAAAGCGTCAGACTAAATAGAATTTCCCTCAAAAATGTCCGCAGTAATTTACTAAATAATAACATAAACTCTCCATCCGCAATGATAAACTTTAAACAAACAAATTTTTCAACTTTCTATATTCTAACAGAAATCACAAAAAACTATTTTAAAATATCTTGATAAGGCCAAAGAGAATTTAGGGTTCAACGATTAAATCAAATCCATCAAATCTAAAACATCAAACACATGACTAGTTTACCACAATGACATTTTAAATATGAAAAGAAGCGGTTGCATACGGGTGTTCTGAATTGGCTTTTTAAAGTCACAGAGGCAATAATAGTAATCACATTTCATTCCCACATAACCAATTGAAATCACCACATTCGGGGGCGCCCGTATAAAATACCACCAATTAGACATCCCTCGCCATATTTAAATAAGGCTAGACGCGGGGCGGCGGCGGCGGACCCGCATATATTAGTGATGATTGGTGGCTAGGAGAGTGAGTCAGTGGATCAAACTACGTTACCGATACCGAGTCCCGAGTACCGAGTACCGATGACTGCCGATGATTGCCGATGACTGCCGACCCCTCACCACAGAGTAAGTAATACATACAGAGGTAAACTTCTAATGGAAACCGTGTTGCGGTAAATATTTAGTTCATATTTTTGTCAAGAGGTAGCGTTTGCATCGCTATATCTGCTCCAGATGCCTTATCACTGGGGTGTGAGAGAGATGGTGAGAGACGTCACCCAAGGTTGTTTATTAAACAACATCTGGACTCCCGGTGATAACTCACCGTGTACGAATCTCGCTTCGGGTGTCTCGGGCCAGCCAGCCAAGGCTTTTGTTGACTTATACGGTCGCTTATTAACATGTCATAGCGAACGGAATTTTTTAATTTATTTTCTTGACAAATTCAAATAATTTTGGGTAAGCTCGTAGTTAGAAAAGGCCGAATTGATCAATTATTTAAATTTAAATTATTTAAATTTAAATTATTTAATTGTTTTATTATTGTTGTAGAATTTGATAATTTTAATACAATTTTGTAATAGTCGTATACAGCTTAGAAAAAAAGTAAAGAACACTTTGTTTAAAAAAAAAACTAGTTTACACATATTTTAATAAGTAATTTATATTACTTGAATAACCCAAGTTTTTTTACAAAAATCGTCTTTTCAAACACGAGTAGGCTGTTAACAGTAGGCCCTACTGTCTACAGTAGTTTATTGAATACCCTGAACAGTCTATATGGAGTAAAAATTAATGTTTAAAAGTACGCAATGGTATGTGTGCATCAAAGTGAAGGCCTTCCATTAGTAGAGAACGCCGCAAGTCCAATAAATCGGTGGGTATGTCGAAATGGTTGGCGATCAAACTTAAAAACTGCAACATGAAAATCAAATTTCAATAACAAATTATTATTGCACAAATTATTATTGCGACATATTCAAACTTTTATGGCCGCGTTGTGAAAAAATGCTTATACAACGACCCTTTTAAGAGTACCCACCATCTTGGATTTTTACTCACATAAAACTAATGTTTAAGTTAAAAAATTAGTCCGCTACCCCTATAATAATGGTTAAAATAGATTGATCTTCAAATCATTTTAAAGGGAACTTAAATACCTATTAGACTATGAAATAAAAGATCGTATACGGTATGTGCCAAAATAAACAGTACTGAAACTGAATCCGCTGGAGTTTGAATCATGATTGATCAGACAAAAAAACGTACGACTGTCCGAGGGTTGCCTCAAACTGGACGGAGGTCATACTGAACATGTTATTAATTCATTTTAATCTATGGTGCTCACTTTTACTAGTATATTTTGGTGAAACTGTTACATGTTTGGCGCTTTATGTACTATTGATATTTTGATTAATAAACAACAAAGTATTTTCAACAATTTTGTTAGAAGGAAGGTGAAAACGTTTTTTAGTTGTGTAATCTCGTAAATCGCTATATAATCGTAATTTTTATTTATAGACCCCTTGGTAAAATAAAATTGAATAAGTATGAATCCTTTTGACCTATATTAAAGGCGTAGTGGACGTTTCAAATTTGACATTAGTTTTATGGGAATAAAAATCCAAGGTGGCGGGTACTGCAGACTCTTTAATATCGTTTAAAAAGCTGCAACATGGACTCTATGTAAACTTTCAATACTTTCAACATTCACATTTCATTGTCTTGTTTTTCCTACAATTGAATGGATGTTTTAGCTCCTGTCACATTTTGTTATTTATTCGTCACAAAAGTTTAACACATCACCTCAAAGTAGATTATCTTCACTCACTGTTAATATTCGTCTTGATTTCGTGTAAACAAAGCAGACTTTTTCTTAATCACTACATGGAGAATTTTTCAGAAGAATCTTTTGGAAAATATATCTTTTTTATACATTTCCCATTTTGTTGTAAAGTTTTTGACCTGCTACTTTTTTCCTTAGTATGTAGGACAAACGTCTTTGATTTTAACTCTATCCTATAATTCTGTAATCTATGAAATGAACAAAAAGCTTCTGAGAAAATTCAGCCAACACTCCGTTGCCTGATATACTTAAGTTTTAATTAATACATAATCTTCCCTCAGTACGATCTTATGACTCTTCTTGTTTTAAAATTAACCCAAAACACGTTTTAATGTAAATAAAGAAGGTGTTTCTCAAACCACAATTCATCGCCCTTTGCGCCCCTTTCACGATCAGAATATTTTTTTATGACTTCCATACACGCCCAGTTAGCAAACCAGCAAGTTTATAGTTTTTATTACAATTTAAATTACCATAATGATAGTAAAAACCAGCAGTCAATTTGTAACAGTTTGTAAGGTAACGCTTCTAATAGAACTTTTAGTCGCTCAAAACTCAAAGCCTAAAAACGTCTCATTATAGTACTACTACTCTAAGTATACTTTTTGTCAATTAGTTATTAATAGTTCTTCAATCAAATTTTATCATTTGTCTCTCATTTTAAAATCAAACCATAACACATGTTTTAATTCAACAAAGCAGACGTTTTTCGAATCCCCATGCTATTCTTATGGAGGAGGTTTTACGTTATTTCTCATTTCCTGGTAACTTTATGAACGCGCCGATAATTTCCCCCCGTAATGCATGGGACCGATACTTTTAATTTGAGACCCCTACCTCTTCCTGCAATTTCATTGAAGGAAAAGTGTTGTTCATCGTTGTCTGATTGAAACATTTCAATCAGACAACGACCCTGAACAATCTGATGTAGAAGACGTTATTGAAGACTTCTCTCAGCATGGGGAAGCGGATGATTCAGTATTAAGTGCTAGTGCCGTCACATATTTGAGTGGAGTGGTTTTACACCATTTGGAAAAGAAATACCACTGTAATGATTGCTCTAAAGCTTTAAGTAAAGAAAACAGAATTCTAGAAAAAAAATGATGAACTGTTAGTTCATTTTAAAGCATACAAGACCAAAGTTCCCTCTGATTTTGGTAATTTGAAAGTGCCATCAATTGAATTTCGAGCTGTAATGGACATGTGCATGACTGTGTTTGAAAACAATATCAATAGACTGATAACAAAAAACAATGTTAAGAAAACTCTGGTTTCTTTATGTGTTTCTACAGTCAGCGAAGAATTTTCAAATTGGTTAGTCCAATGTCACACTCACAGAATGTTTTGTATTGAAAAGATTGTATTAATTAAACTGCAATATGAGGTTAAAAGGCGCTCATGCCTCTTAGGTTTAACTAAACCAACTCAAAAACGGAAAGCACACGAGATTAATATTGAAGAAATGCAGAAAAAAAGTAAGGAGAAAGCTGTTTCATTTAGTGCAAAATTAATGAGTTTTTATTTCATTAATTCATTAATGTGTGTTTGAGTGCCGACATGTTGGATTTATTTTCCATAAGGGCAATGCTAAACTTGTCCCCGGCATTTGTCATAATTTCTTTATTTTTGGTCTGATTGATTTAAAATAAATAACGTTTGAATCACAATTAAATTCACCGTTAATTTTGCGAGATCGTTTCTTTGTAAATAATATTTGAAATTCTGCATACAATGTTTTTAAAGTAGTAAAAAAAACTTGTTTTGTTATTTTAAGTTAGTAAAAACACTATTTTTTTATCAAAAATCCCTCTTGCAAACCAAATCTGCCTTTATGAACGCTTTATTAAGAGCTATAAACCATTATTTTCTGATTACAAATAAAAGAGTTATTTGGTTCCCCGTTTAACATTGCTCTTATGGGGGAAAGACGGAATCTGAATTGACGCCAACGCCCTCTTAAACTATGTAAAAAGTATAGTAGGCTATAGCTTAATTTATTTTGCACACTTCACCATAGGTGCTCCATTGTTTAATACCATAGTAAACTGTAAACCATGCAATGATTAGAGCATATTACATTCTGTACTATAGTTATCCTGGACTAATTTTAAGGACTAAAATTGTGAAGTTAGTTCATGATATGACACTAATAACATAAATATCATTTTTAGGTATTGGGTTCATAGAAAATTCACTTCAAGTTAAAGAGAATTTTATAAGCCATAAAGTTAGGCCTAAGTTTTTCAAGTTAACTGAATATTATAGCTTTTCTGGCATTATTTTAGATTTAAAATTTAATTTGAAAAACATATAATGATGCACAGTGTTTCAAACTTTGTCAGAGTGTTTCAGTACTTCGTGTAAAAAGTTTCATACTGCAAAAATTGGACACGGATTATGTTTGATTTAATTTTATGTATTTAAAAATGTACTGCATTACAATCGTTAAATGAAATTATTATTTTAAAACACTGACGGTGAAAAATTTTGGTTTGCCCTTTATATATTTTTCTACTTAAAAAAAATCACCTTATTATGATTATTTTGCATTTATGTACTTGTATTTCCCTATAAGGTCTATTTATATTAGCTCATAGAGACATACTTCTACATACATTCTATCGGCGGTGAGCCCAAAGAGAGAAATCATCTATTTTTCATTTATATATTGACGTTTTTTAGAATGAATTAAATAAATTAGGCCTATTGCACAGCATAATAAACAATTTACCAATGTTTGTGTTTTTTTTTTTTAATAAAACTTATTGTTATAAAAGATTGAATTTTGTACCAAAGTGCATTCAATGCCTAGATAAAGCCCCACTCACGTCTCATAGCATTATTTGATCATTAATAACAAAGTAAACTCTAGCCACTATTAGGATATCGCGGCCCTACATCTGCACCAACATCTGCTCCGGCGCCGTAATGTCTGGTTGAGCTCTGGAGCGACAGCGCTGCTGCCATCTAACGGCAATTAGGAGAACTACGTCGACCATCTTTTTTGAGTTCGGGACACCCGGTGTCCCCATCTAAAGCGCAACACTGATCTTCCCTCTGTTAATATTACTTCTCTGTGCCCTCACCACGTCACGACGTCACGTGACGTCCTTCAGCGCCCAGATGTGATTAGGCCGAGGAGAAGCGTCTCTAACAATTCAGTTAGCCCGAGATGGAAGGGTGAAGTCCGGGTCTGTCACTTCACATGGACGCCGTCATTTGGATATTGTCATCTGTCATGTATAGGATTTTCGAATATATCCTATAATATCGAAATAATCGAAATCCAGAAGTAGAAGCCAAGTTTGATGACCGATGAGTATTAAAGAATCACTAGAAATTTCACAATTTCAAAGCCATGGATAACAAACGTGTTATAAACTTTCTTCACTCTCTCATTCATATTTCCAATAGGAGTTGTGCAGTTGTTATACAAACTAGGAAAACTACAAATTTAATTTTGTTATGTTCATTTTTTACCATGAACTTAAATACATTAAATTTATTGTAAAAATTCTTTTAGAGTAGGAACTGATAGGTGTATGCGGGATCTTTAAATCCACAAGAGGAAGTAGGTCTATTAAAAATTAATACTGCAGTACGATTTCAAGCTGTCACACTTTACTATCTCCGTACTCAGAATCCGTAGTCTTATAAACTGTTGGTAGGAATGATGCGTTTGTGAGTGCACTAAGTCATACCATATTTCAATTAATTCACGATGAAGAAGCAGTTATAAGGTGAAATAACTTCCGCAGCGAATGTTGTAAGTCCGAAACGGCGTTCTGCCACGCCGCGCATGCTTGTGCGTGGATCGCTGACCGCCTAATTGAGAGCCTCTTGTAATTATTTGACTTGGAGCGGAACTAATACACCTTAGACGCACGTTTAACGTTTGAAACTTCAATTGTATCAATTTGTTGTATTACGGATCCTATATATGAACAACATTCGTTATTCCTGTCGATAAGTTTCAATATAAGTTAACTTAAAACCATTTAGTATTTTCCAAAAATTTTCCAAAACAATTTTAACTGTACCAAAATTTTAAATAACAATAAGAAATCCATTTCCTTTAAAAAATCTGAACCAAAGAATAAGTTTAAATTGCTAAAATAGTTTTTATAAATCAAATATTAGGGGGAGCGGTAATAGAGGAATTATAGGAGTAAGTCTTAAGTTCGTCACAGGAAGACATGAAATACGAAGCCATTAAAACTCGCTCAAGAGACAAAAACCAGTCTTGCTTAGTCGCAGATGTCGTTAATTACTTTATAATCCGCTGCGCGGCGCGGCGGAAAAACTTGGATCTGCTACTTGGTGCACTGTATTAGCTCTGAGATCTGCTTCGTTTAATGTTATAAACTAATACGTTTATACTATAAGTATAACGATAAGTTTCGATAAGTTTCTGTTTCGATCTACCGTACTTTCCAAGATCTCTCGAAATCTAGCTGGTACATTTTTCTTAAACTTTGCATTTAAGAGTGTTACGGCCTAAAAACAAGCATCCTCAACTCCAGAAGAAATCAATTTTTATCTAAAACTAAGCTGAAAAATATTACGTTTAACATTGGTCTAATGGGTTACCATTGTGGTAACGAAATAATAAAGAAAGGTAAACAAAAATGGAAGAGCACTCTGTTACTGTGAAGAGGTAAAATAAAGGTTCAGTTCAATCGTCACAAATTTTACTTTAAATAAATATCAAAATTTAATATTTACTGAATATTATATTGCACACAAAATATGATTCATAAAATATTCAGAGTTTTTAATTTTTTCTTAAAATTACAATTGAATTTAATTAATTATTTATAACCTAAATATAAAAAATAATTAAAAGTTACAAAAAAGGTAAGGGGATTTTATTACTTTCTTCACCTCACTCAGTGTCCTGACGAATTAACACCTTGAGCGACTCGAACAATACTTAAACAGTATTCAAATCAAATATAAGGCGATATATATCAATCTTTAACGTTATGGCTTTTACTTATCACTCCTATACAATTAAAAGTTGGTATTCACTGTTGCACTTTAACTTTTGCAAGACAAAGCAAAAAGTTGACCTAAATTCCGAAACTGAGGTATCTTACAAAAGACAATATTTAAGATTTTTTACAATTGCAATAAAATTTCAAAAGTTTTGGAATTTTAAAATTTTTACTTTGATATTTTCATATTAAATTGTTTTGAAAATATATCTAGTGTGTTTTAATAGTTACCTTAAATTAATTCCACAAATTGTTACAAATTTTACAGAGGTTTATTGAACGTTTATTTTACACTTTATTCTGTACTGCAGATAAACTAAATGAACTTAAACTAAAATTAGCCCCTCCCCAGCATGTCAAGTCCCGTGTAGAGGTTAACGGTTTCGTCTCACTTTTAGCGAATTTCCCTATAGGGAATACGCTATTACGGTAGTAGTCACGGTAAGACCTAAGCCCGGGACCATGATACTTTTTCGTTTTGAGGTCCCTAGAAGCCAAAAACATCGTTCGTTCAAATTGATGTATATATATATATATATATATATATATATATATATATATATATATATATATATATATATATATATATATGTGTGTGTGTGTGTGTGTGTGTGTGTGTGTGTGTGTCCGTTAACACGATAACTTTTGAACGGAACCTCCGATTTTGATGAAATTTGGTACAGGGATGTAAGCCAGCGTCTACTAGGTTGAGTTCGCGAACCAGAAGGATCGGACCATGGGAACAGGGTTTTATGGGGTTTCAAAAGGGTTAAAAATGGGTTTTTGGCTTTTTTTACTTTTATTTAGAAAATTCAACAATTTTAACTTAAACCATTTAAAAGAGCTTAAAAAAACAAACAATCTAGTATTTTGAATTTTTTACCCAGCTTAAATGGTTATGGAGAAAATCCAAAAAGTATGTTTTTCATGTTATTCTTATGGGAAATCAACAAAACCTTCTAACTTGCTTATTTATTGACATATCTTGATAAAATTTGGTATGTACATTCATTAGGAAGCGTTTAACTTATATTTGCTTAGAAAACCCATTTGGCGGCAAACCTACGTACTCACCCCTATAGGGTTTATGGGGTAAATAAAAAGAACACCATAGCCTTATAAAATTTGGTATGTACAATCACTAGGTAGGGTTTAACTTATATTTACCAACAAAACCCATATGGCGGCAAACCTACATACTCTCATCCCCATGGATTTTATGTGGTAATAGAAAATATACCAAAATTCCATTGGAAATTCGCTGAGTACGCAGGTCTGCTGCGACGGGGGTATTTATCTCAATATAAAAGTTATAAACAATAATTTAAAATATTTTTGAGATTTTTCTGTATTTGGCTTTGACATTTTGAACGTAAAATAAACATTTAAAATTTGGCGTTTTTTGTTTTTAATATACCCTACTGTATTGGATGCGTAATAAATGTAAAACCTTTTTTATTTCATATTTCGAATATCAAATAAAAAAATATATACTGTCCTTATTTGAAATTTTGAATCTTAGTTCAACGTAGACTAAAATAAATATCATTTTATTTGTGTTACATGTACCCTCTTGTATCCTGGTTGAGCCATTGAAATTGAATGAATAAACAAAATAATAATTAAAATTCTCTGCAACACAGAAAGAATGCAGCATTTACAGTTCGTACAAAATTATCAATTAGCATAAAGTCTTTTAGCATTGCACATCCCTACTAATATTTTACATTAGTGTGTTTCAAGCAATAAAATTAAGTTTAAATATAGGTTTATTATTATTATTATCATTTGTATATCGACTCCAGAGGAGTTTTTAATGTATTGACGGGGAACGGTCCAACCCCCAATTCTTCAGCAAGCTTTAAAATTCCATAAAATAATAAAATACACAGCACTATTAATTTCCCAAGCAATCAAAGCTTCCCCATTGCTCCGATGTCAATGTACTAGTGCGAATATTTTATTTAACGTGTCGTGTTTTAAACAACATGAAGGATTACGATTTATACAATTAATGTTCAGAGTCTAGTGGAGTTTCTGTTTTTCCCAAAGGCTTCACAGTTGTATAGCATACTAAAACAAAAACAAGAGTCTTGGCAAACACAGTTTAACTTCCACGTACTATCTCCCCTGGCCGAGTCTGATGTTCGAGTGGCGAGACGTTGGTCGTTGGAGTTGCCTGAGCGGCTGCGGCGGTGCGGCGGCGATCGGTGACTTCAAAACAGCGAGGCAATTACAGTGTTAATTGTAATTGTGGCCGACAGCGGGACTACGTACTGCAATTAACACAACTGGACAACTAGACAACTCGTCCATGCGTTGTACTCCGCCGACCATCAGGGCAGCGGTCCCTTCATGTTTTCAGTAGAACTGGGAGTCGTGTTGGGCTGATACACTCCTCTCTGACTTGAATATTCAATCTGTCAATATAATTTTTTAAACCTGCAAGAAAAATTCTTTTAAGCGTTGTCTTCAAAATAATTGTGTACATAAGGTACTGAAAATTCTAGACCTATTTTAAAACCTTAAACCCCGGTGAACTTAATTTGAACTTCATTTCAATATCCCGTACACATTGGACTTTACATGAATAATTACTGAATGATTGATAAACATTAGATTAGATTTTATACGTGTGTACTGCAGTAAACTGTACACAGTAATGCGATTTAAATTTTCCTTAAGTGTAGGATAAATTAAAGTTTTTTTGGGTACATAACCAAATTATACAATATTTAGATTTTTTTAAACAAATTAAAATTGTATATGTTGTAATAGCTTTAGCCATATTCAAACGACGACATAATTCACTCATGTTTAAGCAAAATAAAACGGATCAGGGACCAAACAAAACAAACACATTTTCAAAGCCCTTTCACCAAGGGTGGGCGGGGGATGCGGTCTCGGCGATCAATCCGAATCAAAAGGACTTCAGCCCTTTCAGAGGAGTAAATGAATTTTGACTTGGGACTTCAAAAAGGAACCGCGGCTTATCCGCACTTGATTAAAAATTTAGCGGAATTGATGGGCAGGGTGGGTGTTGAGGGGGGGGGGGGGGGTTCGGATGACAGTATTGTAAGGGTGAACAAAAGCAGTCACCCTTGAAACCCGAGTAAACAGCGGTGTAGACCCTTGCGGTACACCATTGTTGTCGGCGGCGGCGCGGCGCGGCGGCAGCGCCCCTAGCGGCTGACCCGCGACTCATTAGCGTGCGGCATCGGCTGATAGTGATACACTGATACGGATACCTGCCCAGGCAAAGCTACCTTACATGATGAACCGCCGCGCGCCGCTGACAGCTCTCATTCAAAGACTCGGAAGGTTCTCTCTGGTGGAACAATAGGTCTCTTTTTTTAAAGGGATGAAAGTGATGGGTGGAATTAATGTAGCAGTATATACTCGTATGTCGATTCAGGGTTCTTTTTGATATTTTATTCTATTGCGTAAGCAAAATATTGTTAAAAGTAAATGCAAAAAAATTGTTCGTGAAATCTTTTAAGACTAGAAAGTTTGACAGTCTGACGGAAAACCTTTAGTTATTTTATATAAATTTATACTCTCACAAATGGATAAATTTATAAATTCCAAATAACAAATTATAAAGTTATTGGCCAGAGGTGTAGCCTAGTGTCTTGAAAATTTTGATTGGTAAAAAATAGGCTACACAATGTAGTTTTAATGAGTTTGCTATGTTGATAAAATTTGCTTTCATAAGCTTTTAATTAAAGAGCAACTTTCCCCGACTAGAACAATAAAGTTTTGGCAAAAATTAATACTGAAAAATTACAAATTACCATATTAAAAACAAAGTTTGCGAAATTTATCATTTTTGAAAATGTTTACATAGACAACACTCAAAACAATTTTAAACAGAAAGATTGTCAATTTTGTCCATCATTTTAAGGCTCTCAATTCCTTAAATTGTAATTGTTGACTGCAGTAATGACCGCCATTTTGAAACTCATGAAGGTAACTAAGTTCATTTTCAACTAATGAAACGACATTTGGAACTGTGTATAATATGACATATGTGTGAATTAAAAATTACTAAGTTTCGAAACTATTATACCATCAGTTTTTAGAACATCCTGTACAACGTCAAATCTATTTTTAAATGTTCTTTTTGATCAATGTAGTGGGTAATAGTTTTATTTCAAGATTTTAGGACAAACTGTTGATCTGTAATAAATTTGAAACACTTTACGTGGCACGTGGTATAGTTATCAGAAGACTACTGGCTATATTTAGAACACGTCATAAGGGGAGAGGGCTAGTTAAGGGCTAGTAGAAAAAAGGCTAGAAGGGTAGTTAAGGTAGAAGGGCTAGTTAAGGTGGTAAGTAGAAAAAAATTATAGGTAGATAGTTGGAAGAATTTTTAGGAGCAAGGGTTAGGAGGAGCATCGTAAGTAGGAAAAACTAAGAATGCAAAGCGGAAAAGTTTTTGAGAAGTGTTTGTAAAGAATATGTAAGCGTGGCAAGTACAGACAACGATCAAACTAATAATCTAAGAAAATTTAGCTTTCTAGAGCTTGAAATACATTGAGCGGAAGGGGGTAAAAGAGTGACCAAAGTGCGCCCCAGGAAGCAGGCACGAGCGTAACTCCATAAACCGGCGAGAGAGGGTGGGTGTGGAGAGGAGCAATCAGGGGAGTGCGGCACGTGGTGCAAGGGTGAGATAAGATTATGGTCCAGACCACGTGGCATCTGGTGGCTCCGGTCAGGTGACTAGGTGTTGGTAACCAGGTGGAGTGACGCCCTCACCCCTTCACTGCCGCTACAGCGGTGAGAGTGGGTGAGGAGAGGAGCAATCAGGGGAGTGTGGCACGTGGTGCAAGGGTGAGATAAGATTATGGTCCAGACCACGTGGCATCTGGTGACGACGGTCAGGTGACTAGGTGTGGGTAACCAGGTGGAGTGACGCCCTTACCCCTTCACTTCTGCTACACCACTACACCGGTGAGAGTGGGTGAGGAGAGGAGCAATCAGGGGAGTGTGGCACGTGGTGCAAGGGTGAGATAAGATTATGGTCCAGACCACGTGGCATCTGGTGGTGACGGTCAGGTGACTAGGTGTTGGTAACCAGGTGGAGTGACGCCCTCACCCCTTCACTGCCGCTACAGCGGTGAGAGTGGGTGAGGAGAAGAGCAATCAGGGGAGTGTGGCACGTGGTGCAAGGGTGAGATAAGATTATGGTCCAGACCACGTGGCATCTGGTGGTGACGGTCAGGTGACTAGGTGTTGGTAACCAGGTGGAGTGACGCCCTCACCCCTTCACTGCCGCTACACCGTTACACCGGTGAGAGTGGGTGAGGAGAGGAGCAATCAGGGGAGTGTGGCACGTGGTGCAAGGGTGAGATAAGATTATGGTCCAGACCACGTGGCATCTGGTGGTGACGGTCAGGTGACTAGGTGTTGGTAACCAGGTGGAGTGACGCCCTCACCCCTTCACTGCCGCTACAGCGGTGAGAGTGGGTGAGGAGAGGAGCAATCAGGGGAGTGTGGCACGTGGTGCAAGGGTGAGATAAGATTATGGTCCAGACCACGTGGCATCTGGTGACGACGGTCAGGTGACTAGGTGTGGGTAACCAGGTGGAGTGACGCCCTTACCCCTTCACTGCTGCTATACCGCTACACCGGTGAGAGTGGGTGAGGAGAGGAGCAATCAGGGGAGTGTGGCACGTGCTGCAAGGGTGAGTTAAGATTATGGTCCAGACCACGTGGCATCTGGTGACGACGGTCAGGTGACTAGGTGTTGGTAACCAGGTGGAGTGACGCCCTCACCCCTTCACTGCCGCTACACCGTTACACCGGTGAGAGTGGGTGAGGAGAGGAGCAATCAGGGGAGTGTGGCACGTGCTGCAAGGGTGAGATAAGATTATGGTCCAGACCACGTGGCATCTGGTGACGACGGTCAGGTGACTAGGTGTGGGTAACCAGGTGGAGTGACGCCCTCACCCCTTCACTGCCGCTACAGCGGTGAGAGTGGGTGAGGAGAGGAGCAATCAGGGGAGTGTGGCACGTGCTGCAAGGGTGAGTTAAGATTATGGTCCAGACCACGTGGCATCTGGTGGCGACGGTCAGGTGACTAGGTGTTGGTAACCAGGTGGAGTGACGCCCTCACCCCTTCACTGCTGCTACACCGTTACACCGGTGTAATACGAGACTGTTACGACGTGAGGGGGAGGGACGGCGAATCAGGTGTATAGTGCACTGCGGGTGGATAATTAGAAACCCATCGTCTGGTTCACGCATGGAAAAAAAATTATTGATACCGGCGTCAAGTCTTGGCGAATCTATTTAAAAAATGAAGGCTATAACGTGGCCAGAATACAATGTCTTTTCTACCAAAACCACATTATATAACGAACGGGAAAAATGACTATATAGCGGAGTGTTTATAATAGCTGTCCTTATAATTTACTGATTGCTTGTACAATCCTGCTGTGTGGTTTGAAACTGGACACAGCAACCTTTGTCCATTGTCCCATTAATTTATTATCCTGACATCATTTGACATCATCGGCGGATCTTTGCTAGTAACAACGCTACACCTCATGTGATCTTTTACACTAATCACCCTTTGGTCATAGTCACCTTAAGAGTCTTCCATACCTCCGCCATCTTGGATTTTTAGTCCCATAAGAACAATGTTAAATTTGAAACACCATTGCGGGTTTGTTTTTCATCGGAAAATTTCAAACTTGATGTTATTTTAAATGTTACTATATTATCTTGTGCTTGACGTGATAGAAAATTAATCTAAAAAATTATTTACTTTAATAACGAATAAAATAGAAATGTAAATTAACACCTTTGTTAAATCATTTTTACTGGGTTTGTTGAAAATCTATCCACGTCATGCACTTCATCATACTATTATGGTGAACATACTCAGGTTTCATGCGAATCCGATGCAAAATCATCGAGATACAGTGTTTCAAAGATACCTATGTTCAAAGAGACAAATCTTCAATTTGACTCACCAAGGCGAGCTGGTAGTTCGAGACGTTAGTGCAACACTGCGCCACCGTCGCGGGGCTAGCGTCGTCTGCGCGCGGTTGACGCGGCACCGGCCCCGGCGCGGGAACTTTTAAAACGCCCACCTCAATACAAGTACCAAACTACTTCAATTTCAACAACTCGTCCACAAGATGTTTACCAAATTTGTGAATAACCAGGATGCAGCTGTTTCTAAGATTCGGCTAAGATTCAACAGTGCTTCTTGAGCCGCATTCCCCAAACACGTTTAACTTAAATGTAGTTTAACTCAATACTAAACATATGGTCAAATTTGGTTTAAATTCAGTTTAAACTTAAACTGACTTTGGGAAAGTGCACCAAAGTCACATTATCTATATATTAATAGGCAATCATGTTTCTTTTCGTCCTTTTTTCCCAACTTGTGGGTATCGTAGAAAAAAACCGCAAATGCCGTTAGAAAGGTAGTCTCCTGAAGTTGAGCAGAATACCACTATAATTTACATCGACCACAGCCTGTAGGCTAGGCCATACAGGATTTCAAAGGTTAAGGTTCAATGTTAATCTTATAAAAAATATATTATAATATTTCTTAAAACTAAGATATTTCATGTTTTGAGTAGTTTGATGAAATATATGGTACGTTAATTCATCCAGAAGGTATTTACCGGACTCATATTATATTTACCGGACCTGAGTAGTGTCAAATTGTTGGTGCTGGCTCAGTTCAAGGTCACCTGAGGGATGACGTCATCGAGGTCAATGACCTCACCGATGACGTCACCGATGACGTCATCGATTGCGTCATCGATGACGTCATCACCAATGACGTCATTTCTATGACGTCACACCCATGACGTCACAGAAATGACGTGCTGATGACGTCATCACCCCTTACGTCATCAAAATGACGTCACCGACGCCACTGAGGTCAAGGTCACGCCGAAACTTAAAATTTTTTGGCACTTTTGCCGTTTCTCGCACTACGCTCCGAGTTTCAGTCAGAGTCCCCGTGACCTTGACCACTTGGAGCGAATTTTCGACGAGAAACGGCAAAAGTGCCAAGTTAAACTCGAGTTTCTGACATGACCCTGCCTAAATGGGCAATCGGTTATCCCTCAGGTGACCTTGAACCAGCACAACACCAACAATTTGATATTACTGTGACCTTGAAAACCTAACAACGGAGCGCCGACACCGATGCGCACCCCACGACAGCCACCGAGTGACTGACTGTCAGGCTCTGTGTATGCTAGGTATATCGGCTTGAGAGACTAAGACTCTAAACTGTCAGGAATGGGAGTAACTAACTGAATTTTGCAAGGAAAAGTCATTTCATCCAATATTTTAAACAAATCCTCATCAGTAAAACTGACATTAGTCTGTTTTGTATAAAACTTAGGGTGTCCGCGCAACAGTTTGCGCCACTTAGCTAAAGTTGAAACTCTCTTAACTTTGAGTGGTGGACAGTGAGCAACTAATAAAGTCTTAACACGGCTAAGTTTCTTACCTAAAGTGTCCTGCGACATGGCTTCACCTCACAAAAGTCCGCACAATACTGAGAGACTGCTTGTAGCGCATGAGTCAAGGGAAAAGAGGTGGGGGAAACAGCAGGAGTGGGGGAAGGTCACAGTGGCGGGGGAAGGTGAGGTGGTACGCTGGAGTATCGCATCACTTCACCATGAGCTGTCCTACAGTCAACACACTGTTCTCTTGGCCGGAGTTGGCACTAGAAGAAACATTCCTGTACAGCTTAGGCTGTGAGAGCCGTGGAAGCAAAGTCAAAGTGGAAATTGTGTTAAACTCCAAGATGAAGAGTCTCCTAAATAAACTAATTGTATCCTTGCAATCTCCTATAACTTTAGAGAAATACCACTTTATTAAGCGACACCTTATACTTTGGCAAAACGAAGCGGAAATGGAAAAGATTACAGTAAAATTAATTTAACTTAAAACCTGGACTGGACACTCATGGCGATACCACGTGGCGTGCAAACGCCACCCTAAACATTACAAGTTAGGTTATTGAGCACCTCTGGTACGATAACTGATGTGCTAGAGTTAAAGTGTGATGACCTTGAGTCAAAACACTGAAATACTACAAGTCGATATCGTCCCAGAGTTAAAGTGTAGTGACCTACATTCAGAACTTGTAAAATTACTTACATATAGAGAGCTAGAGAACAGCGAGACGCACCACATGGAAGCCGGAGACATACTGGCGAAGCGGTGTTGTGCAGCCTAGGGACCCAGTTGTGGTGGGGGTATAGCCAACACTTAGAGTACAAGTGTTGTGGGTGACCTTGACCCACTTAACTTACCTGACCCCCCCCCCCCCGACAAAAAGTGCGAACCCCCCCCCCCCCCCGACAAAAAGTGCGAACCCCCCCCCCCGGCAAAAAGTGCGAACCCCCCCCCCCCCGACAAAAAGTGCGAACCCCCCCCCCCCGGCAAAAAGTGCGAAACCCCCCCCCCACCCCCACCCCCACCCCCACCCCCACCCCCTCCCCCACCCCTGATATCCTGGGCGTGGCAGCCCCGGTGGGGATATAAGGGGGTCCGGCCAGAGCCGGCTCGCAGTCCGCTCCCGCGCGTTGAACGTGAACGACCGGGACGGACCGCCATAGGCATCACTAAACATTGAATGGCGCCTTCAGTGTTTAGCGAAGTCTACTCTAACTTTAAGACTTGTATTAGTTGTAAGATATTGCGCTTGCGTTTGGGTATTGCGAATTGTTTTATATGAGAGTGTTTTACTTGTACCCTATGTCTCCTGTGTCTTTTATCCTTTGTGTCTTGTTTGTTATATGTGTTTAATGTGTATGTGCTTGTTCCAGCATTGACTACGTTGAGCTCAATTGTGTGTTGTAAGTGTGTTATATGTTTCTAAAGTGTATACGCTTGTTTTAGCAATCCCCCCTTGAGCTTTTTCAATGCTCAAAGTAAATTGTAAAGTCAGGGAACGGGAGTAGGCCCCCGTGTAAAGCCACTTTTAATAATTGGTAGGCTCCTTGCCAGGCATGCAAAAGGTTGCGGATGGCATTTGGGGAGCATGTCCGTTTGTAAGCTGGCAAGCAAAAGGTTGTGGCGGCCTCTGCACTCGGACCGAGGACGTAAGCCATTAGGGTGTCCTCAGTATGTTTCCCTTCTGGAAACTCAAAATTATGTAAATGAATCTTTGTTAGCTATTTGTGTTTTTAGTCCCCAAGGCCCCCGAACATTCGTGGTTCACCATGGATGTACGGGGGCCGAAATTTTTTAATGTCCGTGTGGCCTTGACCTACAAAGACTTGTAAAAATTCAATGCATTTTAAATGAAAAATATTAAAGATAGGTTACGGGAGTAGGCCCCCGTGTAAAGCCTATTTTAATTATCGGTAGGCTCCTGCCAGGCATGCAAAAGGTTGCGGATGGCATTTGGGAGCATGTCCGTTTGTACGCTGGCATGCAAAAGGTTGCGGCGGCCTCTGCACTCGGACGAGGACGTAAGCCACTAGGGTGTCCTCAGTTTGTTTCCTTCTGGAAACACAAAATTATGTAAATGAATCTTTGTTAGCTACTGAAAAGACAATGCAGTAAATGTTTACAAGTCTTGCGTGGCGAAGGGTACACGACATTGGATGTTGCCTTGTTGTCATAGTTGGGTCTCTTCGGAGGCTACAGCGATGACAACCCAAGTGCCTCACACCCCCAAAGGGGGGTGTGGGGCTTAATTTTTTTAAAGTTTTTTTGTGACCTTGACCTAAATATGTAAAATCTTTCAAAGTGTTTAACAGTCAGGTCTTATTAACACAGTTAATACATTAATGTCTGTTAAAAAAATATAACAGTTAGGTATTTGTAACCCACAAGTTTGGAGTTGTTTATAGTTGGGTCCCTTGGGAGGCTTCAGCTATGGTAACATAAATGCCTCAAGTGGGGCTTATTTTTTTTAAAAAGTGCGAACCCCCCCCCCCCCGCAAAAAGTGCGAACCCCCCCCCCGCAAAAAGTGCGAACCCCCCCCCCTCCCGCAAAAAGTGCGACCCCCCCCCCTAATATCCTGGGCGTGGCAGCCCCGGTGGGGATATAAGGCGGCCGGGCTGCACGCACTTCTCATTCCGGTCCAAGCTCCCATACGGACAGGTACTCTCTCTCGCTCTTGAGACTTTTGTTTTACACGTTCACTTCTTTCTTTACATCTATTCTTTTCATTTATTACAATGGGTAAAATGGGTCTGAAGCTAAAAAACTACCCATCAACTTCAACCTCGACCGACACGTCTCGACCCTCATCATCCTCGACTTCGATCCTGGAATACCTGATGACTGCGAACATCCTGAGCTGCCTGACGATGCCGCCACCGCCGCCGCCGCCACCACAGCCCGCCTCAATGCCCAGCCTGTCGCCATTGCCGGCGACAGTGGAAGAGGCTGGTGCACAGCCATCGTCAGGAGAACTCGTCAAGTCGTCAGGTCGAGTCCCGGTAGCCTCTCCAGCACTCTCGCTGCTATCGGACTCAGGATCGGAGTCTGCGGCTTTTGAAGAGACGTCTAGGTCGAGGATCACCCCATACAGCAGAACCCGGAAAATCCTCTCATACACTACATCCCAATGTCCCTCACCTATATCCCCCATGCCACCTACACCAACCAAACCACCCCGTAAATCCATCTTCTCCCCTGATCTTCCCACCATAGACCTAACACGCTCTCCTACCCCGCCCAAAATTGTTTGCTCCATCCCGCTTGAACAATCTTTGCCCCTTCTACCTCCTTCCAACCCCATCCCTTCTAGCCAGCCTAATTCAGAGAAGCTCCAAGACACTCCGCTAAAGAGTCCAACACAGAAACGTAAACGCGTTAAAGCCCCTGCTGGCAAGGGTAAGAAATGCGATTACGCTTGGATGTCTAGTAAGTTTGGGGTTTTGTGTTGCCAGAAACTTGCTTGTGCAGAAGGGGATCGCTGCCAACGACACCTCAAAAGTACAGTCAAATTTCGGCAATTCAAACCCTATACTCTGTACATTAAGCCTAAAACGTTCAAGTTCAGACATCCCCACGGTCCGCAACCGCGGGATATTAGAAGGCTAAAGGTTGATGAAAAATACTATTTCATTGGTCAGACATATGGAGCAGGTAATAAGAAAGTAGAAATCGTTGTAAAAGGTGAAGGCCGCCTTTGTACAATGCAAGTACCACCTCGTATGGTACAAAGAGAATTTTTCATACCTAAAGCCTATCTAATACGAAGGAAAGGATGTGAAACCGTGTGGGAAATGGACTAGGACATGGGCCCACCAAAAAAACAAAATTGTTAGGCTGTGTTGGACAATATTTAAAAAGTCTTTTTCCAAATTATTTTTCCAAATTTAGTCTTAACCCTCTTAAAGTAAGGGAGAGGGGTATTATACAAGTCAAGTAATAAAAAAAAACACTTGACTTGTATAATACTTTAACCTGGCGGTGATGTAAACTCACTGGGACAATCTCAAACCGTGTCCTTGAGGGTGAAGACTAAGTTACAAAAATCTTTAACAAATAAAAAACTTACCTCCAAACGCTTGTAGCTTGCTACAAGTGTTTGGAGGTAAAAATTTTTTAAAGTTTGAATGACCTTGACCCATATAAATTACTGTTTAAAGTAAACTGCTAACCTTACAACTAATGTTGTGTATCACGTGATACCCCCCACTCTAACGCTCTTACTAAGCTTGTATGAGCCGTTCATTTGCTTCAGTCTGTTTCTGTGCTCCGTGGTAAACATGTCACGGTACAATTACAAAGGTGGTGACTTCTTGATAGATCAACACAATGCTTGGGAAGTGCTAAACCAGCATAGAATGGAAGTTGAGTATTGTATAAGACGAGACGGGTCTACATTTTATCTATGTATTATAAACAACCAAACTCATAAGTATGAACACTGGACAAAAAAATTAATTATAACAACATAGATGAGCTGTTTGCTTGGGTGTTTGAGGTGTGTAAAGTTATTGAAGAAACCAAAATAATGGGTGTGCTAAAGGTATGTAAAACTGATGACCGGGAAGACTAAGCAAAATTTTTATTAACCCCCCCCCCCCCGTGTTATCCCCACCACTAGAAATGGGTATATATAGGAGTGGTGATCAACCGTCCTCTCATTCTGCTTTACACCGTTAAGCTGAACACCACCATGTCTGCTATGAACGTCCCAGCCTCTACCTCTGGCCCGGTCGCCTCCAACTCCAGCCCGAGCATTGGACCAATCCGATCGGGGCCTTCGTCAAGGAGTCGTGTCCGATTCTCCGGCTTTGGTCCTGTGAGGAAGGAGTTGCGGAGCAGCGGAGCGTCTCAACCAACCACGACGGATGCATCAACTCAGACTCCACCAAACATCATCGAGTGGTACGACGAAGTGATAGAGCAAAGGGACAGAATGCTAGAGAATACTCGCAGGGAGCTACTTTATGTCAGGAGTAAATGGGAAAAACTGATTAAGAAGTGTGAAAGCCTGTTGGACAGTGATGATAGTGAGGATGAGAGTGGATAGGTGTGTGGGTAAAGACTTGGACTGGGACTTGTGTGTATGTATGAATGTGTGCGTGAATGTGAAATACAGAGCGGGGGATAGATCACTCTGTGGCAATGGACTAACATGCCACTTAGTGATCTATCCCCCGTTCTGGTAATGTTTTTGGATGGCCTTGACCCACTTTACCAAGGCTAGCTAGTACCCCCACCACTGATAAGTGTATATATACGGGTATTGATGTGCAGTTTGGTTATTCTGCTTTGTATCGCTTAGCTGAATACCTCACTTCAACATGGCTTCCAACTGCAAAACTTCTCAGGCTTCCTCTTCTTCTTCAAGAAGGCGTGCTGCCAACGTCCTGCCTGCTACTCGTGGACCTGCTCGACCATTCCACAGCATAACTGTTGCTCGGGCAAACGCCTGCAAAGCTCCAATGCTACGGACCTTGCTGGAGGTGAGCCAAGACGGGCAAGGCTTGCTCAGTCCTGGTCAACGGCAGGAGCAAGAAAGGCGTATGGCGTACTACAGGCTGCAGGGTGTAGTTCCCAGCTTGAAGTTAGGCGATCCGAGAGTAGCAAGCATCAACGAGGCAGCGGACTACATATCACACCTTCACAGTGTTTTAGAAGTAAAGGACCAACAAATTGAAAACTTAAAAGAACAATTGAAACAATTTAACTTTAATCCTGTGGAGTTTGTGGAAGCAGTGATGAGTGATAGTGATGATGAAGGAACTGAATATATATTGGGTATGTAATGAAAGACTTGGACAGGGACATGTGTGTGTGTGTGTGTGTGTGTGTAGAATACAGAGCGGGGGATAGACTACTTTGCGGCAATGGACTAGCATGCTGCTTAGTGGTCTATCCCCCGCTCAAAGGGTAGCATTGGATGACCTTGACCCACTTTACAGCAAGGACAACCGGTTAACTGGTATAAAAGAGGGGGGTCTGTACATCCCGACTTCATTCTGCTTTGAACCTTCCAGTGGAACGCTAGAAAATGAGTGGATCACTGATCATTGGTAAGGAGTGGGAGTATGTAACCATAAACTATTTAAACTGTAGAGGGATGTTGAAGAAGGTGTATGATAATGTTAAAAGAATGGTTGTTGAAGAAGGTAGGGTAGTGATTGTAGCGTGGAAGAAGAAGCAGTATACAGGACAACAAGTGAGAGCAAGTGACTTTGGGGGGAATAGTGTGTTTCAAATTGGACGAGCGAACTTGGTTAATTTGGACATTGTGTTTTGGGACTTGGAAAGGTTAATTGAAAATAGTGGCAAACATGGGGAACTCTTAATTGGCAGGGAGGACAGAGTATATGAGTAAGTGTAAAAGACTGGGGGGCTTATGTGTGTGTAAAGACTAGGACTTGTGTGGAATACAGAGCGGGGGATAGATCACTTTGCGGCAATGGACTAGCATGCTGCTTAGTGGTCTATCCCCCGCTCAAAGGGTATTATTGGATGGCCTTGACCTATATAAAGGTAGAGGGGGAATAGGTAATAGGAGGGGGAAATTGGTATATATGTAGGACTGATGAATAAAGTATTTAGTCAAGCATTTGTCTAGACACTATCAACAACAACAATGGAGAGCTTCAGTGTTGAGTTCATCCTCTTGGAAGAAGACATCAACGAAGTGGTGGAACTTATAGAGGATAAGACCAGCCAGGGCACATTGGAACTTGTGAATTGCGAACCGTTGGACAATGCCGCAATCGATAAGATTGCATATTTCATGATGCATTTGTATAACGAACAAACAACCAATATGGAGTTTGTGCAGTACCTTTATCAAAACCAAGTAAATGTGCGAGTGACAATTACTTGGTGGCAGTAATAATAAAGTGTAACATATGGATGTGGACTTGGATGTGGACTTGGACTTGAGTGTGGTCTGCGGAATAGAGCGGGGGATAGATCACTTTGCGGCAATGGACTAGCATGCTGCTTAGTGGTCTATCCCCCGCTCAAAGGGTATCTTTACGTGACCTTGACCCACATAAATTGTATAGCTGGTGGGGGTATAAAAAGGGTAAGCAAATTGGATGGATACAACACTTCCATACCATGGCTCCACTTGACAACACCGTGTTCCATCGCAACAGAATTGTCTCTATTCTGGAGGTAATACCTCTAGAAATTATAGAAGTAGAGGACCAACTACCTGCGGTTGATCAAGAAGAGGAGGAGGAAGAGATAATGGATATTGAAACGGACTCTGACGAAGCTGGTTCAACGGACAATGAGGTGGACTTGCACGCCTACGAAACATTAGAGTCGTCATCTGAGTCGGAAATGGAATTCCAATTGGAAATCGAAGAAGAAGAAGAACAAGAACAAGACACTCCCCATCGTCCAATGGATAGGATGTTAGTTGCCAGAAGAATTATGTATTGTCATCGCTGCCTATTCCGTGATGAGGATGATTCCGACTCTGATGGTGATGTTTCACCCTTGTAAAAAGTTTAAACAAAAAGTTAAAAAAGAATGTGAGCGGGGGATAGAGCACTTTGTAGTAAATGATGCTGCTTAGTGCTCTATCCCCCGCTCAAAATAATAATTCCAAATGACCTTGACCTACATAAACTTGCTCAAACAGACATCTTTGAAAAAACTTGTACAAATTATTGAATCTAGACCAAATATCATCAATTTATCAAGCCTACTGATAAATGTATTACAAACGGTTGTGTAAAGGCTAAATTTAGCACATGAGTGATAACCTGTTTCCATATGACGTCACTTTCCCCACCTATCTGCCTCGGATATAAATGGTCCCGGTGGAGTGCGCTGCTCATTATTGCGTGGACATTCACAGAGTGTGCATTCAAAGCCAAACTGTTTGAAATGGCTCTTTGCGACATTTGTGGGGAAATCTTTCAAGACGAAGATCTTTTCACCATACACAGAGAATTACATGAAGACGAAGATAGAAAAGAAGATATTACCATGGATGAAATAGACTTAGACTCAATTGACCGGTTTTTGGAAGAGCACCAGAAGCAGACGGACTACTGGGACAGCTATCTACAGCAAATGCAAAGAAGAAGACCTAGTGTGATCCAATTTGCTGGTGCTGGACCATCTACTGCTACAAGACCTATTGAAGAAGAGGACACCGAAGAAGAGGACACCGAAGAAGAGGATATGGAAGAAGAAGAACTGGAAGATGTAAGACAACTGCGCACCACAGCCTTGCCAGGACGAGTTGTAACACATTTCAAAATTAATAACGTTCAATTGGAATTGGAAACATTCATAACCCAGGCTAAGGAACTTGTTGGTCAAACGTTGAGGGAAGAATTACAAAGGCTAAATTTTATTAAATTTGGAATGGTGTTAGAGGCTATGTTTAACAATACTGATGGTGAAACAGCATTGAGAGCATTCATTACCAAAAACCGAACCCTTACCTTCACCTCCGACATTGATGATATTATTGAAGAATGCTTGGAGGAACTTATAACCAAACTCCAAGAACATGAAGGAAGAGGATCTGGATGGACTTTGTCATCAATCGAAGGTATGGATGTTAGGGTTCATAAACATGGATATGGTTTAAGAGGTAGTAGTTTTATCCCTCTACCAAAGAAAATCCAAAACACTAACTCGTGTAGAAATGTTCAAAATGAGGGTAATGAATGTTTCAAGTATGCAATGTTAACCAAGTATGTTAAAAACAATCCTTGTAGAGTTGGTAGAGAATACTACGAAAATGAACACCGCTACAACTTTCAAGGTCTTACTTACCCAGTTACTTTAAAAGATATTGACAAATTTGAAAAGAAAAATCCTGGCGTTTCAGTCAATGTTTTTGGTCTGGATGATTCCAACAACGTTTATCCTTTGCGGGTAGTAAAGGTTGAGCAAAGAAACCATACGGATTTGCTATTGATAACCAAGGGTGAAATTTCCCATTATGTATGGATAAAAGACTTTGAAGCGTTAGTTGTAAAACAATTGACCAAAAGAGTAAATAGGATTACAGTTTGCAAGAGATGTTTCTGCTTTTCTTGGAAAGATTCAAGACGTGGAGGATTGGACTGGTTATTGGAACATAAAAGACTTTGCAACGAGAACTATGAAGTAAAGATAAGTCTTCCACCGCCTACCCGAGCTTCAATACAATTTAACAAGACAGTTCACCAATACCGAATTCCACTAGTGGTCTATGCAGATTTTGAATCAACGTTAGTACCACAGGAGCTGCCGGACGGCGAAGTGACTAGAAGAACAAAATATCAGTTGCATCAGCCCAACAGTTTTTGTTTACTAGTTAAATCAACCTTGTCTGAAAACCAATTGCAAGACTATGGTTTAACATCCACTCCAATACTCTACCGTGGTGAAGAAGCCGCTAAGTATTTTGTAGACCAACTGTACGATATTGCTGGAAAGGTTCAACGCTTGTTCGGTAATATTGTACCTATGGAACCTTTAAACCAAAATCAACAAGAAGAATACAACTTAGCGACAAGATGCTATTTATGCAAGAAGATGTTCAGTGAAGAAAATCCAAAAGTAAGAGATCACGATCACCTGACAGGGTTATACAGAGGAGCTGCTTGTAATTCATGCAATATAAATTACAAACTGCCAAACTTTATTCCTGTCGTTTTACACAATCTTAGCGGCTACGACTCCCACTTTATTATCCCGGAGTTAGGAAGAGATGACGGTAAAATTGATGTTCTTGCTACAACATTGGAAAAGTACATCAGCTTTTCAAAAACAGTAGGTAAAATTAAACTTCGCTTCGTAGACTCTTACAGATTTATGGCATCTAGTTTAGCCAAATTGTCAGAGAACCTAAGAAGAGAAGACCTAAAAGAAACCAGAAAAATTGTACCTGAAGACAAATTAGACCTAGTATTACGGAAAGGAGTGTTCCCCTACGATTACATAACTTCTACAGAAAAATTTGAAGAAACCAGTCTACCGCCGATTGAAGCCTTCAACAGCAAATTAAACGAAAGTGAAATCTCCGTTGAAGACTACAATCATGCATGTAATGTTTGGAACCAACTAAACATTCAAACCTTAGGGGAATATTCTGACTTTTATATAAAATTGGACGTAACTCTGCTGTGCGATGTGATGGAAGAATTCAGAAACACCTGCTTCTCCGCCTATGGACTGGACCCTCTACACTCGTACACATCTCCAGGATTAGCATGGCAAGCTATGCTAAAGTCAACCAACTGTCGACTGGAACTTCTAACGGATATTGATATGGTGCTCATGATGGAATCTGGTGTACGGGGCGGTTTGACACAAGCTGTAACACGTCATGTCAAAGCCAACAACAAGTACATCCCCGGCTTCGACGAGCAACAACCATCGGTCTACCTTGGCTATTTTGATGCAAACAACCTTTATGGTTGGGCAATGTCAAATCCGCTTCCCTACGCTGACTTCAAGTGGATCGACCCGGCCACCATCGGAGACATCTCACAGATTCCAAAGGATGGTCCAAAAGGCTATATTTTGGACTGTGATTTTGAATACCCGGAGCACCTTCATGACCATCACTACGACTTGCCTCTCCTAGCCAAGACTGAAGTTTCACCGACAGGAAGATGGCCAAAATTGATGATGACCTTGGAGAATAAAGATCGCTATGTGGCTCACTACTGGGTAGTTCAACAAGCTCTTGAATTGGGTCTACGTATAGTGAGAATTCATAGAGCAATTGAATTCACCCAGTCTTGTTGGTTGAAACCATACATTGATTCCAACACTACAAGAAGAGCTGCAGCAACAACAGCATTTGAAAAGGACTTCTATAAATTAATGAACAACGCCATCTTTGGGAAGACCTTGGAGAACAAAAGAAAACATAAAAATGTAAAATTAGTGAGTGATCCTAGAAAATTGGAAAAATTAGTGCAAAAACCAAATTTCGGAACATCCATGATTATAAACGAAAATCTAGTCGCTGTCAGTATGAAGAAAACAACAATAGTCATGGACCGTCCGTTATACATAGGTATGTCGATTTTGGATATAAGTAAAACCCTGATGTATGATTTCCATTATAACAAAATGGTTAAACATTACGGAAGGGAAAACATTGGAGTCGCATACATGGATACGGACGCGTTTATCTACTGGATAAAGACTTTGGACATGTATGAAGACCTAAGGACTTTTCCATACAAAGAAGATTTCGATTTTTCTGACTATCCGAAGAACCATCCAAATTTTAATGAAAAATATAAAAAAGTAATTGGAAAATTCAAAGATGAAGCAAATGGAATGCCTTTAGAAGAAATAGTGGCGCTGATGGCGAAATTGTATTCATTTAAGATGTACCACGAGAACAACACACCGACAGTGAAGAAAGCAAAAGGAGTGAAGACATCTTATTTGAAAAAACACGTGACATTTGACCACTACAAGACTTGTTTGTTTGAAGATACTACGATATCAGCAACATTCAACAATATCCGAAGCTTCAAGCATCAAGTCTACAGTGTCACCGAAATTAAAAAAGCGTTGTCAGCTCGGGATGATAAAAGATACATTATGCCCGACAAAATCCACACTCTTCCTTTTGGCCACTACTCTCTAAACCCTATCAACTAGTAACCTATTCTTCGTCCTTCTACAACTACGACCTTATTCCTTTCTCCTTCCGTAAAAAAATGGGGAACACGGCAAGTCCAACGCCGTGTTCCCCATTTTTTTACACAAGTTTGGATGACCTTGACCCATATAAATGATGTGAATATTTAAAACAACATTCATTGTGATTATACATGTGATACAACAAACATTGAAACCTGCAATATGAAGGACTTGAAGCAACAAATTGTCAACGAACTTCATAAACCTGCAAGAAGAAAGTTTCCACGAAGAAATACGGTGATAAAAGGAATTAATGATTTATATCAAGCGGATTTAATCGAAATGATTCCTTATAGCAAACAAAATAAAGGATATAAATACATATTGACTGTTATTAACTGTTTTTCAAAAATGGCAGATGCTTTACCACTAAAAGATAAAAGTGGCAAAAGTGTTACAAAAGCAATGGAAACAGCTATACAAAGAGACAAACATACTATTAAACATTTACAAACAGATGATGGAAAAGAATATTTTAATAAGGAATTTGCAAATTTAATGAAAAAACACAATATAAACCATTACTCAACCAATTCAGAGGTAAAAGCTTCAATAATCGAAAGATTCAACAGAACTTTAAAAAGTGCAATGTATAAAATGTTTTCCAACAGAGGATCGCACATATGGATTGATATGTTACCAAAACTTATAAACGATTACAATAACAAATTTCATAGGACTATCGGGATGAAACCAAACCAAGTAACTAGTAAAAATGAAAACCTTGTATTAAAACGTATAAAAACGAATACTAAACCAAAAGTTGAAAAACTAAAGCCTAAAAAATTTAATGTGGGTGATAAAGTGCGAATAAGTAAATATAAAGGTGTATTCAGTAAAAGATACCTGCCAAATTGGACCAATGAGGTTTTTACAGTATTCAAAGTACAACCTACAGTACCTGAGACATATATTTTAAAAGATAATAAAGGACAATTGCTTGAAGGAGGGTTTTATGGACATGAAATGTTAAAATCAACAGTAGGCGATTATATTTAGTTGAAAAGGTGTTGCAACGGAAAAAAGATAAGGTCAAAGTACGATGGTTAGGATTTAATAAGACGGAAGATTCTTGGATACCTAAAAAGGATTTGATATAACGATAGAGAATCATTTTAGGTTGAACCATTACAAAGGATGGAGATAGTACCACAAAAAGAGAGTTTTACTATTAATAATATAGATGAACTCACAGTGGATAATTCAGAATTCAATAGTGGGAAACATGGCAATTTGTTACCAAACACCGTTCGTTGTCTGGTTACCGGACCTTCCAACTGTGGAAAAACTAATGTAGTATTCAATTTGGTTACAAACCCTAAAGGATTACGATTTAACAATCTATATGTATTTTCAAAATCACTACAACAACCAAAGTATCAATTATTGGAAAAGATACTGACTAATGTGCCTGAAGTTAAATATTTAAAGTTTAATGCAAGCGAGAGTGTCATGCAGCCACAAGAAGCTAAACCATTCTCCGTGTTTATATTCGACGATGTATCTTGTGAAAACCAAAACACAATAAGGAATTACTTCGCTATGGGTCGACATAACAACATAGATAGCATTTATATTGGCCAAACTTACAGCAAAATACCTAAACAACTCATTAGAGACAATGCAAACATGTTAATTGTATTTAAACAGGACGAAACCAACCTAAAACATATATATTTTGATCATGTAAATGCGGATATGACATTTGAACGATTTAAAGAGTTGTGTGGAAAGGCTTGGGCTGAAAAGTATGGGTTCCTAACAATTATGAAGGAACAAACGCTAAACAATGGTCGATACAGGATAGGATTTGATAAATTTATATTAATACATTAAACGCGGTATAACACATTCATTGTTGTACAACACGTCTTGCTACAAACATGGTTAACCAAGAAAAATTAGTAAAAGAAATAAAATCACTTAGTGATTCTATTCGGGCTAAAAACAGAGCATTGAAACTAGGTATTAGCGAGAGGGAGAAATTCCTTGAATCTACTTTTAAACCTATTACTGAACCCTTGAAACAATTAAACAAAAAATTTGCTAAACCTGTATTGGAAGGAGATGCGATTGCACCTATTACGAAGTTTGAAAGAGAAAATGTAAAATCAGAAGAGTTTAGTGATGAAGACCCGGAATCCTCTACGTATAGTGGTTTTACCGGTGGAGAACCCGAAAGAGAGCTAGAATCACCGGACTATAGTGGAATAAAAGAATTATATGAAGTAAAAGCCAAAAAAGGACATGAAGTTGTATCAACTGCTAGTGAAGAGGAAAAAGAAGAAGAGACAAGGGAAGGTCCGTCAAACATAAGCTTGTTGGGTGAAAACATTCATAACAAAGGACCTTTAGGAAGGAAATACATGGTAAAAATGTTACTCGGAACAATTCCTAATAAGAATTACCATAGTTATGGAGCGAGATTAACAGAAGACGGTTTAATGATAGGTAATAGCCCGTTAAACGTTGACGAACATGATAATATTGTCATTGGTGATCAAAGGTATAAGGGCACAAAAGGATTATTTGAATTATTATTTGAAAATAAGCCTTCAGTATCGGTAGTGAAAGAAAAAGACATGGAAGCATATAAAAATATTTTGGAACAGACAAATGCATATAGGAGAAAGTATTTACCTGACCAGCCTCCTTTTAGATCTAAGTCTTTAAAATATAAAGAATTTGTATCCAAGTTAATACCAACTAGAAGACAAACAATGCCGTTAACACAAAGAAAACCTGTAAAACGAAGATTTATGGCATCCACTTTGGATGTAAGTGCTCAGGAACGAAGAAAAAGAAGTAAGTCCGTTACGGGTACAGGTTTAATGAAGAAACTATATAACACAAATGTGATTTATTACAATAATATCAATAAATTGGTGGATAGAATGAAACTAATACATGAAGCTAAAGAAGCGGGTCATACTGGATTGGAAAACGAATGGGTGGCTTTAGTGGATGAACTCCGAAACCGTGGGGTAATCTCATAAAAATGCGTTACTCCCTAGAATACTATTCAGTTGCACCATGAGTGTCGACAAGTTCGGACGTTACTCCTCGGATGGGTTATATTATGCCAATAGTTTAAAAAGAAGTGCTGGTTTACCACAAACACCTGATGGAGATTATGATATGAGTAATAAAAGGTTAAAAAACATAAAAGATCCTACGGATGAAAACGATGCAATAAATCTAAAAATATTAAAGGAAAAGATATCGCCAACATTAAGACTACAAAATAACACATATGACGCAGAAGATCATAGAATTATCAACGTTGGTAAACCAAATCAAAACGGTGATGCGATAAACAAAGGTTATTTGTCATCTGAATTAAAAAATACGTTAAAATTCAATGGGAAAACGTATAGTGCCAACAATAAACGTATATCCAACGTAGATGACCCTAAAGATGCAAAAGACAGCGTAAATAGACGCTATTTACATTCTTTGATACCTGAAAAGACAAAAGATGGATTTTCTTTTTATAAATTTGTTATTAATGATATAGGTTATCCAAAAACTGAAAACGATGCTGTAAATCTAAAATATATTAAAGATCATTGTATCATACGTGATGTAGGGGTTATAGATTGTTTTAATAATTGTTTAGCAAATGTTAAAGATGGTTCGGCGCCATCAGATGGAGCAACAGTGGGTCAAATGATGGAAACCTTAAAACAAGAAACAACCTCTTTTGTAAAACAAGATCAAGTAGTATCGAAGCAAGGGGATGACTTTGTTCAAGGTAATGAAATATTTAATTTATTAACATACAAAAATAATGCTTGGGATTGCATGGGTAAAGGGTTATCAAATATGAGATTGGGTTACACTGCTCAAGATGCAGCTGCTTTATCACAAACCGTACATCTAGATCCAAATCATTCTTTTAGATTCTTTACATGTAATAATAAAGTAATAAAAAACTTGCATAATGGAAGGGATCCAAATGATGCTGCAACTGTAGGACAAACCATCACAACATCATTAAAGGATAGTAAAGTGTATGATTGTAATAATAAACGTATAACAAACCTTAAAGACCCTGAACATGTAGATAATGCTGTCACCGTTAATTTTCTTGTAAAAGTTTTAGGTAATGCGATATTTGATTTACACAATCATTTTACACCAGATATTCTTCAAGGAAAATCAGGTCATAATACTTATGCTGAATCCATGAGAGGTGAGTATATTAAACGAGAAATTTATAATAAATACTTTACTAACCCTAAAACGAAACAGTTTAGATCATCAGATTGGGGTGATATTGATATTTAAGTAAATAACTCAATAAATGACTTCATTTATGTGCAACCTGTCATAGAGTTAACACATGAGTTGCACATTGCCATTATAAAAGGACAATAATGACGTTCAAGTACATCAGTCCATATCGAGACACTGCAAGAAAAGGAGGTGGGATCACGTCCACAGCGGTTTCTCTGTTAAGTAAAGCTTTAAAACAAATTCCAGTAGGATCCATAGTAAATAGAGCAATAGACGCATTACCATACGAATTTCATATACCAGGAGGTTATCAGTATTGCGGACCAGGAACTAAATTGAAAAAACGACTGGAAAGAGGCGATCCTGGCATAAACAAGTTAGATCAGGCTTGTAAAGAACACGATATCGCATATTCCACGTTTGCCGATTCAAAAAATAGATCAATAGCTGACAAAAAGCTTGCGGACATAGCTTGGCAACGAGTAAAATCAAGTGACGCTAGCATAGCAGAAAAAGCAGCAGCTTTAGCAGTAACAGCAGGTATGAAGGCTAAAACAGCAGTAGGAGGTGGAAGAAGGAGGAGAAGGAGAGTAAAAAGGAGGTCAACCACAAGAAAACATGGAGGAAATATAAAAAGAAGACGACGATCTACAAGAAAAGGCAGGAAGAAGCCCACCGTGTGGTCAATGGTAAAAAACGGGGCAGGTCTTTACCTAAGACCTTATCGTGCATATTAAATGAAAGAAATCAATTGGTCATACCACATAAAGCATTAACCAATATTGAATTATTTAAATATATTTCCTGTTTAAAAATACCATTTTTCCGCGGTGTGTTTATGAAAGACAGTTTACCAAAGAAAATGTGGCAAAATGAGACTGGAATTGTAAATTTGGATAATACTGAAGGGCCTGGCACCCATTGGGTTTGTTATAAGAAACTAAATAACAATGTATATTATTTTGATAGTTTCGGTAATTTGCCACCACCAAAAGAACTTCAAAATTACTTTAAATCTGCTAAAAACATATATTATAACTATAAAAGAGAACAACCTGATAATACTTCAATATGCGGCCATTTATGTTTGGAATTTCTAGCTAAAAGTATCAGTCACTATTGAGATGTCTTCCTATACGGTATCATTAACAGGAAAATCGTCCACTTTACGAAGTATCCTTTTTCCAGCGTTACGCTTGCAAAAAGGAAGGTTTTGGGAGGCGGCACTATTGGATTTTACAACGTACAACTCTATTCCCAATGTTACGGAAGGTAAAAATAACATATTGCATTATTATAAGGGAAAGGATGCCAGTGGAAAATTTACAGACTTACAAGAGTGCAGGTTACCCACAGGTTCTTATGAAATTGATCATATAAATGAATTTTTGCAAACTAAAATGGGAAAAGACAATATAACATTAAAAGGTAATAATAATACGATGAAAGCTGAAATTACTTCCAAATATTATATAGATTTCACTCAACCAAACTCAATTGGTGATTTATTAGGATTTTCCAACGATGGGCCTGTATTAGAACCAGATGTAACACATTCCGGTAAGAAAACAGTAACAATATTAAAAGTCAATAGTATAGACATAACTTGTAACATTATACAAGGTGCTTACAGGGATGGGGCTAACACCCACATCATACATACTTTTTACCCAAGTGTACCACCTGGATTTAAAATTGTTGAAAAGCCACAAAACCTGGTATATCTACCGTTGAACACCACTTTCATTTCAGACATCGTGTTGAGCGTATTGGATCAAGACGGTAACTTGGTAGACTTCAGAGAAGAGCCTATTACGATTAGATTACATTTAAAATCAACACTTTAATACAAAACCATGGGTTTAACATTTAAAAGCGAAC
The DNA here is from genome assembly GCA_030545055.2 of Neoaliturus tenellus. Classification (NCBI taxonomy): domain Eukaryota; kingdom Metazoa; phylum Arthropoda; class Insecta; order Hemiptera; family Cicadellidae; genus Neoaliturus; species Neoaliturus tenellus. The sequence goes on from CM061532.1 coordinate 131,039,245, forward strand.
AACCTACGGGAAACCGCATTAGTAGCTCTTCAGCTGTGGAGGAGTTAACACGCGAGAACATCCGTTTCTTAGAGAGAATTGGATTAAAATTAACCGATAATGGATATACTGGATATAGCGCAGGGTCCAACATTCGACGAAACCCTATGGGAAAAAGAATATCACACCCACAACCCTTACACTTCATCGAAATTAAACAATAACGATGAAATTCGTATTCCCATACAAAATCAAGACATTTACACATTACCATGTGAAAGTTACTTGTACATTGAAGGACAAGTTACTAAAAAGGACGGTACTACTGTTGGTACAACAGTTCCATTTATAAATAATCCTATGGCTTTCCTATTTGATGAAATTAGATATGAAATATCAGGTGTAACAGTTGATTCCACTAAAAAAGTAGGTATTACGACAACTTTAAAAGGATTAACATCTATAACACCCAATGAAACCAATTTACTTAAACCTGCCGGATGGGTATTACCTACGATTGACACGATCACTCCAAATCCAAATGGATATTTTGATTTTCATATTCCATTACGTTTGTTGCTTGGTTTTGCTGAAGATTATAGGAAAATAATATTAAATGTTAAACAAGAATTAGTTTTGTTGAGATCTTCTAACGATAAAGACATTATTAAAGCTGCAGATGCTACTACAGATGCGACTTTAGAATGGAAATTAAAATTAGACAAAATTGTATGGAGAGTTCCACATGTTAAATTGGCTGACGAGCATAGAATGCTACTTTTAAGGAAATTAAAAGCCGATCGTGATATTGTTATTCCATTTAGAAGTTGGGAATTTCATGAGCATCCCAGTTTACCTACTACGGATCGACACACTTGGACTGTTAAAACATCAAATTATGTAGAACGAGCCAGGTATATTATATTTGGTTTACAAACAGGTAGAAGAGACGCCATTACTAAACATGCAGGACAATTTGATCATTGTAACTTGAAAAATATTAAAGTTTATTTAAATTCACAATTCTTTCCATACGACAATTTAAATGTGTCATTCACTAAGAAGAAATACAGTATATTGTACGATATGTACGCGAGATTCCAAAGTTCATATTACGGTAAAACAAATACACCTTTATTATCACCTGACAAATATTTCGATGCCTACCCAATAGTTGTAATCGATTGTTCTAAACAAAATGAATCAGTAAAGTCATCAAGTGTGGATATAAAAATAGAAATGGAATTCAACGATGCTATACCGGCTAATACAACTGCATACTGTTTAATTCTACATGATAAAATCGTAACATACACACCTTTAACTGGAATTGTTAAAAATGTATTGTAAGAACCGGTTTTGTTTCATTCCGCGAGTATAAAAGCAGAGCGTACAGACCGCTCCTCATCAGTTTGTTGCCTACTGTTGTATGGGTAGCATCGTATTCAATATGGCTTCTCCTAGTGGTACACCTGAAAATGTGGTAGATATTGAGAAGGAGATATCTGAGTTTTTAGATCCTCAAGGTCACCAGGAAGGAGGTGAACAAAACGTTTGCGGACAACTTCACGCCAGTAATAATGTTGAAGAAAAAGGTAAAAGAAGAAAGACTATACAAAAGAGAAAAAGGGATATTGAAGATAATATTTCTCCAAACATATTGAGTGAGGTATTTTTGCGAATATTTTACCCAATCTCTTCCAGTTTGGATAAAAGTGTTTTAATCGGTGTTATGAAATCTACAGATTATTCCCCTACTGTAATTTTAACTCATGGACCCAAAATGATTTTGTTTACGGACAGTGCTTGGGAATCGTTTATGAAACATTTGCATCTGCTAGAATGCTATTTAAGTAGTAACATGTTTGGAAGAAAGACAAGGGTAGGACTTTTGGATTCAAATGTGGAAATTGATATTATTAAACAACGTGGTGATCATCAGCTACGGTTTAGAGACACAACAAGACATGATAACAAAATTCAACTTAATCGAGAGGAGTTTTTCATTTTAACTTGTGCTACTGAACCTATAACAAGATACTTGAGACAACTGGTGTTTTCAAGTTCGATTATTAAAGATTATCTGGAAGACACTTTGGACAAACAACCGGACGCACCTATATTATACGGACCTGTGGATACTTCTATATTTAATAGAGTTCCTCATGAAGTACAGATGTGGAGACAATTGGAAAAGTACGCTCAACTACATAAGAGATCAGTAAAACAGGAAGAAGAGGAAGATGGAGGAGAAGAATCAAGTGTTAGTGATGAAAATGAAAATAAGGAAAATATAAAGATGGAAACTTAAATGACAATGGTTAGTTTTTAAAACAATAACCAACATTTTGTGGGGTTAGGCCTATTGGGGACGGTGCCCACGTTAAATATACACCAACGCGCCAACAACTGTACGGCCGGGTATAAAAGTAGTACCTACCGTGGTGTGGAAATCAGTTGACCTCCTGACTTCGTAATGAGCAGACGTGTGACCTTCAAAATGGACAAGGGAGAAGAACAACAAGTAAAGTCCAAGCCTGGTATTATTGAGTTTCAAGCGTTTCGTGGTAATGATGATAGATTCATTATAAAAGAACTTGTGTTTTTGGACATGAATACAAGTGTTCCTTATTCGTTTTTATTTAAACCACCATGTTCTTATTCGTCTTTAACTAGTAAAGCCGCTACTACCAACAGATGGATTTCAAAACACTTCCATCATATCGATTGGTATGATGGTTTTACAAGTTACACGGACTTGTATCACATTATGCATCACTTTTCAGACAAGTTTACCAATATTTACACAAAGGGGCTGGAAAAGAAAAGATGGATCGAAGGATTTACTCATGTTCCGGTTAATGATGTGGAATTGGATAAGAATTATCAATACATGCTGGAAACCATATGTATTTGTACAAAAAGCCCAGAACATGATAAAGATAGACATTGCGCTTTGAAAAATGCCTATAAACTCGCCTCTTACCTTCAAAATGGGGAAGTGGGGAGTGATGGGGGTAACGGAGAGTATATAAGTGGGGAGCAGACAGGGACCTGGCATGAGTATTACTCGAGATTCCGAGACGACAACATCTCCGAGCAAGAAGACGATCTGTAACCTGACCATGGCATCTCACCAGTTCCTTCAGACTTTGGTCGAGCAGTTCAATGCTCACTCCAAGTCAACAATATTACCTGTAAAGAAGTGCTCGGAACTAAAAGACGAGAAGCACTACATAATCCATGCTATGAAGAAGATGGAGACTACAGTTGGGGAGGCCATCTGCTGCAGTCTCAGCGAGGCACCGTTTACTCCGGGGGATGAACCAAAGTTCCAGGTGTACCTGCCCAAGAGATTCGTCCATCTTCTACAAAACGAGGATCTTCGCTCTATTCAACCCGGGTGTCTATACCTGGTGTCGCACGGCTGCACGGGTAGCAATTCTACAGAGTTGACCATCCACATCGCTGACAAGCAGCAGTGTTAGATTTAAGTTTTAATGTTGTAAATATGTTGTTGTTGTAATGTTTTATAAATAAACGAATCATAAAAGACAAAAAAATTAAAAAAAACAAAAATGCAACATATCAATATGTGACAAACTTCACGTATTGATATGTTGCATTTTTTTTTTAAACTTCGCGGGTGACCTTGACCTTTGACCTTTGCATTTCACAACTACCCCCACTACCGTAATTACCCCCACTACCGCACTAGGATTCAAACCTGCTTGGATGCGAAAAACGGTCATTCTGTTGCCAACTAGCAAACGATGAGCACCTTGTACGAGCTTTGCTTACAACGAGTTATAACTGACGCATCTTTATTCCAGATGGCTTTACGAGATAATATCCCTATAACAGTAAAGCAGGATATCGAGGAGTACAAGAAAGATAATAGAGGGTATTCGGGATACTCCTGGTATAGGTTCCAAGACGGGGAAAAGTTTTGTAGGCCTTGTGGCAATGCTGCCGTCAGAGACCTTCGACGGTTCGTACAGGAAGGTGGTAGAAAACAGTTTGGATTTCTAGCACCAATGTTTAGATTTGAAAACTACAAGGACACCTGTGCTATTTGTTCCATCCCTTTGTATCAATGGAAAAAGTTTAGAAGTGTTTAATTGCATCTTCCATACCCCCACCACCATCACCCCCACCACTTTTCCATGTACCTCCAAACGCTGTGCCTCGGCTTCATTTCTACTCCAGCAGCCAACCTAGCAACATCAGGATGTCTCTCAACGTCAGTTGCGCAAGTTACGAGGAGGTGAGCATCAAGACTCAGCAGGAGCTAAACGACTTATACAAGGAGTTGCAGCTGATGGTGGCACGAGGCTACCGTATAAATGTGCAAGTTTACGCTTGCAATATACGGAACACCCGGCAGTCAAAGGAAGAGCCTGGACACTCCTCGACGGCTTCCTCACCAGCGTCCATGAAGACCGAGCCAGACAACTTGGACTACTTCAGCTGACTAGCAGTTGTATTTCTTGTCCTAACCATTGTAGAATATGTATATTTTTTCATTATATTAAAGAAGTAAAAGAGCAAAAACACCTATCTTGTTACTGACATATAAGCTCAGTAACAAGATAGGTTTTTTTAAAACACAATTTGGATGACCTTGAAACTTCCCCCTCCACTGCTTTGTTACCCCCACCACTTGACTATTGGTGTACATGGCACATCGCAATTGGAAACCTCATTCCATCTTCAACAGCCACACCGACAACATCAACAATGGCAAACCTACCAACAGATGAAAGATGTCCTCACGCATGTTGTGACTTCGTCCACGAGTTGGAGAAGAGGATGCAGGAGAGGGCGATAAGAAGAAAACAGATCCACTCAGAAAATATCATGATAGTCAACGGCTATCTTTTATTGTTCGGCCTTATTATGGTTGTACTTTTCATACTGTACGGCATAGTCACATGTGTCGGCAAGGTTGCAGAAGAAAACGCTCGCCACCATCAATTGGAAAGTTTCAATGTTACTTTGTAAGTTTTCCTTTTTTTTAAAACTCCGTTTGGATGACCTTGAAAATTCCCCCACTACTCCACCACACCCCCCACCACTTCACCATGTTCCTGCATGAGCATCACATCAACCGTCATTCCTTGTCCGACAAGCAACCATGGCACCTGATGTCGGTACAAGTACGGGTTGGACACTGTCGATCGATAGTGTACACTATTTGGAGTCAATTTGCGAACGTATGAAGGAAATACTGCGGGACAACCCTGGGATCATAATACAAATGAATTTAAATTATGATTGGTCCCAAGTTAGAATGCAAGGGGACGACAACAACGGTCAACAATCTCCACAATATTCGCCCATGTCCCCGATCTATCCTTACGGCGAGTCTGACGTCGATGAAGATGAGGCTGATGAAGATGCAGGGGACAACGAGGCTGAAGAGGAGTAAGCTTCATTCCTTTTTTTTAAAACCTAAATTGGATGACCTTGAGAATTCCCCCTCCACTATTTCCTTTTTTTAAAACCCAAATTAAATGACCTTGAAAATACCCCCTCCACGTACTTTTGGTTTACCCCCTCTACTTTTCAATACTGTTACCACAGTCTGTAGCTCACATCATTCCTTGCTTAGCTATCATGGCGGACAGCACTCTTTCTCGAGTTGACTCCACTACGGATGAAGAATGGCCATTTTCCTGGAATGTTCATCTGCAAGACTCGGCAGAAGTGGATATGTTGCATGAGAAATTGGTGTATGTATTAAACGAAAACCCCAACATTGAATGTAGAATGACTATGGATTTCGATGCGACAGGGGTCCACACTCAACCTTCCACTTCCAGCCAGCCTGAACCTCAGCTACAGCCAAAGAACTTTACACATCTTTACACTCCAATACGGCCGGAGGATGTGGTTATCAGCGAGGCAGACTCTACTACAAGTTATATTGAACCAACGAATTGGAAGCTTGTTGTTGACACCTTACACAAGGTCGACTTAGTATGTGACAAATTAAAGGAATTGATGATGCAAGATCCTGGTCTTCGTTTTAAAATTGATTTGTTTTTCATCTGGGGAGCACCTGCACGGGGCTCTTCGTCTGACAGCTCTCTAAGTACAACGGATGAGGAGGAGGAGGAGGACGACTAGTTATCTTTTTTAAAACTCCGTTTGGATGGCCTTGACCTTTCCCCCTCCACTGAGTTTATTTAAGGTGCACTCTCAATGACTGCAGCATCATTTCATCGCGCACCTTCACCACAGCAACATGGAGAGTCAACTCAACTACTGTTGCGAACGGAAATGTTTTTCATGGCCGAATGACATTGATGTTGCGGATGGCCTGGCGTGTAGAAAATGTGAAGCTTTTGGTCAATGCATGTGTAAGTGCAAGTCTTGGAAGAAGCCGAAACCGGAGTTGAAGACATTCCATGTGTACCAGATGAGAGGGCATAAGTACACTTGTTGCCCTGAACGTTGCATTGAATTCACATTAAAACAGCTAACTGGCTGCAAATTGTGCAACAATCATTTTGCAGGTTTTTGCAAACATTATTTAGGAGCCTGTCAGTACAGATCAACTTGGCATACAGAAGCACTCACTATCAATGAAATCGCTATAGATACACAAGAGTAGTCTTTCTACTCTTTTCTTTTTTAAAACTCCATTTGGATGACCTTGACCTTTCCCCCTCCACCCACCTTAGTTTATATAAACCCCATTCCCACTGACCACAGCATCACTTCATCGTGCTCCCTCGTCAAAGCAACATCAGCTATGGAAAGTAAGCGCATCTCATGTTGCGAGCATAGGTGTTTGGAGATACAAGGCGTCACATATTGTGCAAAGAAGCGTTGGGAGGAAGAGACGGGGACAACCTATTGCTGTGAGGATAAGTGTTTCCTCTTACCAAAGTGGCAAGTGGATGGGCTGGCCTGCCGGCAATGTGAATGCTTCGGATGTTGCAGGTGTAGATGCAAGAACCAACAGCTGCCACCACCGGTACTACAAACTTTCAAAATCTACAAATCCAAATACTTTTATACTTGTTGTCCGCAGCGGTGTATTAAATTTCACTTCTCCAATCTTACCAATTGTCGGAAGTGCTACGGACAACCTGATGGGTGGTGCACCTGTTTTCTAGACTCCTGCCGCTACAGATCGGATTGGTTTACAGATCCGTTGGAAATTGATGAGGTCGCCCAGGAAGCACAAGAGTAGTCTTTCTACTCTTCAACTTTTTTAAAACTCCATTTGGATGACCTTGAGATTTCCCCCTCCACTTCCCCATATACCTAGAGTACACAGAGCCTGATAGTCAGTCACTCGGTGGCTGTCGTGGGGTGCGCATCGGTGTCGGCGCTCCGTTGTTAGGTTTTCAAGGTCACAGTAATATCAAATTGTTGGTGTTGTGCTGGTTCAAGGTCACCTGAGGAATAACCGATTGCCCATTTAGGCAGAGTCATGTCAGAAACTCGAGTTTAACTTGGCACTTTTGCCGTTTCTCGTCGAAAATTCGCTCCAAGTGGTCAAGGTCACGGGGACTCTGACTGAAACTCGGAGCGTAGTGCGAGAAACGGCAAAAGTGCCAAAAAATTTTAAGTTTCGGCGTGACCTTGACCTCAGTGGCGTCGGTGACGTCATTTTGATGACGTAAGGGGTGATGACGTCATCAGCACGTCATTTCTGTGACGTCATGGGTGTGACGTCATAGAAATGACGTCATTGGTGATGACGTCATCGATGACGCAATCGATGACGTCATCGATGACGTCATCGGTGAGGTCATTGACCTCGATGACGTCATCCCTCAGGTGACCTTGAACTGAGCCAGCACCAACAATTTGACACTACTGACCTGTAAATATATTTTGTTTCGACTCTATTTTTTAGCCTGATAATCGTCTTATATAAGAACGTACTGCAATGCAGCGTTATGTTTATACATTACAGTATACACAGTAAAGATTTTACATAAGTTTGCAGCAGAAAACTTGGCAATATCCAAGTATGGAAAATATCCATGATAGAAAGTAAGGATTTTGATTAATTGTCTATTCGTTTCATTTTAAATAATTACTTGTTCGACTCAAAACACTCATCAGAGTTGCTCTCATAACCATGATTCCCTAAGTTCACCCCACCATCAGGCAGGTAGTCGGCGCTCCACGGGCACGTTTTATAACTCCAATAAGTCCATTACCTCGAACACAGGATGTTCGCCCGGCTTACTTCTCAGTCACATTGCCGGGAAACCCATAAACTTGAACTTCAGTTCTCAGTTGAAAGGCGAGTAGCGAACGTGTTAGATGTGCCCGTCACTGTGCCCAGTTCAGTTTGTTTATAATTAATTTGTTTTGTTTATAGTTTTTTTTCTTTTAGTAATCGTTGTCAAATTTATAGTGATTTACTATCATATTGCATCTTATATTGACTTATATTGACAGTGTAGATTTAAGGTTTTTTATATGTACGAATTATTTCTTTAGTATGGGTAACAAACGAAATCGTTCCCGTATTAAACAACGAAGAACTGGCAATATTTTGACGGAGTGGAAGGTTTTTAATACCTATGGTTTAGTATCGCTTCCAAAAAAGGCTACATTACCATCACCATGCACGCCTATCCCGGAGGAACCAACAACATCGCCGTCAGTCCAGCCTATCCCGGAGGAACCACCAACATCGCCGTCAGTCCAGCCCATCCCGGAGGAACCAGCAACATCGCCGTCAGTCCAGCCCATCCCGGAGGAACCAGCAACATCGCCGTCAGTTCAGCCCATCCCGGAGGAACCACCAACATCGCCGTCAGTCCAGACTATACCGGAGGAACCAGCAACCCCAGCGTTTCTGGAGGAGTTACCACAGGTAGATGGAATGAAAAATCTCACTGGCAGGCGAATCGTAGACATAAATTACTTTATTGGTCAATTTAAAACTATGAGTAGTCATGGTGAAAAGTTTGGTTGCACGTTAAAAACATGATTTTTCAAAAAGAACTCCATCAAGGTTTGAGATCAGGTTTCCTGTTTAAATGCAGTATGTGCAGCATAGATTATATTCTATGGAGTGAAGGTGAAAGCAAAATATCGATGAACATAAATGAAGCAGCAGTAGCGGCAGTAATGAGCACAGGGGGAGGATACGCAACGTTGAGTCAAATGTTGTCGGGGCTTGACGTCCACTGTATGGCTGCCACAACCTATGACAGAATCCACGAGAGGGTGGCCAGAGGCTGGGAGGATACGGCACTGGAGGAGATGAAGGCTGCAGCGGCTGAGGAGGCGAGACTTGCGAGGGAGCGAGGAGACGTGGACAGCTACGGAGTTCCTCTGCTGACGGTCGTCACTGATGCCAGCTGGGCCAAGCGGTCCTACCGCAACAACTACAACAGTCTGTCTGGAGTGGTAAGTAGGCCCTACTGTAACTGTTTTGTAGGTTACTTGCTATTATAATTAGTGACACTTTTCATTTAGCTGGATCATACCTACATTTTTAAAACTGTAAAATTAATAAGCATCATTACTACTCAATCTCTTGTTGTCAACTGTTAATAACGATTATACTCAATTTGGTGCTACCAGAGATGTTTGTGAAAACATTGAAATTTTGTCATTTTCTTAGTATTTTGCTTATAACTCCGAAACCTTGCGTATTTCTAAATATATATAATCTACAAAATTAAGGTAGGAAATATTTCCTACAAATTGCTTACATTTAATGTTTTGGTGGACACGGGCGAACTGGGCCCACGGTCAAAACATTCCTACCCGGATTAACGTCAACCCTGAAGGGTCGGTGTTGAATTGGGCCCCTGGTCAGTCGGCCAACATTTATAATGTGGTCGGTGATCAGGCCGGGCAACATTCGTTTTGTTAGTGATCAGGCTTTAGTTTTCACTTTAATGTGCGATAGAATTAAAAATAAAAACACAATAAAAGCAAATAAATACAATGAAATTTAACTAAAAAAATAAAAATAAACAACATAAAATTCATGAAAAATTAGTTCTTTTATCTTTTAATCATTACTAGCCCAAAGTTTCAGTTGATCTGGACAAAGTTCACCCAATTAGTTTCAAAACTATTTCATAGCTAAAGCATTTAATAGCATTTCTTCCTGATTTGCTATTATTACAACAGATATCTAATGATTTAATCAGTTGCCCTTTTCCCATAAGAATATCGTTGAAACTTTGAGTAAAAAATCACATTAATTGAATTCAAACAAAAATAACAAGAATAACCATTCCTAAACTTAATGTAACCATACCTGTTAATTTTTACGAATGATGTTAATTTTTTACGAAGTCCAGTTGAAGTGCAGATAATATAGCTGTAGATATGTTATCCACTCATATAATGATTGTAAATGCATGGGAAAAATTTTACTCAAGACTCCGAACTGATTACGGGCCCAATTCAACAGTCAATTTTACGCCCCTAACTGACCGCGGGCCCAATTCGACAGTCCTTTTTATGACCCTGACTGATCGCGGGCCCAATTCGACATCTCCCGTTTTGGTTACTACCGATGACAATAAAACTATAGCTATTTGAAAATTGTCAAAATGAGGCTTTACTTTTTATAGAATACAGTTATTTAACATTACTTCCCAGTTCAAATTAAACTGCACGATTATAACATGTGTTTATACACTGAGAAAAATATTTAATCCAAAGTAGAAAAAATTATTTTTTCCTGAAAATGTACATTGGTATGATAAATATTCATAACAAATATAATTTGAATACAACCATCCGTTACGGAAATAAAAATTACTATGTGAAAAAAAATGGCGGCTAGCGGCTTAACGATAGATTTTAGACCCCTATTTGTGTGATGTTTTTTACTGTCTCAATGCAAAGAACAAATATACAAAAGGGTTTCAGAGATTTCTGGGACACCCTGTATATATACAGTGGGTGATTCAGACCACCCGTGCACTATTTATAGCAGGAGAACGGTTTGAGTTAAAATCATGAAATACAGTTTTTTACCACTAAATCACATATGGGCTTTCCAATAAAAATATTTTCATTAATGCCAGTATACAGGGTGTTCCAAAACTGAGGTCACGGGTTCGAATATCCAAATTTTCTAATGTAAACATGCGGAATTTTTTACATTTAAACGTATTAGTGAAAGGAGCATTTTGGTGAAAACAGAATAAATTTATCTTTTTACGTTTCAAAATAGCAGCCGTTTTTGTAAGAAAAATCTACATTCACGGAATACTCTGTAATTATTTTATTGTTCGTCATAAATGACTCCTGATTCAATATACTTATTTTAAATGGGCTAAGCTTAGCAATGATATGTCACAAGACCATACATTTATAAAAAAACTAAAATATCCAAAGTGTAATAATTTTGAAAATCTTAAAAAATAGTAGTTTTCATCACTAGGAGCAAAAGTGGGTCTTTTTGGTGCGCAATCGTGTTTTAAAAACGAGGCGCAGCCGAGTTTTTAAAAACGATTAAGCATCAAAAAGACACTTTTGCTCCGAGTGATGAACAACGTTTTTTATCATAATGCGAAAATTAGACTTTTGATAGTTAAAAATAATAACTATAAAGTTTTATTTTCGAGGTTATATTTACAAAGTAAGTAATATGCAGTGTTTATATTTCTGTTATTTACAAACAATGCTTTTCATAACGTTTGAATTTCAAAATTCTGCTCATCAACATAAATAAATCAATAGTAATATACTTGGCAAACAGCTGACTTTTCAGTACTAGGACCTAAAAAATTCTCCAGATGATTTTTCAGTCCTAGGACAGAAAAGAATCGGTTTTGGTACTATTGAGAGAACAAAAAACTGGCTGATTTCGTGCAGAATGATAAAAAATGTATAAAATTCTAAATTTAAAAATATGTCATATTGTATATCATCTTAAAGCTCTCGTTGAACTGAGCAACTTTGCATTGTACGCTATTACCGTATCTCTTGAGGTTTTGTAGTAATAATGTAAAAATGTATTTTGCCCATATAAGTTGCATGTTAATTTAATGTTATGGCAACAATCAAAGAAGGACTTTCATACTATAAAGCCTTGAACAATTAAAATGCAAATCATATGGAAAAATTACATTTTTACGTAACTACTAACAACGTAAAGACAATTTTGAGATTCTAACACGTGACCTCCAATTTTGGAACATCCTGTATTCTGGCATTGATGAAAATATTTTTATTGGAAAGCCCATATGCGATTTAGGGGTGAAAAATATTCATTTCATAATTTTAACTCAAACCGTTCTCCTGCTGTAAATAGTGCAAGGGTAGTCTGAAACACCCTGTATATTAACAAATTTGTTGGACATACAAATTTTAACACGTGAAATGACGTTAAGACAAAAATGTTATGTTTTTAATGTAGATGTGGAATTGGTGAATGCTAAAAAAACTAGTTTCCAAGAAATTAATATTGGCATAAATATTGTTGCAGGCGGCGATAGTGGGTTATCACACGAAAAAGGTGCTGCACGTTGGGGTGAAAAACAAATACTGCACAACCTGCGCTCGTAGTGTGGACCCCAATAAGATTAGACCACACGCCTGTTTTAAAAACTGGAATGAGAGCTCTTCTAGTATGGAGTCTGCTGGCATCGTAGAGGGGTTTCTTTCCAGTCAAGAAATGTATGGAGTAAAATACTCCAATATTATTGCTGATGGGGATAGCAGCGTCCTGCAAAAGATCCATGAGACACGCCCATATGCTGACACGAGAGTAGGGAAGATCGAATGCAGAAACCACCTTCTTCGAAATTATTGCAATAAACTTAAAGAGATTGCTCAAACCCCTCTGAAAAATCCAGACCTAGACCGGGGCTCATACTGTAGACTTAGGAAACAAGTTGGAGCATCCATACTGAAACTTCGAGGTGCAGTTACAAAAGCAATCGAGTACCGGATGAAAGGACCTGGAAACCTTTCAGATAAAGCCCAGATGCTCCGGCGGGACATACTCAATGGACCATGTCATATTTTTGGAGACCATGGCAGATGTGACAAGTATTTCTGTAAAGGAAGAAAAGAAGATGAATGTAACAAAGTACCTGACCTCAAGAAATTTGGGATTTATCATGTGATCATGCAAGCTGTCCAAAACCTTGCTGATAAAAGCAAGGACTTAATTCACAATGTGGACAGCAACATGGCGGAGCATTACAACGCTGCAGTAGCTCGGCTAATAGGAGGCAAACGCGTCAACTATTGTCTCAAAAACTCATACCAGGCAAGGTGCTCCGCTGCTGTTGTGTCATATAACTCCGGGAGGACTTACTACAAGTTGCATAAAACCATGTACAAAAATAGCCCAGGCACTTTTAGTAAGCGATTTGAAGAGTGAAAACTCCGAAAAGTACAGCTGGCTAGAATGCGTCGCCTTAGCAATCCAAAACCAAGGAGGCGCTTGCTGAGCGCTCCATCAACGGATGTAAAAACCTATGGGCCCTTGTGCAATAAACCAGACTTGGATTCTGAGGTGTATGATGAAAAATTAAAAGAGCACTGGGAGAGACTTCGCCTTACAGAAGAAGAGAGAAATGCCTTGGAAAAGAACACCCGGGACCAGAACGAGAGTGACCTGTGGATGGAGGAGCGACGAGTAAGAATAACAGCTTCTAATTTTGGGGTAATTTGCAACAGGAAGCCATATTCCAACTCAGCTCCTGTCGTTACAACACTGCTCTATTCACAGAAGAAGGACTGCGCGGCTACGGCTTATGGAAGGGAGAATGAGGCAAAGGCAATTGAACACGTTTCAGAACATCTTGGTCAAGAAGTTAAAAAATGTGGACTTTTCGTCGACGAACACCTACCTTTCTTGGCAGCAACACCGGACGGTTTGATTGGAGAAAAAGCCGTAGTTGAGGTGAAATGTCCATTTTCTGGAAGACATTTATCACCGGAAGAGGTCATTGAACAAAAAGTAGGTATAGTTGGATCCCTATTTTTCTATAACAAGAGGAGCAAAACACTAGAAATAAAGAAACGACATAAGTATTACTTCCAGGTTCAGGGCCAATTACATATCACGCAACGTGACTATTGTGTTTTTGTATTGTGGACCCCTCTTGGGTTGAAAACATTCAACATTTGTCGGGACGATCAGTTCTGGGAGAAAGAAATGGTTGGCAAGCTCACTTTATTTTACAACAGTTGCTTATTACCAGAACTTCTGGACGCAAGAAAAAGAAGGAGCATGCCTCTAAGGGAGCCCCCTCACATACTAGAAGCCCAGAAACATCGGGAGGAGTCGAAGAAGGAAAACGAAAACTTGGCTATACCTTTATGTTAATTGGACATGATTAAATTAATATAAGTGTGAAACATATACCTATAAAATGTACTTTTAATTGCTATTTCCTTCCAATTAACCATATGCTTTACATATTTAAGTAACTCTATAAACAATTTAACTATTAAAACTTATTTATCTTTTTATCTACCAACTATTAAATTGTGTTGTTTAAATGGTATTGCACTGTATTATTTTTTCTTTCCATTAAAAGAGAAATACATAATAAAGGGTTTTTTAAAGTTATATACAGTACAGTATCTTTATTATGTGTTTGTGTGGATTTAATTTGTTAGATTTCATATATTTTTTCACTTTTCAGTATTGTGGCAGTTTTTTTATACAGAAACTTCCTATAATTATTGATGTACATGTTATAAATATGTAAAAATATGTAATTATTGATTCCGTTGTTAGTAGTTGTTATCGGTTCTATAAAAAGCTATGTTTGTTTTTCATTAATACTTACCAATAATGTATTTACCTAAAAGTTATGAGAGTGGTGGTTTATTTAATTTTTTAGTGTTACCGATACTTTTATCATTTTAAACTTGTTATTCTTGCATTTCCCTTGTTGATATTGTTGCAATTGTCAGTGTCGTAATTATGTGATTTGTGTATATTTAATTTGTTATTGTTCATATATTTTTCAGTTTTTAGTATTTTTAAATGAGTTGTGGCAGTTTATTTATTTATTTTTTTAAAGGAGAAACTTCCTATATTTTTTTATATTTATAAATATGTTATTATTGATTCCGTTGTTAGTAATTGTTATCGTTTCTATAAAAAAGCTATGTTTGTTTTTCATTAATATTTAACAATAATGTATTTACCAAAAAAGTTATGATAGTGGTGGTTTATTTAATTTTTTTGTGTGTTACCGATACTTTTATCATTTTAAACTTGTTATTCTTGTTTTCCCCTTGTTGATAGGCCTATTGTTGCAATTGTCAGTATCTTAATTAAGCGTTTTGTGTGTATATAATTTGTTATTGTTCGTACATGTTCTTCAGTTTTCAATATTGTTAAATGAGTTGTGGCAGTTATTTATTTTAATTTTTTCTAGAGACAAACTTTGTATTACTATTTAACATTCATCGATAGTCGTATCTATTGGATTAAAATGTAACTAAAAATTTAAAAAAAGTGCATAATAAAAATAATTTTTTTGAATTTTAAAGCAATTTTGTTATTTTCCTAAACAAAAATGTACGGTATATAAATAAAAAAAACTTTTATATTATTCTTTAGTGAAAATGTGTAGGCCTGAAGCTGTAAGCTGGCCCTTTACTAACAATAGTTAGTTGTCTTATTTTAGCAGTACTAAGGCTTACAAAAATAGTATAAAACTATGATATATTCTTTGTGTTCACTAACACAAGTTGTATTTTAGACTTCGAGTTGTAAGCGGAATTTCCACAGCAAAAACTCCAGACAAACATGGAACAAAATTTCCTTTTAATGGCATTCTAAAAAGTACAAAATTTGTACTTTGTAATCAGTGATATAATGTTTTTAGTATAAAAACACTTATGATTTTGCGGCCGATCTATTAGTCAAATTTTCACCGCTTATAAAATTCTTAATGGACATGGTATAGAATTTCTTTCGTAGTAAGTAAGAATAATTTACTAAAATAGTAAAACAATTTGAATTTTTCAATAATGAGTACTTGTGTTTTCGGCGTCGACCCCTAAGCCGACTTTATAAAATTATCATTAGTGTTGTTATTAGCGTGATAAAAAAGTAAATAAATTGGTACAATTTAAGGTAAGGATACAAAAATAGTACAATAATATACCAACCTAGTATTTTTCTACATTTGAAATACTTGTGTTTTTGGTGTCGACATGTAATCCGACTTTTCAATTGCTTATTAATTCCAAAGGAGAGGGGAACAATAAATCTTAGATTCTAGCAATGTACAGACAAGACAAAACTATTTTATAAATATTGACCACTCCTTACTAATCGAAATCAGTAACTAAAAAAATCTTTTGGCTATAGTAAAATTTCACATTCTATATTAATTTAAAGACTGGAATTAATAGCTTAAAATAAAAATTGGAAATTAAGTGATTGGTTTGTGTACAAAACTACTGTTAAACTTGTACTCGCACTCTTAATTTTGAAGTTATTTCAATAACCTATTATATATTAAACAAAACAATCATAATCATCTCTATGGGATGAGAACATGGCCAGGCGGCAGAGGCATTGAAGAGCGCATAGACGTGCCTAAAGCCTGGCCTCCCTGGCCTCCCTTGCTCCGACGTAGAAGAGAAAGTTACTCATCAGTGTCGCTTGACTGCCTCCATTCATGAACACCCTCGCCCTTCAAAACTCAAATAATAGCGACTACAACGTGCGGTATAGGGACGGAGGTTGGAAGTAGTTCTGCTTTTGCCCTGGTGCCGCGCTACCGTCGTCGGCCGCGAACGATGTTTTGAAGGCGTTCGCCAAGGCGGACTTGGGGCTTAGGTATTGCAGACTCCCACCAGAGAGTGCGTTGGTGACTTGAATTTTTTTTTTTAATAAAGTATATTTAATCGCAAATATTAATAAAGATTTTATATTGGTTAAAACTAAATTATCAACATTGTTAATTTGTGAAACTAATACAAAATTGTCTAGTTACTCTGCAAATCAAGAGTAGGCCTATTTTTTGAGTTAACCATAAATACCATAAAGTAGTATAATGCATTTAAATTTTCAAACCTAAATAATATTTATTTTTCTGACAATGCTTTACAATGTACTGGAATTTACATAACACGTTTTAACAACGTTTAGACCTACATTTTAAAAGTTTACATAACCGGATATTTTACAAAGTTGATTTTAATTTTTTATTACAAATATAACTTCTTTCAGTCTTTCTACTTAAATTGATTTTTTCGTTCTTTCATCATTGTTTTCTTCTTTCTTCATGATAATATTTTTGATATTAAATTAGTTTTGTGCCTATCTATTCTTTTTCGTTTATTTTTTCTCTACCTTCCTTTAGCTTAATTTTTCATTGAACTGCACCATAAGATTAATATTTTTAGGAATTCATTTTACATAAACGTTGAGTTCTTAAAAATAAATAAAAAAACTGTTGAAATTTTTAAACGCATTTTCTAGTTCATTCTTTATCAATTAAAAGGATTTCCCGACCAAACTATAATATGACAAATAGTACAGTAATTATAGTTAGTAAATTCACATTATTTTGCCTTCGTTTGCCCACTACAGATCAAAACCCTCACAGCATGATTTGTAGACAGAACCTCCCGCAGATGCAATGACGGTAAAAGCCCGCAGAGACGTTGAAAGAGCACCCCCCACCACCACCACCCGCCCTGTAAGCCCCATGGACACTGGTCACTCGCCTTTTGTGGGCTGCAGCTCTTTAGCCCGTGTTTATTATTCTGCCTTTTACGCTAATAACGGCGGACAATGGAGCTCGGAATATTCGCCGCAGGAGAGTCCACCATTACCCCGATGCTGCGGCTATTAACTGATCATTTGTGGAATCCACCAATGGGTTAGGAGCCCATTAATCGTCAGTGCTTGCATGATCCATTTATAATTAAATTAAGCGTTGGTATGAACATATTTTAATATACACTTGTATTCTTAAATTTATGATCACATTTAATTTATTTGGGACACAAACCATATATTTTAGGTCTTTTTATATACTGAGTGCAGGATGTATCGAAGAAAATTTTTCTGGGTGATCCTGAATTTGTGATAGATATAATTTTAGAGAAAGTTTTATTATGTTCACACAGTTTATCTTTTTTATACATTAGATAAAACGCCACCGAAAATACACCATTTGTAGGATTCAGGATTTTACCAAATAAGACGTTTTGAAAAAGCAATTGCATAATATAGGCCTACATGTGTATAGATAATATTGCTGAACATTTCCAGTTTACCTTTTATAAAAAGTGGGTAAACGTATGCTCTTGTCCCGAGAATTGACTCACGAATAAGGCTGGGCGCACACGTACTTCTGTCGTGATATAACTACTATTATCTCTACAAACTAAAAGAGTCATATTTAGCATCTAAAGTGGGATTGGATTTATTGCAATATTTACGTATTTGTGACAGAGTATAAATTTGGAAGGTAACCGATAAAATTAAAATTAAGGTAACCGATAATTAAGAGCACGTATAAAAAAGATAAAAAAAAATTAAAATTTTACTTTTTATAAACTGTCAACAAATTATTGTTATGCACGTTTTAAACACAGTACCAGGGGGACCGAGCTTAAGCTCAGTAAAATTATTACTTTCATTGTCACACAAAGCTCGTTCGCTCCGCTCACTCGCCCTCTTCCATTTTAAAGACGAGCTCGTTCGCTTCGCTCACTCGCCAAGCCGAAGGATGCTGCACTTTGGTATAATATTCCTAAACTACAGGTTAAATATGTAACACATTGGTTTATATCTACAGTTATCAGCTAATTTTTGTTCAATTAATAAAATCTCCCTAAGGATAACATGGGAACTTTGAAGGGCTCTAGCGCGAAAACCGGATTTTTCCCAGCTATGGGACGAACGCCAATCGATTTCTGGTGGCCAAAACCCCCATATTCAATCAAAAAATAAAAAATCCTTGGAGCGAAAAAAAAACTTTTGCCCGTACAAACATAGCTTGTTTTAGATTATAAGAATAAGATTATCACCAATGTACTGTATACAGAACCATTAAGTGTTGACATCCTTAGGGGAAGTGAGAACACGGATAGCACCACTACGATTTAATTTTTAGTAGAGAAGCAGAGAAGTAAGCTATAGTTGGTTGAATGGAAACATATGGCTGGAATGATTTTTCTGACATTTGTTATTGTTTTGAATTTTTGTAAATAGGCCTAAATATTTTAATTTTGACATTTGAGAGGTAGAAAGAAGTGCTTTCGGTGGAAATTAAGAGAAGTAAAATCCAAGCATCAGCGCTTTATTTTACTCTGGTTTTTGAAGGCAAGACTAAAATTGTTTAACATGGTACGTCCTTACTTATTTGGTTTTGTATACATTGGCATCCCCACCCATGTTTGCAGCCCATCCTCGCGGGAGACGGGCGACCGAGTCATCAACATAATAATGCGGTCAACTGGCTCGGCCCGCATCGTTCTGGTTTGGAATTAAAACATATTCATGTTTAATTGACACCTACTTGTACCGAGGGAGAAGACCATCATTACTGATGTTATATGTTCCACGCTAAATGGCATTTTTATTTTAGCGAAATACTTATTCCACGTGGTACAGATGGATTTAATATTTAGATTTTGAGGCGGGTGAGGTGGAAGCTGTCCCAAAAATACCACGATATTACTTTAAATTAGATTACGATTTTTATGTATTTAAATGCTCTTTTATATTGTGTTTTAAAGTAAATACCATTCGATATTTTGATCCTCTTTTATATTGTGTTTTTAAAGTACCATTCGATATTTAGAAGAATTGATTTAGTAGAATTACAACAAAACATTTAAAAGGTCTATAGGCATAGTGATTAATAAATAAACCACCCCAATAGGGTTTCATAAACTCGTACTTAAAAAGTGTTCAATTCAAATATTTTAAATCAATTTATAGTATTTTAAAATCTACATCTAAAGTAAAATTTATTCTTATTTTCGGCAGTAACCTAATCCTACACTGTATTCGCAACTCGTTGTCCATACAACTGTACTTTAGTTATTTGATAACCTGTTCTGCCCAGTCCATTTGCATCCTGCGGTTCGTCAAAGTAGTTGTGGAGTGGAGTACACTATGTTCACATCCTCTGTAACAACATGGTTTGTTAAGTCGGTTGGTATAGTTTGTTAATAGATAGCGGAATGTTTCTTGTCTATAGGCGGACAGTGATTTTTTTGTTATTTATGCCTATTAGGAATCAAACGGCGCCTAATGAGACAATAAAAATAATTTTACTGATTCTGATCAAATTTTTATTATTTAAAATAATACCCAGGTTAATTTAACACGTATTGGCAAAAATGATGCATTTCTAAGATCATTTTTTTTTAGGTTTTTATAAAATCAAACTTATTACAGTTTTGCGAAAACTGTATCAGTTTTGTGAAAATTTGTAATGATTTTTCATGCAACCAACACGTTTCACTGGCCGCCAAGCGTCGAGTCCCCGTCCGCCGCGCGGTCGCCACGATCATGGGGTCGCGCGATGATACGTTTAATATGCGCGGGAATTTAAAGCGCCGCCAACGGCTCAGTGGATGGTTAATCACGTGACTGGAGACAAATCGGACCGCATTCAATCCACTTCGGTACAACCATACCGTACCGCACGTAGCCGCACGTAGTGGCGACGGCTCGCACGTCGCACGGGGAAGCACATTCTGTTACTGTATAGCTTTACTGCCTTATGGTTTATTTACGAGTAATAAGTATACGATTTTTTTTATTGAGAATCATCTTCACCTTCGGGCTTGTAGAGTAGTCGGCCATATGTTAACCATAGGGATTTCGGGCAAAACATAGTATTTTACTAACCTGTTTCGGACGCCGTTTTTTAACCAATTTTCCTTAAACTTGGTAATGGTTTAGTTGGATGGTTATATTAGATCCCTCATACCTTAAAATTTTGAAAATGTGAAAATACTACTCTATGTGTCTTCGCAAAGTAACTCAATTTTCCTTACTTTTAAGATTTTTTCCTACTAATACAATTTATTTTCAATGATATATAAGGTAAGAGGGACCTAGAACCAACCTTAATCTACAAGAAAACATATATTTTAAGAATAAGAATAATGTTTATTTCCACAAAAAGCTACAATGCATACAATACAATACAATTCAATACAATACACCACAGTAGGCTACACATTACAATTCCACTATCGTTCAATACAATAACCTAATATACAAATACCCTAATATACAAATCACCTAATATATAATACACCTAATATATAGTAAACTATCTATTAACATGAAAATATTTTAGAACAATCAATAAAAAAGGGTATAATTAATTTAAAATTTAGCTTAGAAATAAATGGAATTGACCAAAATTATTTAAATAATGAGAAATAATAATGTATACAAAATAATTTTTCTGCTGTTTTTCCTTTGCTTTTTTGAAAATATAAGCCTCTGAAGGTATAACCTGTGTTGAGGCTTTCTTTTGACAAACCGGGTGAGCAAATATTATATTTATCAGTCTTATCTAAAAAAAATATAAATAAAATAAACGTTTACTTGAGATAATGCCTTACAAAATTCAGTAAAAAAATATGCGGTGGAAAAATTAAGGGTATGTGATAAGGGAATCACATCTTACTGTAAATTTATAGGTAAATTTTACCTATAAATATCCAAAAACACCGTCCAAAACACAGGGGAGTGCGGACACATGTTTTTAGTTATTTTACAAGGGTGAAGATGACTCTTAAGGCTGCGGTCTACCCCTGGCGCGCACCCAAATGCAAGGGTTTTTTAGAATCGTGTTATCTTCTGCCAAATGAAGCCTAGAGCTATAAATAAGGTGTCATATTGAAGAAGAATAACGGTACTAGTTTTCGTCTGTTACAATTTTGTAATTAGTTCATTAAAACCAATAGAAAACTTCAGTTAAAAATCGAGAAAAACAGATGATTTTAGACCGGTATAGCTGAAATTAGAAATTTTATTTTAAAATTCTAAAAAGATAGCCGACTAGATCCTTTTTTGTACTTTTAGAAAAAGTTAAGAGTCAATCTCTATCTTAATTGGTTAATTCTGAAACACGATCCCCGTAAACCTCTGCAGCCATCAAACTCGCCTAGCGCTACGGCCGCGAGGCCGGCATATTCGGCATTGTTGTTGTTTTTGTTTTGGTTGGGGTAGACCGCAGCCTTAATTGAGGGAAAAATTAAAGTACAGCACTAAAACGTGTAGTAATATAGGATATTGCTCGTACTGCTCACATTTGTATATGTTACTTACATATTTTACAACATACTGAAATAATAACATGTTTCATCGTAATCGGGCTGCCCCGTACGACCAGTAGTAATTGCAGTTAATAGAAATTACACTCTCCCTTCATACTTTGGAAATCGATATTCATATTTGAAATGCTCAGCTGCTTGCACAATAAGTAAATTGGGAGATCTTTCTTACTTCTTAATACCCTTATGACTTAGTTATAGGATAAACCATTCTTTTATAGCAAGATAGAATGTTTATAAACTAAAGGTATTTCATCCTAAATTTATTCGAAAAGATTGCAAAAGTTAATGTTTCGAGTGAACAATGCAATCAACATATCAAAATCTCAGTTTAGCACCACTCACGATCCCTCATCGCCCATAAAAAAAGCATTCCCAACAATAACAGAGGCTGAGAAGCCACAAATTCTAACTCAAACAAGAAAAACCGTTCACCTTTCAGGGGGGAAACAATCGGGGGTACGTGAGTGTTTATGTAAATACAAGGAGACAAGCTTTCAGGGGAGCGGTGGTCCTGTGTTGGGGGGGGGGGAGGTGAAATTTATCGCCGTTGGTCCATGAGGCGGCCGGGGGCCGTTGTATATGGATGACGCGGAGTGAATATTTGTGGGATCGGCGAAAATAAAACACCACTGTGAAAAAATCGGACTTCCGAAGTGTGGCGGTGCCCTGGTCCTTGGTACGGTAAGTGTGGTAGGATTTCCCGCCTACTGTGGTCAAGATTGTGGTACGCATACTGTACATGTAATGTTATAAATATAAGTTATGTTAAAAAGGCCTAGCTTATATTTATTGTATTCAGTTATTGAAGGCTTTACCTACCCGTCAAATTTTTTGATAAAATATTAGATATTTCCTACGAAAAAGGAAAGTTATTCAATGTTTTAACAGGCTATTATCCTTAAACAATGTTTTGATTTGTATATTTGAGTTTAAAATCAAAAGGTTTGAAAATAAAAAAGTTCAAATTATTGAAATGAAAACCGACCATCCATAATGTATTCAATTTAGTTTCAAATATTAAGAAATAAAGGGTTTACCAACAAGAGGCTAACAATTTTTAACAGCTCTGGAAAGTATGAAAATCAGTTAAACTGACTGCAGAGAATGTTATGTAAATGGTCGATTTACCGTAGGAGAGCAACGAGGTGTTACGGATCAGAGGGGAGGGTTTGAAGGTAAATCCCAGACGTTTACTGTAAAGGCACTTCCCAGGGGTCCCATATGGAAATGAACGCATTGGTCACTCACTCCCCTCATATGTCCTCGCCACTGAGCACTTTGCACAGTCTTTTTGTGCACAATACGTATACTCAATACTTGTCATTTATACTGTTATTTTCACTAAAAACTGTTAAAAATAATTATTTATGAGGATTTTTAAACTAAACTTACTTAATGGGAAATTTTTACGTCTGGGTATAATGGATCTTAATCTCTGCTTATTCTCTTGGCAATTTTTAACCCGAAAATAGTATAATTCTCTGTTAAAATCTGTCTTAACTTGTTGCCTTAAAGAAAATAAAGCATTAACCTCTTTATGGTATAACACCTTTCCAAAAATATTATAGATATTGTGAATAACCTGTATTTTATCTGTAGTTATAGCTGATGATATTTTGTATGTACTTATTTAGCAAGACGGACATGATGGCTATAGAACCCTCTGTACCCCCTAATTGGGAAGTGGGAGATACGAGCCTATATCCGGAACCATTTCGTTATTTACTCCTTTGAGTCGAAGAACCTTATTAAACTATAACAAAAATGGACAGTTCAAGATTTTTATAACATTTTAATCTTCCTAGCAGTGATTTTGTTGCTCTTGTATTTCCTCAACATTCCCATATCGCTAACTTGTGTACAAGAATCTCCAAATACCTTAACGGTACTAACAATAATTTTGGTTTTGCGAATCCTGGAACGCTGACTCCAGAGGTTTTTGTTACCTGAGTTGCTATTGCCCACGGCCGAAGTCAGGAAAGCAGAATCCTCCTTCCCCATCGTCTCCTGAGCGTCTCCTGTCCACCCTCTTCCTCCACCGCCCCAGCTTGGCTGCCCCGTCCCCGTCCAAGGTACCGCAGCATCCCCCGGCCGATCAGGTACACCAGAACATTAATGAGTCGCAGTAGAGCAGAGGCTGATGTGAACATATGCTCCCCCCCCCCGTGGGAATTTTCGACATATACATTTTTGTGTTTGTATTGACATGTACTTTATGGTTTTAGGTGTTTGCCACTTAAAAATTACAGCATATCCCGAAAAATACGAAAAACCATGAAAAATATAAAATCTACTATCATCATTAAAATGATTCAGTTTCAAAAATCTTTTGACCGAAAACACTAACAGTTTTCTTGGCCAATTTTATTAATTAATGGGTCGTTATAAAGCTCTCTACTTAAATATTTCCAAATAACTATGATTTTTTTTTAGATTTATGGTGAAAAAGTGAAATAACTTGTTTTATATACAGTTTGGTTGAAAAGTCCCGGAACGGTGAAATATATTTTTACCAATATAGATAAAGTTAAAAGACTTGGTATATCAATAATGTCCATAAATGTCTACTCTCTTAAGGCATTATCACTTTTTTACCCCTTAAGGGGGATGGCCCACGAGGAGTCAGACAAAATTCTTAAATAGCAGCATTAAGTTTGGTATCAAATTAAAGGTCCCAATTAGCAGAATACAATGCCGCAAACCCGACGTTAAAAGGTTGGGTATAAAGAAAGTTATTGCATTTTAAAGTTTTACCCATATATTTTAATGGAAACTTTGTTTGCCTGCCATTTCCGTTTCGGTCATCCAATTGAAGTCTAGTTTGCGGCATTGTACTCTGCTATGTGAGACCTTTAATTTAATACCAAACTCGACCTATGCTGCTGCTTAACAATTTTGTGTGACTCCTCGTAGACCGTCTTTTCTTGGTTTTCTGGAATATGCTGTAATTTAAAAAAGGCAAACAACCGAATTCTTAATCTAGTAGGTAATACCAACAAAAAAAAAGTATAAGTCATAAATTCCCACGGGGGGGGGGAGGGTTTCATATTGGCGGCCCATGGTCTACAGGTGGTCATGCGGTCACGTGGTCAGGTCGAGGTCAACGCTCAATGAAGATTTATCGACACCGGCCTCTCAGGTTTTGTTGTGTTAATTCTGTTGGCGCGGGCGTCAATGGGGCTCATTGTGCTGTCAATCACTCCGACCATCCATCAGCTGTATCGGCCATCACCACCCCCCCCCCCCCCCCCGCCAACCATCAACCATCCACACAACCGTCTCGCCTTCCCGCGGAGAGGCGGGATCGGATAAACGAGGTGCTCGGGGAGATTAGCTCTCCGCGATCGGCGCGGCGGCGGCGGCGATGATGGAAGGAGAGCCACGCCGTGAATCCGACGTGGGCGAATCAACGAGGGGCCAGATACAAATTCGCCAGTGGTTTGAGGGTCGACGAAAAGATACAAATTCGCCAGGTCCCAAACAGGTAGAAAATCGGGGCCGTCAAAAACATTCAAATTCGCCAGTTCTAGGAACTAATGCTCAGCCCCTCGGGGAACCCAGGAATGTGGCCGGTCGGGCTCATACCCTTCATTGCCCGAGCTGGCTGTTGTTTTCGTTCGTCTAGAGGCGAAACTACTGAACGTATCGTTGCAATTTTGGTGTCAATACTGATTACCCATGGCCCTCCGAATCTATTGATTCTCGTGAGATATTCTGAACACTCTTACTCTAATTTACATCTCACTTGTGGCTTAAACTCGTTCATAATACAACCATTTCATAAACTACTATTAAATTCACTAACTCGTAGGTGATGCTTGAGTAATAATAGCTTACAACATTCCTATGGCAACAACTACTTACGCCCTACACTTCATTTCAACATAACATCATATAATTAATTAAAATTATGAAATAGATTTAAAATTTTCTTAAAATTATTTTGTCTAAGATTATTTTTGTAGATTGTATGTTGGGGCGATGGTTTCCGTGCTATCTGCTAAAATCCCGTTGATACTTCTCAAGGTGACGTTTGCTTGGCCGATTTACTATACCGCTTACATATTGCCAGAAGTGATGTGAAAAAATATTACATTTATAATAATTCTAAATGGGTGGAAGTGATGAAGGGGTAAAGGGGTGAAGGGCGCGCCGCATGCCGCGCGCCGGCCGAGGGGCTGCGCGGGATTCCTGGAACTGGCGAATTTGAATGTTTTGACGGCCCCGTTTTTCTGCGTAATCGGGACCTGGCGAATTTGTATCTTTTCGTCGACCCTCCAACCACTGGCGAATTTGTATCCAGCCAACGAGGCCGGGGTTTCAACAGGTACTGTATTGAAATGATGTAATAAATTTGTAGGCTTATGTATTTTTTTAAGTAAAAGGTTTCCAACGTAAATTTTAAACACTTTTGGGTTAATTTCTATTGTAGGCATAACTAAACTAATCTCTTTAATTGTCCGAAGAATGAAAAGTTAGTGAGAGCCAAACATTTTTAATAGCTTTCCTAAAATTTTTGTTTCATAATCATGTAAATTATCTTTTTAAACTGAGTGATGGCTATAGTAGCCTGAATATATACGAGTGAGTCAGTGGTGTATGTTGGCAAGGTTAAAACATCCTCCACCAGTATAAATTTTCGAGAAAACTCATGATATAGTGTATGTAAATGTTATTTAGCTGGTTATATAACACACATTTTAACGAAAAACTTATATGAAAAAAACAGCCCCACTTTGCTTTAACTTATTAAACCGTAAAACTTACATAGCGCAACCCTCAGGCCTAATTTATCGACCCGTACTTCCCCAAAGTCCAACTAAGTTATTCATAAGACCGGATAAAGACGGGCCCTGAGTCCGATTTATTTGGTGCTTAAGATGCGATCTGCGGTTTCTTTTGAATAACAGGGATTTGGCAGAGATCTGGCTCCTTAGTGACCCTTGTCCGGAAACGGTCTTTTTGATATCGATCAGAACCACGCAAATGTCCAGAGGGGAGTAAAACCTTGTGTGAACGTTGGGAATCGTCATCTTCGTCCTTGCTTACTCCACGGTATGGCAAATTTATATTTTATTAATTGTTTTATTTGATAGTTTTTAATCTTTCAAGAATTGTTGTGCTTTGTAATTATTGTTAGTTAATAAATTTGGTGTAGGTATATCTATGAACATGAATAAATACGGTATTCAGTTAAGACTAAAATGTATTTCAGAGACAAAAAACTGTTAATTTCTTGAATTTGTTAAAAGCCATCTTCGCCTTTACGCTAGAAGCGCAGTCTACAATATCAAAACCACTTTTTGAACAAAACTTGGTATTGCATTCCCCTTTTCTTTCCGTTTAGTATGGATTTTCTTAAAACGTATTATCATTTTGTTGTATAGTTACAATTCAGCCCTTATACCTTAAATGTTTGAAAATGTGCTTACTTAAGACCTACTTTTAAGATTTATTTTTACTGATACGTATGTGGACACTAACCCCAAAACTTATCGACAATAAAACATTTAAAAATAATAAATATTTAAAAATATCGTTTGAAACAGGGGGCTGCTGATACAAGTTGTAGTGTTTTGTACAGAGTTAAGATGACTCTTAACAGAAATTCTCTTAAAATCTCTAGTGAGATTATAGTGAAACAGAAAAATAGAACCGATTATTTGACAAACAATTTGTTACTGTACATATAACATATATCATAAAAAGTCTCTTTCGTTAATTCTCGAAGATGGGACGCGGGATCAAGTGGCAGGAGCGAGTGAGACGTCAAGATGGCGGCAGCTGCGTATTTGCAGACAATTAGCCACGCAATTACTCTGTTTGCGGCGGTGTCACCCGAGCGGCGCTCCCAGACCGAGGACCGACCACCCCCGGGACCGCGGCGACGTTTGCTCGGCCGCAGGTTCATTATCGGTCGCCGGCGCTGACATCAGATCGATTTCTAACACCAGATTGGCTCGTCAAAGAATGGAAGCTTTTGATCGGGACATAACAGTGCCGACAAAAGTTTTTAACTTTTATCGAGCAATGATGTCAACCTTAATAGGAAAATCCTATTTCACAAGGGGCTTGTAAATAGCTATTTGTGTTTCTGTTCAATTTCTGTTCTTCAATTTCTGTTTGAACATTGCCGCTATAGAGCGGAAAAGAAACGGAAACTGGAAATGAACTGTTTTGCGTAGGGTTTACAGGTGTGGCAATTTGATTATTGCCATGCAGTGGTAGGAAAAATGTATTTGGAGGTTGGTAAAGAGGTATATACCATTTTAAAAGCATATATGTATTCTCATTTAATTGCTTTGGTTCATAACTCTTTCTTTAACTTTAATTTTCCTAATATGTAAAAAGGGGCTTAAATCGCTTAAGTCTATAATCATACAAAATTTCGCAAATTTCATCAGAATTCTCTCCTAAAACATATTTTCTGTTTTTAACCGCGATTGAATCGCAGAGAAAATCCTTACAAACTATCATTTACCACCATAGACTATCAACATTTAGCGAAGACTCCGGCCCCTGATCCGTACATAAATTATAACCACTCTATGTAACAGTGTGCAGTGACGGGTGTCCGGCGATGATTTGTGTCCCCGGGAGGGTCTGTGTGTGTTGTGTGTTGTGAGCCGCCGGGTGGGACCCCGGACCTGCACCCGCGGGCAAGTGGACCCGTGGTCACGGCTGATCTGCTGGGGTGACCATGGGAAAAATAATTCCGGAAATATGGAAACCACCGCGCATATCTTATTTGGGGTGCGTTTGGGGCAAAACCGGTCCAGTTGTTTTTGATATCAGAGTTTGCATCTGGGGTGAGGCCTTTGTGGTGGCGATTCCCATATCCGACATTGTTTGTGCCGGACAAGGGACCGCGGCACAATGGTGACATTCGGCCCGATTTTGACACTCGCGGATTATAAGTGACCGTTGGCTTTCCGTGAGAATTGAGTTTGATCGTTTCTACAACTGAGCTATATCGTAAATTCAAATCCGACTTGCAAAGGTCCCCTTGAGATTAAATATTCAGAGGCCATTTATTTGAGTTGTTCAAAATGGTTAATATACAACTTTTTGACAAAATGATTTTGTATTCATCAAAGTGAAACCCAAGGTAATGCATATTTTACTGTAACAAAATGTTTATAAGCACTGCAGTATGAGATAGAACATTGTTAAAAATTCCTTCCTCTATGTTAACGTTTTGAGTGATATGTGGATTATTTTATGCAAAAACTACTTTAATCGTCGATATAGAGTACTTTTACATTACGCTTCCAGAGGAAACCAACTAAGTCTCCTTCTGTAATTCGTTAAGTTGTTACCTCGAAATGTGACTCATTTGATGAGATCGTGTAAAAGAAGGAAAACAATTTTTAAAGAAATGTTGTAGAGAAACTAACAATAGAAGGTAAGACTCAAGGTAAGTAAAGAAAATATTTTACAACCGACTTCAATTTCTCATTATTTTATTTTTCATACCTTTTTCTTTCAACACCAATCACAGTTTCCCTGCATTGAATGACTCATGTAACCCTTCCAGCAAGCATTTAATTGCAAACCAGTGTGTTTATACCACAACCACCACCCAACACCGTGCTCGTCACTTACCACCAAATAATGTTTGGTGTTTAGCGGGACATGATGAAAGGCTCACCCCCACCCCCTCACCACAGCGCCACCAGCGCCCCCCGCGGTCTGAGCACCCCACTAATGTATCTATCAAAGCTTATATGTTATCAATAATGCACACATTAATGGCACGTAATTGGTGCTCTTTGGTTATTAGTATTCCCCCGCCCCCGCCCCGGTCACCGCTGGCGATTGCCGCGCATTAAACATTGCGTTCCAACTTGCAAACGCACAATAATTAACTAACCTAACAACAGACATATAGTGGAAATCACAAATATTTCGAAACATCATTAATTATGGTAAGTTTAATATTTTGTAAATCCAATATTTTATTAGGTGCTTAAAATATGTTTTAAATATTTTAATAAACATGTTTGAAACATTATTATTGTAAAAATAATAAATTTACTTAAGGTTAAATACGAATTTATGGATTTAAAAAGAGTTTCTTTTTTGAAACTATGTGATACAAGATATTTACGTAGTTGTAATATATTTGTTTCGACAGTGAACATGCATGAATAGCCAATTTGCAAAATTGCTATATTTGTGAAAGTGAGGTTAGACCTACTTCTCTGGTGCTGCATCTCGAATTTTCGACGTAATTTTTAATTAAATGGCATAGATATGAATCAGTTAGTCAATATAAATAAACCAAGCTCGTCTTCTTAATTATTTTCGCACAGTCACCACAGTCAATATTTATTTTATTGTATTTTAAAAGTAATTTTTATCATTCAAACCTGTAAGATAACAGCATTTAACTTGTCTCATTTTTATTTTCAATGATTACATGCAAAATAATTCTATTTAACTATTCCATGTGTATCTAAAATGAAGAAAGAAAATCCTACTTTTTCGCAAAAGTTATTGTCAACAAAGACGCAGGCGACTCACGTAGCAGGCGTTTGCAGGCTCTTGTATACATATGTGCAGACACCCCGGTCTCCCCGTTGAGTAAAATAACCGAGTTATTTAGATTCCATGTAAAGTGTGTGAGGATAAAGTTATGCCGCGGGGTGGAGGGCGGGACGGCTGCGGAATACGAATGAGCGCTGACCCGCCGCCGCCGGCTCATGATAGTCATACAGCACTCGCACCGACACACGCGCACACACGCGCACGGTCGCGAAACACCGACAACACGTGCTGGATCCGCCGCGTCGCGTTGGTGTCTTCACCGGGCGTTCTTGAGAAAATCAAGAACTGCATAGGCCCATATTTCATTTAAAAAAAAATCTGAATGCAGTATGATTTCAAAATTGATATTTATACAGTAGAACCTCGATAGTTCGACACTTTGTGGACTTCGAGAGTGTCTAAGCACTACTTACTCTGTGGTCTAAGTATTGAAATGTCAAAATATAGGGAGTATATGGGAAATGTTAACATAGGAAGAATAAAAATCATGAGTTGAATTTAGGAAAAACTAAATTTGATTGAAATCATAACTTAATTTAGCTTGATCATAACCAACATTCAAATCATTCTGTCACTTTTGTTTAAATTTTCACCTTTGTCACTCTCCAACATGGACACTATCGCTTGTTACTGACATGTTAGGGTGTCACGAACTGTGTCGAACTATAAGGAGTGTCGAACTATCAAGGTTCTACTAGTAAAAAAATAATGTAATTATGAGCATTGTTTATAGTATATAAGTTTTTTCAAAGTTGCGTAAAGTATAGTAAAAGTGTTGTTAAAAAATAAATTATCTAGCTTTTTTTCTCAATAATTAAAATCTCCAATTCTGCATTTTTTATGTAGGCCTATGTGTTATGTGGTATTAATTAATAATTATGAACTTTAATAATCACATTTACTATTTTTATGCATTATTTTAAAACATGACTAAAGTTTGCTGTTAAGTTGGTAGCATATTTTACATTGCTTCCTTAAGAGGATCAGATAAAACTTTTAAGCCATTTCCATATACTGTTTAAAAGTGTGCATATTGCACAAAAATACTGTCTTTTTGCTGTAAATGTTCTTGTTCTTGTTCTAAATTGCATTGCAACACACTTAAAATACTCTTATCGTGATTTCTCAAAAATTCCAATATAATTGTTTAGTTGCAAGTTTTGCGAATCCCGTACACAACTTTCACCGTCGGTTGATCTGTTGCACATTTCATCAGCGGCGACAGTGAGCTGTGTTCGTGATAAGACCGGTGGCAGTGGCCGGTATCTGTTATCAGTTTATCAGATAAGAGATAGCGGCAGGTCACAGGTGTGTTTACAAATACCTCATTACCCCGTGGGACCGCCAGTGCCGTGCCCCTGCTACAGTGCAGGTGTCTGCTGTCCCCTGGCCGCTTCCGTCACCGCTGCCGGATGGTAAACGGCTATTTTATGTGGGAATCGCTTAATTCCGACGCTAATGCCATTCCCTTACCTGATATTCTGTATCACCTTTATTACTGCAGTTTTAACTTCTTTCTTAACATTTCACTATTTACAGTATCTATCTTGAATTTTTTATACTTCAGTTTTACTTCTGTCTTTTTTAAGTCAAAAAAAGTGTTTATCAAATACGGTAGTATATATTCTATTATTTACATCGATACATATAACTTTTTGGTAAAATTATCATAAAATCCGTTTTAGGAATGTTGCTTTGTGATGTGCAATTCTGTAAAAAGTTTAATTAATCCCACAATTGAACCAATCGTCTAGTTCAGTTGTAACACGCTGAGTTAAATTTCCTCTATACTTTTTTATAAAAACTTAAAATTTTTGTCTAGAATTTTATTTAACATTTTTTTTATGTACAGTTGTTTAGAGAATAACATATAAACTTGAAAACACCAACAGAGATCTTAAATTAGTTGTAAGAGACGATAATAACTACTTCAAAACTACGTCTTTATTATTTTTTTTATTTATTATAAAAACGTCTATATCTTTATCAAAGTTATTAGTATCAGACTACTGCCTTTGGCTCGTGTTTCAGTTACTCATCCTTATCCTTTTACGTTGCAACTCACTTCCGCACAATATTTTATCATTTTATTCTTGGAATAGATAATTAGTCATTGATTAATGACCGCAAGTTGTAGTCATGCAATCAATTTCACAACTTTGCAAAAATTAACTAACAGAAACTATTTTAGTATTTTAAAATGGACTTAGGACCTTTTTGTTAGAACTAGTCCTATGACAATATCGTCATATTATTAAGTTAATTCACAAAACTTATTTAACATCCCTACTTACGATAGTTATAATGTTAATGTAGTTATAGGGTAGTAATGTATTTAAACAAGACATTCTTTATGCACCACTTTTTTACTCTGGCAAATAACTATATAATTTGCAGTAAATTATACAAAAAAGTTTGTAATATGGCCCAGAATGTTAAATACCATATAGGGTTGTCGTATTAAAGTTCTATAAAAATTATGTTTTAAACAGTTATTGTAGCAGCTTTAGCAGTTCTCCCATGTGATGTTTTCTATAAACTTCTGTATTAATTTATTTGTATAAATCATAACATAAGTAATTATATTACAACAGTCTCCGTTTTCCCAGACTAACGCTACATATAGCATTAAATAATAAACCATGTTTCGATATTATAGTGCTTTAATTTGTTTAATTTTATTCGTCACATTTTCTATGACACAAAGTTTTTCCTGCTGTATAATGGGGATTGAGGGTTGTGCCACACTAGTGGCATGTCGATTACTGCCTTCGTACTGCAAAATCCCTTTTTTTGGATTTAAAATATTTACTAACTATTGTATGTATTTGCTACGTTGCCACCAGAGTGGTCAACTTTTGTTATGCCAACTATGAGCTAAGTGCTTTGCGCCACCTCCACCTCCACCTCCCCTCAACCCCGAGCATTGATCCACAGTTCACAGTTATTATTTTTGAATTAATTGTCTAATCTACATGACTCTTCCTTGAAAGAGAAATAAAATAGTAATAAAAACATTGTAAGTTATGACCAATATGCAAATGGACAGTTCAGTAATGTACCCACTGGAAATAGTAAAACTTTATAAATATTGGTCAATTTGACTATAATGTAAGTTATTAATTAATAAATTTTGATTTGCATTTTAATCTACATACAAACACAGATTACTTGCGGTATTTTTTATGTTGATATAAGTGTAAAAACCTCTGTTGGAATTTCCAAATGAATTAACAGTATAAAAACAGCAATCAGAATCTGTCAAGATGTAAAGTAGATTTACACGGGAACCTGGAAAGTGTGTCGCTGTCGACACGGCAGCTCGGCGACATAGCGACAGCGACAGCGACAGACGGACAGGGGACAGACAGCATTCACCGGCGTGACAGCGGAATATCAGCCATCTGCGGGACCCTCTGCACCTTCGATATTTATTCATTCCTTGAGAGTGGAAGAGCAAATTAATTATGAAACGTCAATCAAGCGGAAGATTATATCGAAATGCAGTCCTTCGATTGGCTGTCTCTTATTGTTTACCTGATATTAGATAGGACAGCTTCAGGAACATTTAAAAGAAGTAAAATAATTTAACCAGAAATAAATGTGTCAGAAGGACGTGCGGTACAAAAATTTGCTTTCAGAGAGAAAACTGTTACTTCTATTACTAAATCTGTTAATACTATAAGGTATCTAAACATGTACGATATGTAAATATATAAACCCAACAAATATGTAGTTTTAATGAACAAATAAAGTACAGTACTGTATTTCAAATTTCTTATTTTTTTCAGTTTTTTAGACTAATGGATGTAACGACTAAAAACTATTTAGGCTACTGTTTAAGTATCCTGTTTGGTTATTATTGGAAATTTAAAAGCATTTGGAGAAACTAGAATAGGCCTACGTGTTGCTCGAAATCGAATAATTTATTTGGATACAATGTAAACGTTACTATTTTGTTCTAAAGCAATGACATCCGACCAATCCAATATTGTGAATATCTGTAATCACCAAAACTACACTTATTTACAGCTGTACATTAACAGACGTTTAAATGCTTCATTCAATCCCAATGTTAATTTTAATAGAAAATATTTAGATTTCAGTGGTGGATAGGGCCTTTATTTTCAGTCCGAGTCTTATCAGTTTTTGGCGGAAACAACTACAGACCAAGCCCTATCCAAAGACACCAAAAACTTGAAAATTGGTTGAAAATTGTATGAGGAGTTTTCTACACAAAAAGCCCCTTATAGAGTATTAAATAGCTATACCGGGTGTCCATAAAGTCTTGCCCTGATAAAGAAACCAGTTTATCAGTTTCAGCAGTTTGAAAACAGTTTGTGGTAAGATAAAGTTTTTATTTTCAGTTTTAACAAGTAACTTCTTAAATTTTTACGGCTACGTACAAACTCAGTACATTCAACGTGTGCGCCTCGTATAACCTGTAAATCGTTTAGGTGACTTTTTAGTTAGTTTTTTATTAACATCCATTTTTTGGTGTCAAATAACATTTCCTGACTAACGGGCGTCACTTTATCTTTATTTTGTCTTTTAGAGTTTCTAAATTAGGATCTGGGGAAGAATAAACCAAATCTTCGACAAATCAGAGGACATAAAGAAATCAAGACAGGTCAAGCGTGGTGAACGAGGTGGCAATTTAGTCGGGCCACCACGATTTGTTTTTTTTAGTGCATTATAATTAAACTGAACTGTAGTCAATCACCTGAATTTAGGTGTTAGAAAATTAATGAGAAACAAAACTAGATTAAATAAAATCAGGGCAAGACTTTATGGACACCCGGTAGATTACAAGATCTTCATTCAATGAGGAAAGTCATAAAAATGAAAAAGTTATAAAACTATCTAAACTCTATAAATACCTGTGGAAAATTCTCAGTAATCTTGGAGGCTATTAGACAAACTTGTTCTATTCAAAATCGTATATTATAATACGAGGAGTGTCTGAAGGGATGTGTGTCTCAGAGTTTCGAAATCCAGCGTGTAGATATTGCTTAAACATTGCATTTAAAGGTGTTTTGGCCCAAAAATAAGTTTATAAACAGCCTCAACCCCAGGAAAAATTGAATTTCGTCTAAAATCAAATTTAAAATCGTAATTTTTTACATTGTTCTTATGGGTTGCTATTTTGGTAACGAAATAACAACTAAAAATAAAAAATGATTAAAAGGAACAATAATTTTAAGCAATTTTTTAAAAACATCGTTTGACTGTGAAGAGTCTTGATTACCATGACACTATAACAAAATTGGATTAAAACCAATGAACAAGGCTCTGGTACTATAGACTTTGTCATGGCTGGGCCAGCTCGCAGCGGTGGCAGCAGCGGTGCAGTCTGACAGCGCAGCAGCGGCATCCGAGCAATGCATGCTCGATAATTGCCTAAACTGTTATCGTGGTCATACTTCATCCATTGCAGCCTCCCCCCCCCCCGCACCACCACTCAGTGGTCTGAGCTGGGGTGGTAAGACTTAGACTCGGAATTTCGTAATGGCATTCATGATTGATTGTGAGGACCGATATATATATTAAATTGTGTTACATACAACATGTGGTGCATGTGTGATCTTTTGCGGTCTGGGTTGGAATTAAAAACAAAGACAGCGTGCTGGATCAATGGATTTATTTTCAGATTAATTGCTGATTTGAATTATACTGACTGGAAATTTTAGTTGTTAAGCAATTTAGCAATACATGTATGGATAGGAAAAAAGACATTTCATTACGTATTGCTCTATTTTTTGTATTCAAGAAACATATTTTTTTTCCTCCAATTTAGCATAATATAGGAATGACGATTTAAGTCAATCGTCATATGTCATATGAAGTAATAAAAAATTTAAGATAAATTTTACTGTTTTATACGTGACAGTTTTTAATGAACAAAAAATGATTTCTCGGCAAATGATCTTTCTTTTATAGTCGAGCTAAATTACTTGAAGCAGAGTGTAGAAGCGTATCTTGAGCTCTATACATATAAAAGCAGGAATCAAGTAATATCGGTATGCTTAGCCTACATGAAATACCATAGTTACTTTACAATTCTATGCTTGGTCTAAAAAACAATTATTCTTAATTTGTGTTGTTTTCAGTTAGCCTATACAATATTATAATTTAGAATTTTAAAAATCTCAAAAGGGGATTTTGAACAGTAAAAATCCAGTGATTACTTACACCATCGCCAAGGATATTGAACGAATTATTGCAAATGAGGAAGAGCCAATTATAGAATTGGAATGTGATGATGTCGAGTGCCTTCCAAGACTTAACCAGAGTCTGGTGTAACCAGTTGAGTCCAGTTGACAATTGGAGCAGGCAGCTGGTGACGGAGTGGTGGCCAATCGCGGTCGGACAATTGTTCTGGCGCCGCCGCCACCACCGCACTCTCCACGGTCACTCACCACGGTCCCTCACCATCGTCGTCATCATCAGAACTGATAACGCTATCACGCCGGTGGCGAGTGAAGAGTCAAATAATTATTTTAATAAGAAATTACTCACGTTATGACGTCTTATCCTTTTTGGATCATAAAAACAAAAAATAACTAATTTCTGAATTTATAAATTGATTTGTTTCGAAAATGAATCAAAATTCTTCAACATATCCACATTTTATTCATTGAATTTAGACACAAAATAATTTAGCCTCTTATGGACATTTAATGAACATTAGAAGTTTCAGTTTCTAACTCTGTAGGCCTACTGTATTCACAGCACTCACTGTCTCCTCCACACATTGTTGTAGTGGAGGACCTCCCCTATTCCCTCACCTCAGATCGTTCCTCGGGTTGCAGTTCAGTTTGCTTCCAATTAATTTCACCCGCAATCGCTACCACGGTAATCTGATGGCAAACAATCAGTGACGAACGTGATTGCTCCGGAGGAACAAAGGCGTTAACCTGGAAGAGACAATTACTGGAGACACCCTCCCGTCCACCCCCACCCCCTACCGCCCCTCCGGAGCAAACCGCGGGCTTATTACAATGTAAACTGATTACAACAGCAATAGAATAATTACACGGGGGTGACAACCCTTGCGGTGCCGCGGGAGATACGCCGGTGGCGGTGTTGGGGCGGCGATAACGGCGACGACGACGATGACGACACTGACCGTAGCGAGCGGCACCGAATGGGGACCAGTTAGTTGTAGGCCACGGCTTGAAAGATAATTGAAAATGAAGCTTAAAAAACGTACAATCTGATTTTTTAATCATTCATAGGCCTAAAAAAGTTTAATCTATACAATTTAAAAGTTCACTAAAGTGTTTTTCCTATATTGGATATTTATTACATAACAATTACATAAATTCTTCAAAATATACATTTTAATTTAATATTTCCTTTTTACTAAATATGAACTCTCACAGTAACAAGAACAACACGAGAGATGAGCAATGTGAACTGTTACGAAAAACTGACAAACTAAAGACTCACATCAGTAACTCTCACCAACCGTGGGGGTTTGAGAAAAGTCAAAGCATGACAAAATAGAGATGCGAGAAGAGAAAAATTCATTTGAGCTGTCAGTACCTATCATATTAGGCCTAGTGTAGGAATTATTGATGATTTCCAATGATCATTTTTAAAGATAAACCTGCAATGTGTTTAAACTTTATTTTCTTTCCTGGTACAATTGCAATACTGTATTTTGTAGAATTTGCATTTTGCGTAGATTGTTGCAAATTGAATATTTTCAAAACAGTTTATTCAACTATCAAGAAACAACACAAATTTTATCGGATATTACTTTTTTTAAACTAATGTTTCAAGTTAGTAAATGTTTATACGAATGTATACCTTTTTAATGACAACATTTTTTAAGTGAATGTAATAGGTTTAAATTTAGAGAAGCACGACTCAGGCAAAGAAGTTAACATTTTAGCAAAACACGCTAAAACGTTTTTAACACGCAGTTTAAAATACGCACAAGAGGCACGTGCTTAACTGATAAAGCCAACACATAACAGCTGTAGTTTACGAAGAAGTGAAAATACAGCCCAAGTTGCGTGGCAGTGCCCCCCCCCCCCCCTACCATTACCATATTAATTCCCCTGGCGGGCCGAGATAAAGACGCTCCTCTTCTCCCTTATCTCTAATTGTTTTATAACAGGTTTTCCGATATCCGGCCCAATATTGGTTCAGCTTTTCTTCCTTGAACTGCTCTCAATTTATAACATTCACAAGTCTATTGCGCGCAGTCAGTTTTAAACTTACACAGAAAAATAAAAAATTAAAATTCAACATTATTTTGTTATTTTATTATTTTGGTTTATAAATGATCTTGTTGTCTGAGCTGTGATCAAACATATGCTTATAAAAATATTTTGTTTATCGCAAGTTTATATTTTTGGTTTTATATATCAAGCAAGTTAAAAAAGACAATTCGATTCTTCTCAATCTTACATTAAACCCCCAATCTTCCTAATTAGGCCTAGTGTTAGTATTCACTTTTTATATATTTAAGATTAAATAGTATACGTGTTGCTCGAAATCGAGCAATTTATTTTAATACAATACAAAAGTTACTTTTAGCTGTGACGGTTGTCACTATTTTCAAAATTCTTCATTTAAAATTATGGGTGAATAAGAGTATCAAACCTGGTATTGGGATTTCACAATACACATACCAGTGTTGTAGGAATTGGCACATAGAATCTAGGTACTTGATGATTCTTAATATTTCTCTGTATGAACTGCCGAACTGAGCTGACTCAGCGGTTGCTTCATCGGTGAGTTGGAGGCCTCGTTAAGTTAGATTGGTGTGTGTCCCCGGACACCGAGGACCACCCTTCCTCTCCAGTTTTACGGTAAGGCGGAATTTAATTTATTTTGTATCTAATCTTTTGGATTGTCCAGATTTAATTTAATTTCAGTTTTATATTACAAAGATCATTGATTCACTGATATCGTATATTAATCGAGTTTGATAACTTTCTACCTGTATGATAAATTAAATTAATAGATCTGAGATCATCAAGTACTCTTTATCATTGACTTGAATTCTTAACGGTTTTTGTTTGATTAAATATTAAAAGGAACTTATTTAGATTAAATTTATCTCCTTGTTCTTTTATATGTTTGTGTAGTTACTATAATAGTAAATCTTATTAAAACTTTATTAGTCTTCACAATTGTTTTATTATATAGTACCTCTCACTCGCTGCCCCATAGTAGTATTAGTTGTATTTATAAAAGTAAACGATCCCCTTTTGAGTGGTTTTGAGTGGTCAAAACCACTCGTGACAAACTGGTGGAGGCAGCCGTGCTTAAGTTTTTACTTAAGAGTACTATTTTTTTGGGCATAATTTAATGTGAGTTGTAACTCATAAATAAATTTTGAAGTTTGGCCTCTGTCATAGAATTATTTTTGTAAAGTCGATATCCTCTGGACAATCCACATTTGTGCATGTTATTATCTAAGTATATTATTTTTTATTGAGTTGTTTGTTTGTCTAATTTTTATGAAGGTATAAGTTTGTTAGGGAGGAATAATAAAATTTATAAGGAAGTTTGATGCAATATAGTTGATTTAAGTTTTGTCAGAGTGTAATTTTTGTTGAGATCGTAATAGTTATTTTACTAAGTTTTGATTGAATCCCGCATAATAAGAGTAATCAATTTTATGTGTAATTAAAATTTTCGTATGGTATTTTCTTTAAATTTCTGATTTTTATTACGAACAGCCACTAATGGCGAGTTATGGAGTCTTTGACTCTCTCTGAAATTAAAAGTTTGGGTAGGACACAAATACTTAGGTTGTATAAAGAATTAGGATTACCTTATCCTGGAGACGCTGATTTAGATTATTTAAGGGGTCATCTTCGTTTGTTGAAGCTTAAACACGATAAAGAAACCGATTTACCTCTGTCACAATCGCCTACTTTAGTATCAGAAGGGGATGAAAATTCTTTTATTAGCGAGAATGTTTATGAAAATGATTTTGTAGAAACACATAGGAATCTCTTAAGTTCTATAACTCCTCCAACATACGAAAACACGGTTGAACAAGCACAAATTAACAACACTGATCAACATCAGGGCCTTCCTCTTAACGAACAACCTCCCGCTCAAGATAACAGGATGAATAAGGAAAAGTCACCGTTTTACAAACCGTGTACATTCTCTGGAACAGCAGGCGAAGATGTACATTTGTTTTTTAATAGATTCGAAAGAGCGTCCAAAATCAATAATTGGGACGACGATAAAAAGGTGTTATATCTCCCAATGTATTTAGATAAAGCGGCTCTAAGTTCCTTTGAAACCGCAGAAAATAGGAGTCCCGATACGACCTACGAAACATACAAGTCGGCTTTAATTTCGAACTTTGCACCGGTTGAGACAAAGGAGTTGAGGACGCTCGAGCTCAATTCTAGGGTGCAACAGCCTAATGAAACGGTAGCCGAGTATACCGCTGACGTTGAGAAACTGTGTTGGTCAGTCGACTCCACTATGGACGAGGCACGCATTTGCGGGCACATTTTAAAGGGTTTAAACCCCGCGATGATGCAACAGATTTCTATTCTCGACAACACAACGCTAAAATCATTAAAATCAAACATGGCCAAATACGAACACGCTAACTACTTGTTGCGGCGCAGATTTGGTGTTGCTGGTCAATCAGCTCCTTCAAAATCGGCCGACCTTGAGTCTAAAGTTAACACCCTAACGGAGATGGTACATGAAATTCACGTATCTACTCGGAAGAGTCGGGATGTTAATAATCATCAAGACCGATCTCTTGACAGGTCACAATCGAACCGTCCTGCTAGGGACAGTAGCAACCAATGTCGAGAGAGGCGTTCTCGCAGAGATTTTTCTCCTTACAACCAGGGTTTCTCACGTTGGTCGCCGCGCCGAAGGGATGGTAGCAGTTCGTCGAACGCCAAAGGTTACGACCAGTCGCCCGCTAGGTCGTCACGCTATGATAAATACCGCCGTTCTCCTCCTAGAGCCTATGGTTCCCAAAGCAGACGAAGACACAGTCCTTATCGCTCTCAAAGCCCTTGTTGTAACTGTTACAATACAGGGTATTTATCATCCGATTGCCGTGCTCCTTGGTATCAAAAAAACTAGTACGGCCAGGGGGTCGACGAGGAATCCCCACAGGCCAAAAAGATACTCGGAATGCCAGTGAATATAGTGTAAATAGTATTATAAACTCAATTCGTTGCCCTGAAATCCAACAGGCTTATCAGCAGAATCATATAAAATTTATAAGTAACCTTCATGAACGAGAAAAAAACACTAGAGCATTGGAGATGGGCTATCCTTCACATGTTAAAGGCTTAGCTCATAAAACCAATTATCAATCAACTGCAGACATTAATCCACATCCCACGAGATATGTCCCTGCAACCTCAGGTAGCTTTGTCCAAGAACACTCTCTTTTTGGTATTGAAAAACACTCTCCATCCATAGAAGAAGAAAATGGATATCTGAGACAGAGAGTCTCAGCCTTGGTCTCTATTAATGAAAAACTCACAAATAAAATAGTAGAGCTAGAACAAAAAATTGCAAAATCAGACTCGATCTCTAAACCAATGGATGGAAACAATATTGGTACGGAGAACAAAGCAACCCGAAGTCTACTTGCCTCAAATGAAGCAATAACTAATTCCGAAACTCCCAGCTCTGAACACCTACACCCAGCAGACTTAATGAGGCAAACTAAGTATAGAATGAGAAACCCTCAAACTAAAGACTTGGCGTTAGGGAAGGATTTTGAGATATCAAGTAATTACAAGAACGAAAAGGTAATAATTAGTGATAATTTTAAATACAAAGTCCCTAATGAAAATGTAAATGGCAATGTACCTTG
Organism: Neoaliturus tenellus; assembly: GCA_030545055.2. Taxonomy (NCBI): domain Eukaryota; kingdom Metazoa; phylum Arthropoda; class Insecta; order Hemiptera; family Cicadellidae; genus Neoaliturus; species Neoaliturus tenellus. Next base: position 131,081,867 of record CM061532.1, read on the forward strand.
GTATAAAATGGTCGATGAAGATATAATTTTGTATTTAAAACAAATAACTGCTCCTAAAAACACTCTTCTGGTAGAACCTTCTGTTAGTCATATCTTGAAAAATACTGTGGATAAAGATGTGGTGGTGGAGATACTGGAGAGCAGGGCGATTGACACCTCACTGAGAAAAATCGTAACCCCAGATTGCATGTAAATGTTGATTCCCCAAGTTTTTTGTTGTTACCCCTGTGCGGCTGTAGCGGACAGCTAGATGTTGTGTGGGCCTACAGTACAAAAAATATTTGGCTAGGCTCCACCCCTAAACATGACTAGTTTAAACAGTTTAGTCCAACTTACTGTGGTTACCTACAGAGGAATGGGGGTCCCACTAACCAGACTGGGTGTGCAGATTAGTGACGTCATAGTTAGTGCCAGTTTGTACTAGTGGATGTTAGATACACTAGGCAGTCTGGGGAACGTTGCTTGCACTAGTCGTCTTGCGATGGTCCCATGTCGGATGTGAGCTTTGGTAAGACCAGGCTGTTGTGGATGACCGCATGATGGAGAGACGTAACGCCCGATAAGGCTTGGGTGCGCAGCTAACCCCCGCCAAGGATGTGGTAGGCACAGGATGAAAAGATTCCCGTGTTTGACAGGTGACGGCGCATGCGCATTTACGTTGCTTCTATTACTCACATAATTTACTAACATCAGTCCGTCTTGAATCGCGGTTGCACAATGTTGGTTTCTGACGTTATATAAATTGTGTTTTTTTATCATTTAAGTGTATGAAGAAACAAGTAACCTTGTGAGGAATGGGATCTCTCCTAGAGGTAGGATAACCTGGTTGTGTTAAAATAATAATTGTAGGCTTAATAATCGCTGCCACTATAAAGTAAATGGAATGTCTAACCTTTAAATAATATGTATGTACTTTAGTATACGTACAGAAGCTTTTGGTTCATAAATTCCTTTGGGACTTTTAATTGGTGATACTGAACTGGAACATAAACCAATTGTGGACGTCAGAAACAAAAAGTTGTTATTTTATAAAAATGTTTAACTTAATTAGGATTATGGATGCGTTTGGTCATGGTATCTATAGAAAAATATCTCTCCTAGTAACTATGAGGCAATGTACAGTTTGTTAAAAGATGACTTCTTCCGTTGTGCATTAACTAAAATGGTTTAAACAAGATTTGACTCTCGCTGTTTCACCAGAGAGCTAACGTAATATTGTTGTTTACATGTTTTCTTGTAGAAATAAACATAACACTCTTTTTCTAATGGTACTTTTTTTCTTTGTGGCTAGGCTTTGTGGAAAATCAAAATTTTTAGTGATACACTTTTTAAAATACACCCGTCGCAGCAAACCTGCGTAGATACTCAGCAAATTTAAATTATATTATATTCATCTTTAGTACTTTTATCTAGTGGTGAACATCACTGTTGCAAATAAAAAATATTAACATTTTAAGTTAGACATGCAAATGCATAGGTCATCTGACAATAATAAATAGCAGGTACAGACACCACATACATTTATTTTCTATTAGAATGCTTGGGATTTAGTTTGTAGGTTTGTTGCCATGGGGGTGGTAGGAAAATATAAGTTACACCCCACCTACTGAAGGTAAATTGAAAATTGTTCAAAATCTGGTAAAAAGTGAGCGGTATACCATGCTAGATGATTGTTAACTCTCTTGCGAAACTCCATGGGGAGATTTCTTGGATTAAAATAAACAGAAAAGTATTTATGAACATATGTCCTAAAATACTTCGTAAGGTACCAACCGACATTTTGTTTTTATACTAAATAATTTTTATTTACGTAACGGATCATTGTATTAAGTTAATATTTGACTTTAACGTTTATCACAGCAATGTTCATTTTTAGGAAAAATATTATTATAAATGTTTTAGATTAGCGGCCACCCTAAAATGTTTAACTCTATTGCTATTTATTTTAACAGACAACCATTTAACATGACAATATGATAGAAATGAGATGAATAGACATTAAACAACTAAAACAATTAATTATCATAGACATTAAAAAGAGTTTGGCCTATAATTTACAATATTGTTCTTTTCAGTTAATAAAAAAATTAATAGCAATTTTCTTTTAGTTAAGAAAGTACAATTGACAAGTGCAATACAGAAAATAACCAACTTTTGCCTTTGTTAGGCTGAAAAATTGATTTATTTCTAATATAAATCTAAGTACTGTAACTCCGTAATTTTGCAATCATAAGTACAAACTAGATATCATTGTTTAGATAATTTTATTTGTTAACTTTTTGTCTCATTAAATATTTTGATAAAATTTAGCTGTTTTGAGATATTTTGGTTTCGAAATTTAAAATGGGCACAATTTTAAAAATATGCGTCGAAAAAATATTTTTATATAAAAATGAACATTGTTTTAATAAAAGTTTATGTAAAATTTGCACTTCATACAATAATCCATTGCTAAAATAATTCTATACAAAAAATCTTAAATATAGGAGATTTTGTTTTAAACTACGCGGACTGTCAAATAAGCACATTAACACCTGATAACATGATTAGACTTTACAATAACATCATTCAGCGGGAAAAAATTCTGGTGGTGGACTCAAGAAATAAAGTGCCCACCTCCTTAAAGGGTGTAATTTGCAGGCCGTAGGATTTTTTGTCGGTTACCCCTAGATTGGTCTAGTGTCATGACTTTAGGCACTAGACTGTACTTGGCGATCCACCAGCTAGAGAGAGTCGCGCGCTATCCGCGGACATCGGGGCCCACCAGCTGGAATGGATCAGGCACTAGACTGTACCTGGCGATCCACTAGCCAGTCAGGGACGCGCGCTAGCCACGGACGTTGGGGCCCGCCAGCTGGCTAGGATCAGACACTAAACTGTACGTGGCTAACCACCAGCTAGTGAGGGGCGAGCGCTAGCCATGGGTGGGGGAAGGAACAGTCAAGCATGCGGTTACCTACAGATTTAATGATTGATCAATGACGTAACCAGGTTTTGACGTCATATGCACAACCACAGATGACTGGCGGTACCCACTAGCAGCGGCTAGCGTCATGACACTAGACCAGTCTGGGGGTAACCAACAAAAAATCCTACGGCCTCCAAAGTACACCCTTTAAGGAGGTGGGCCCCTTATTTCTTGTGCCCACCACCAGACGTGCTAGCACCTGTGAACGACCGTATAAACGACGACGAAGAGGGCGGAGGCCACTGGTCATTACTGATGTACACCAGAGGCACGGACACCTTCTACCACCTGGATAGCCTCGAGCCACACAACCTGGAGCATGCGCGGAAATTGGCGGCCCAAATCAGCGGAGACCCCCAAGTGAACGTCGTGAGCCTGCGGTGTTGCCGTCAGCAGTCCGGTGTGGAGTGTGGGGCCCACGTGCTTCACTACTGTCACCTAATATGCTCTCTTATAAGAAATAATTTGCCTGTTACCTATGATCGTTGCTACTTGCTAAACTTCTCTGTAAATTCAGTTTACAATTTTTTAGAAAAAATGAAGAACAGTAATAATTGTAGAGAAAAATCAGTTAAGACGAGAATCGTGCTATTGTCAGACAGCCATGGTCGCGGTCTAGGCCACTTAATAAAAGAAAAAGTGTGTTCGAGTGAGGTGTTCAGCATGGTAAAGCCTAATGCTAAGTTTGAAAATGTGATAAGTGGTCTAGACGGTGAAATTTCAAAGCTAAGAAGGAACGATCATCTCGTAATTGTAGGAGGTACAAATAATGTTAATACAACCGCTGGATTGAATATACAACGGTATGTAAAAGACATTGCACACTAATGTAATCTTATGTACTATTCCACAGAGGTATGACCGACCTGATTTAAACTTTAAAATCAGACAAACCAATATTAAATTAGTCCTTGAATCATTGAAGTATGACCACTTAAATGTCGCTCCTCTATCTAACATACCTGTAAGAAGCTACACTTCTCATGGTCTTCATTTAAATAGGTGGGGAAAGAGGAAACTATGCAATGCAATTGTAAATAAGATCCAAGAGCGTATAACTTAACTAAGTGAATATGACAACAATTTTTGGGGACTTTTATTATTAAACTTAGCATAATGTAGATATTGTAGCTAATAATGACGTTGTTGTGTGCCCATGATAATTATGATGAGTTTAAATAGGGATTCTAGAGCAAATTTTTTTAGAAAGTGTTGTAACGGATCATGTAATCAATGATTGTAGATTCATTTTAAAGTTTCAAAATGCAAATAGCAACAAATTATTTTTTCCTCCACCTACTATCTAAAGCCGTATTTTACTCCTTGGAATAGAGTAGTAAAGTACTAATTTCTATCCCATGTGGCTTGAATACTTAATCTTTCTACCTAGGGAAAACTCGAGTTTTTTCGTACCACGGGGCTAAAGTTAGTTACATAAGAATAACATTAAAAGAGAGATTAAAAAGAACATGAGCCACAGTCAGCTGTTACTTGTATTTGTTTCGTTACTCATTGTTGACTAATAGCAGCTGTAGCTGCTGCTCATCCACTGCTGACTGAATGGTCAGTCAGCAGTGGATGAGCAGCATCTCTAGTATTAGAGATGGCCGTGGCAGTGTAGGTGTTTGTTTACATTTTGCTTGGGTAGGCTATTAACCTAAGAAGTCCAAAACATAAGTGTAAAACTTTTGACTAGGCTTAAATTATATTTTGTTTTTTTTCGTGTTCTTCAAAATTGATATGGCCTACTTTGTGTGTTTTTTAAGTTGATGTGACAGATCCAGCTTGACAGCAAGGGATCATATGAAGGTAAAGTTAAATTATCTACGGTAGGCCTATTAGGCCTAAATTTTATTCGTGTAGGTGGAGGAAAAATGTTGTGTGCATCAAGGGACTAAAGTACTTTTCTCCCTCAGAGAAATTGTCGCCCTCGGCTTCGCCTTCGGGCGACAACACTTTCCCTTCAGGGAGAAAACATTGTACTTTAGTCCCTAGAAGCACAAATAACTATAAAACATTCCTATTTAATCACACTGCTTAAATATTTTTAAATTGTTGCAGAGAAGAATTAGTTTAATGTCATCCGCCTTGCCTATAAAACTTTTACTATGAAGTTACTACTCAATGTATAAAATGTAATTTATTTTAAGTAACACTAATCTTTGCACTTTAATTCTTTTTCATGTCGAGTAACAACTCTACTAGACTGCCAAGAGTCAGCACAACACGCCTCAGCACATCAGAGCCGACCGCCAGTACCGGCGATGCGACACCCAGCAAGGTCACCAGCCAAACTGCTGACTCTGTCTACAGTCATCAAGCTGAGCACTACACTACTACAATGGACAACTTGCCTCAAGATTGAAACACTTCACAGACAAATATCTAAACTTGAACTACGAATTCCGTTTGACATTTTTATCAATTCACAAATTCAATGTTAAAGAATGTTTTTGTCTGCCCGTAAGTTCCTTTTAATTGACATGGGGACCATGTCTAGCTGGGCGGGGGAGATGTGACGGTTGTCACTATTTTCAAAATTCTTCATTTAAAATTATGGGTGAATAAGAGTATCAAACCTGGTATTGGGATTTCACAATACACATACCAGTGTTGTAGGAATTGGCACATAGAATCTAGGTACTTGATGATTCTTAATATTTCTCTGTATGAACTGCCGAACTGAGCTGACTCAGCGGTTGCTTCATCGGTGAGTTGGAGGCCTCGTTAAGTTAGATTGGTGTGTGTCCCCGGACACCGAGGACCACCCTTCCTCTCCAGTTTTACGGTAAGGCGGAATTTAATTTATTTTGTATCTAATCTTTTGGATTGTCCAGATTTAATTTAATTTCAGTTTTATATTACAAAGATCATTGATTCACTGATATCGTATATTAATCGAGTTTGATAACTTTCTACCTGTATGATAAATTAAATTAATAGATCTGAGATCATCAAGTACTCTTTATCATTGACTTGAATTCTTAACGGTTTTTGTTTGATTAAATATTAAAAGGAACTTATTTAGATTAAATTTATCTCCTTGTTCTTTTATATGTTTGTGTAGTTACTATAATAGTAAATCTTATTAAAACTTTATTAGTCTTCACAATTGTTTTATTATATAGTACCTCTCACTCGCTGCCCCATAGTAGTATTAGTTGTATTTATAAAAGTAAACGATCCCCTTTTGAGTGGTCAAAACCACTCGTGACATAGCTCTAAATCAATGACATCCGACCTATCCAATATTGTGAATATCTTTAATCACCAAAACTACACGTATTTACAGCTGATTATTAACAGATGTTTAAAATGCTTTATTTAATCCCAATGTTATTTTAATGGGAAATTTTGAGATTTCAATGGTGAATAGCCCCTTTATTTTCAGTCCGATTCTCATCAGTTTTTGGCGGAAACAACTACAGACCAAGCCCTATCCAACGACACCAAAAACTTGAAAATCGGTTGAAAATTGTAGGAGGAGTTCTCAAGACAAAAAAAAACCCTTAGCGTATTAAATAAGTATAGATATTGTATCAAGTGAACTGAATACAATGGTGTAAAATGTAATTAGATTATCTAACAAGGTTGAAAATCGATCAAGATCGCCTAATAAGCTTGAAAGTTTACTAACTTCTCGGCATGATTTTTCACAGCAGATTTAACGAACGGCGTATTCATCACAGTAATCGGCTGGATCGTCTTGCACGCCCATAAATAATTGAGGCGGATAATTCCTTATGATGTGGAGCCATTTACTCCGACTCCGACATTGCACATCAACTGCCTCCGCCTAATGACATTATCAATCCCCAGTCCGAACCATCAGCTATCGCCCGTCAGTGGTCTACCCTTGCTCCTGACATGCTCAACGGCAGAACAACCAAACCAAACACTTCCAAGGTCTGAATCCTACACTATGGGTTTTCGTTGGAAGCATAAACCTTTCAGTATTAGTTTGACCAGTAGCTGTCTCGTAGTGATTCAAGATAATTAGGGAAGGTTTTATATATAGTTCATTTTACTAAGATTTAAATCACCTTATAACAGTTTTATCATTGCAGCTACCATCCCTTCAGCTGACCCTGACCTCACTCCCAAACATCGTACGGAGTAGGATTAAAGCCAAGCGACAATAAAACTCTTCATTTTCTTTGCTTATTACCTTAAGTTATTACTGTGCTTCGGAGTAATGTTTGCCATGGTTTAAAAGAACTTATGTCTAAAGCCGTTAAGTAATCATTTTTATATCTGAACAAATGTATTTTACCAAGAAAGTTATAATTTAAGAGCAAATGTAAACAATAAATGAACCACTGAAACTTATCAAGTGCGTGTTAACTACAGGAAATTAACAGTCTAAAATTCGGATTTAAAGTTGGCAAATTACAGTAGGCCTACAGTAAAAAATACTGTGTAAATATTATAATATTTTAAAATTAAACATAAAATATATTTCAACTACATATATTTTGCCGAAGGTTTAGTCCAAAAGCTAATGCTACTCTGAGACCTTAAAGGTGTGGTGTGGCCGCCTTTTTTTGTTCAATTTTCAACCAATCAAGTCGAGGACTAGTTAAAAATGTACAACAAATATCTCTGGATAGGTATTGCACTCTAGCTAATTTTTATATGGTTTTGTAAGCTATGGTAAAAATTTTAAGATAACAGCTTAACTTGGAGCAAACCTAAAGTTTCCTCAAGACGAGCAATATTATTTTTGATCTGTCCACAGTAAATCAAGCATTTTTCAAAATATGTCGTTCTTTCTAGTTCGTTAATAATTTTACTGTTATTTAATTTTATTGTTAACAGTTGTAGGAGTATAACATGCACAATTTACAAATAAACTCGTTATATCCAGGATCCAGGTGATCAAAGAGGGTGAAAATGTGTTTAATAAAGTACATGTAAACAGCACATTAGAGGGATATTTAGAACAGGAGAGGAGCAATATTTGTGGGAAAGCGTTATAAAACAATTACTGATAAGGGAACAGCAAGAACCAACTTCTTTATCGCTCAAATACAGGGGAATTAATATGCTAATGTCTTGAGGAGGGAATTAATCTTATCAGGGTTTAATGCATAACGTTAAAAAGTAAGCTACAGTAACACCAAATTGTAAACAATGTTTCAAATTATGTGGCCTATATATTTTTATACTCAGCATGTTATTGTTAATATAGTAATTGTTGTTTATATTCAACGTTAAAATTATTTTGTTGTTGTTGTTACCTTAAATATGCATATATATATTTTTTTAATTTGTTATTGCAGTATTGTTACGTCTATGATTGTTTATTGTTGTTATTATAATTTTTGTTATTAATAGGACTTATTATTTATATTAGTTAACTTTCTTGTTGGTGTACTGCAAATTGAAGGATCATTATTTATTAATAATTATATAGATGTATGAGTAAAACTATAGCATTATATAACCACTATGTAATATATTGTAAAAATGGTGAAACCGTGAATAAATAAATAAAATAAAATAAAATTTACTACCATTGTAAATGAAAATGAATTGTTTCGTATATTGCGAAAATTTATTTTAATATACAGGCCTAACTCTTTTTTGCAAACAGTAAAAATGACAACTAAAGACTATATTGTGGACAAAATATATAGTCGTCATCCTAAGTTATCATCAAAAAGTAAGTATCATGGATAAAAAAGATAAATAAAGGTTCTTTAGTGTTTGGCATAGTACCAATAAAAGCTAAAATAAAATTTTGACCTATATGACCTTATTTATTATTATTATTATTTTTTCATGAAAACGTCTTTTAAAAGAGTTTTGCTATAGATAGACCTATATGAATTTAACGAAAAGGCTCTAGTAACGAATTTTCCCAAGATTAAAACTATGTTTATCAGTAAAAAATTTATGACAGGCTACATAATAAGTGTATATTATGTAAGTTTGGCGATCCTCAATCCAAACATAAATTTAATCCGACAATCACTCAGCCAGTTAGATTAATTAATGACATTGTTTTGTAATTAGTTTCTTGAGGTTGAGTAATTGCCTGAGATGTACCGATGAAAGACTAGCTGCTTGAAATACAACCCGCGAAACATAATGGGGCCCAAAGGACAAGGCTTGCGTCTTGGACTCTGATTAATCGAGAGTCAGACATGGCTCGGTGGCGTCTTGAGGTCGGTACAATGACTGGACATTCCATCAGTCGTACCACCACCACCACCACGCCGCCGTGTAAACGACATTGTTGCGATCTGCGAGCGGTATAGAGGATGATTTACCGTCACTTTCGTGCGTGGGAGATGACGAACAGTCCAAGATTAATTAAGTGGTTTCATTATTGTTAGAAAAGTCATTGAGTTCGCACTTCATTTTGGAATTACCTAACTGTAATTGGTAATTTTAAAATAATAACTAAACGGGGTACGATATGAAATATCGGTAGAGCGCATCTTTAAAAAGTAGTCTACGACAGACAAAGAACTTATAATTCAACAATATTTTATAAAGTTATACCTTTATACCTTTAATACTTTTATTGAAATGTCGACCTAACTCAATAGGTAGTTTAAAGCCAAGTATGAATGAGGGATGAGTGTAGGATGATTGTGGCGCGATCTTGTAGTCTTGTTACTGACTAAGGCCGACATTCTCCTTAGACAGGACTGTTAATTCATAGCCCAACAGCCAATGGTATCTAGGGACCTACAGTTTAACGTGGGATCCAAACCACAATTTCAACCTCCCATATACGAATTGGTGTAATTATGAGGATGGTACTTATGGATGAACTAGTATTCACTAGTGCGGACGTTAATCCCCACCAGGGAATATCGCATCCACAAGCCATCGCTCATAACTATCCACAATTCGTGACCTCCAAGTAGCTGTATTACAGGACGTCGCCACCGTAGCAGTCATGAAATTATTGAAAAATAATTGTTTTATTCTCTTAATAAACTGAAAGTTTTTAAGGAGAATTATTCTCAATTAAATATATATTTCTAAACTATCTAAATTAAATTATAAGCAAAATGAACAAAGCAAAAATAATTGTTTGAATCAAAAAAGTTGTTCAGGGCTAGGATTTAAAAAATAATAAAAAAATACACCCCGTCGCAGCAGACCTGCGTACTCAGCGAATTTCCAAATTAGTAATATTAATTTTGAACAGATAAATCTGTTAACAAAACTTAATCACGTGCTCATTAATAGGGAAATAAATGTCTATTCTCCTGATAAATATAGGGAAAGAGTATGCAGGTATGCTGCCATGGGGAACACTAAAAGTACGTTTTTAGCATTAAAAAAAATTATCTTGACAATATGAAGCACTATACTAAGTTACATCAATATCTGTCCATAAATAAAGGAGTTTGCCTATTCTCCACATGATAAACATGGGAAAAGAGTATGCAGGTTTGCTGCCATGATAAGCACAAAAACCAAGATTTTTTACCATAAATAAATGAAGCTCAACCAAATGAAGCTAAATACCTAAAAATATTGGTTAATAAGTGAAATATTAATAAATCCTTATCCTCCATAAAATTAACATTGGAGCCCCAAACTACAATGTACTGTCTTTAGACTTTTTAATATCTCGGTAACCAATGGAGATAGAGCAAAGCTTCAAAATATTAAATTGTGTGTTTTTTTAGCTAAAGCCAATAATGTAAATAAATACCCCCGTCGCAGCAGACCTGCGTACCCAGCGAATTTCCAATGGAATTTTAGATTATTTACTTTCCCCATAAAAACACCATAGGATCGAGTATGTAGGTTTGCTGCCATGGGGCGTTGTTAGAAAATCTAATTTAATCAATAATTGGTGAATGTAAACACAAAATTGTATCAAGCTCTGACAATTTTTATTTTCCCCATAAACCCCATGGGGGTGAGTATGTAGGTTTGCCGCCATATGGGTTTTGTAAGCAAGTATAAGTTAAACCCTATCTAGATAATGTACATACCAAATTTGACTAAGTTATGTCAACAAATAGGTAAGATATAGGGTTTTCTTTATTTCCCATAAGAATAACATGGAAAACACATTTTTGGATTTTCTCCGTAACCATTTAAGCTAAGTTAAAAATTCAAAATACTAAATTGCTTGTTTTTTTAAGCTCTTTCGAATGGTTTTAGTTAAAATTCATGAATTTTTAAAATTGAGGTCCAAAAATGCCAAAAACCCAATTTTGACCCCTTTGAAACCCCATAAAACCCCGTTCCCATAACCCGACAATGCTGGTTTGCGAACTCATGAAAATAGACCTGGTCTTACACCTTCATACCAAATTTGATCAAAATCGGAGGTCCGCTTCAAAAGTTATCGGTACCACGGACACACACACACATATATATATATATATACATATATATGAAAATGAACGAACAGTGTTTTTGGCTTCTGGGGACCTCAAAATGAAAAAGTAAAGTGGTCCCGGGCTTAGGTCTTACCATGGCTACTACCATAATAGCGTATTCCCTATAGGGAAATTCGCTAAAATTAAATATTTAAAAAAAATTAATATGAAAAATGCAAAAAACCCATTTTTGGGGTACAAAACCCCCAAAACCACCACTTACGGTGGGTCGATATGTCTGGTTTACGAACTCATCCGAATAAACGTAGGATTACATATCTCTACCAAATATGGTGTCGATCGGACCGTTTTTACGAGAGTTATCGTGTCTAGGGACACATACATATATACACATACACACACACACACACACACATATATATATATATATATATATATATATATATATATATATATATATATATATAGCTTAATTTTAATAACTATTATTTTTGGTCTCTGGGCACCTCAAAACGAAAAAGTAACGTGGTCCCGGGCTTAGGTCTTACCATGAGATCTACGGTAATAGCTTATTCCTTATAGGAAATTCGCTAAAACACAGACTTAATGTTTGTAAGGTCTTATTCTAATCTTTATTCGTCTTCAATCGTGCTTCATAATTAAGGAATAATGTCTAAATAGAAGCGTTTGTTTTATTTTCAATTAAAAGAGAAATAAAAAACAGTCCTTACTGGGCCAGTTACGCATGCCGTGTACAGCGGTCGCATAACGCACGAAGCCGCAGCATAAATCAGCTGTGATCTGCATAAACAACGGCAACAATGGTTTATTGAGTGGTTAATTGCATTGTTGGCCACGAGGCGCGAACTGTGGTTGCATTCAATGCAAATCCCTGCATCTGCCGCAACTGCAACTACGGCTGCGGAGAGACGCGACGGCGAGCGCTGCACGCGTAGAGCGGAGCGACCAGAATCGAGGGCAGAATATCATACACCGAGGGACAAACATCTTTGTGAGCAACCATTGAAACCGTTGTTGGTGAGAAATTCTATCTGCAACAGTATTAAGGCTGCGGTCTACCCCAACAAAAACAACAACAATGCCGAATGCCGGAGCCCGGGACCACCCCGGTCTACCCCTGGCGCGCACCCAAATGCAAGGGTTTTTATACAATCGTGTTATCTTCTGCTAAATGAAGCCTAGATCTATAAATAAGGTGTCATATTAAAGAAGAATAAAGGTACTAGTTTCCCTCTGTTACACTTTTGTAGTTAGTTCATTAAAACCAATAGAAAACTTTAGTTAAAAATCAAGAAAAAACAGATGATTTTAAACAGTTATAGCTTAAATTAGAAATTTTATTTTAAAATTCTAAAAAGATAGCCGACTAGATCCTTTTTTCTACTTTAAAAAAAGTTAACAGCCAATCTCTATCTTAAGAGGTTATTTTTAAAACACAATCCCCGTAAACCTCTGCATTTACAAAACTAAAAAACAGATGATTTTAGACAGTTATTACTAAAATTAGAAATTTTATTTAAAAATTCTAAAAATATAGCCGACTAGACACTTTTTTCTACTTTTAGAATAAGTTAACAGCAAATCTCTATCTTAATCGGTTAATTCTGAAACACGATCCCCGTAAACCTCTGCAGCCATCAAACTTGCCTAGCGCTACGGCCGCGAGGCGGCATTCGGCATTGTTGTTGTTTTGGTCGGGGTAGACCGCAGCCTTAAGAGTTTTTAGTTTGTAGGCCTACTGTGTAATTCCCTGGAAGATGTAAGTTGTTATAAGATGTTGCCAATTCGCCAACATAAATAAGTTAAGTTTCATTATTATTTGGAAAAAGTTTATATGTTCTACTAATTGCAATTTTTAAAATTATCCTCATTTTAAAACGGTTTATATAAAGCATTTTTACGTTTTAAAATTTTCTGAATTAAACTTTACATTTATGTTATTGTTCTTTTGTCTAAAAAGTACATTTTACCTAACAAACATGCAGAAAAGTTCATGGTGCATTAGTGAAAGCTACGAGAAAATTGGTTAAGGTCCACTTAAATATTTATTCAACATAAATGTGAGTGGTGTCTATCAAATAAATGATTCATGCTCTTTTACATCAAATGCTGTTGAATGATATTTAACAAATTAAATTTCAATTTCTTAACGGCGAGAAGACCATCAGTGAAGAAAAACCCGGTAAGCAAACTTCGATTAAATCTTAACTAATTTGATAGGCCGTTAAAAGTACGAAACAGCCAACTGTAAATGGTTTGTATATCTTTCTGCTTATAACAATTATACACTCTGCATTTGAGAATGAGTAAAATAAGCCAGTCATTCAAGAATTAGATTATAAGATATCGAAAAGAGAAGAAAGGGGCTAAAATATGATTCTTCCTTTGTTCTTTAAAATGTAAATGTTTCGGTATGAAAAACAGGCGTGGATCCTCACTTTCGGCGTTGCAACAAATGAGTGACTTAAACACGCCACCACAATAAGTGTTGATCAAGACGTACTGCCACACTCGAATAATTAAAGAAACAATTAATCAATTAGCCGAGCTGGGACCACCATATGATTTGGAGGAAGGGTGACGGCGATGATGAGAGTGCCAGATGCGGCCACAATTAACAATGCCACATAATGACGTTATTCGGCGCTGCAGTCGCTCCGCACGCGCGTGTTAAAAAACAGCCGCGCCGTCAACGCCCGTCGTGTCGCGCCCCCTGTGTTCCACCGCCTGAAATGTTAATAGGCAGCCAGGGAGTTGACGTGTCGAGCGTGTTAATACTATTTCTAGGACTACCCCAGGGCTGCGTTCTTTATCCGGTGCTATTTACGGTGTTTTCCGTGTTTTCGGAAGCAGAAAGGCAAATGAGACGGATGGGAGGTTCTTCAGAAGAGAGGTTTATTTTAGTTTGTTTTTTGTCAATGTTAATTATACTGATGGCACTTTGAATATCATAAATCATTATTTTCTATAGAATCTAGTGCTAGATGTTTGTCGCTTTCGTGATGATGCATTAGAAGTCTATATGTACATGTGGTGTGTTTTCCTTCTTATGTAAGCCAATGAGGATGAAGTAGGGATCAGTTACTTATTTAACCAACATTTCATAATCATAATCGTAATACGAGGCAGTTTAAATAAGAAGTTCTCTTTACCAACAGTTTTTCACATGGTATATTTTACCGCTTTCGCATACTATTGATTCCATCAAGGATTTTTTCCTTTGACTGTCGTGTAATCAGCGGAAGTATTTGCGCGAGGCAGGTGGAGCCGGGATGTTTGTTTCGGCGAGGAGAACGAACGAGCGAGAGAGAGAGAGCAACAACATTAATTTGTTAATGACTCCAGACCGACTTCGGTTTGTCTCAATTAAATTGATTAATGCTCAGGAATCTTCGCCCTAATGAGGGAACATCCAGGGCTCTCCTCTTTAATCCGGGATTGTTGCGCTCATGTAGATTGGATTTTATAAATACTCTCAGAGATGGAGGTGTTTTGCATGTTTTTTGGAGAAATTACTTCAAATGATAGTTTTATAAAACCTACAGACTCAACTTGAGTTAAAAGGATTTGTTTTATTTAAAGGCCTTTGTTAAATGTTTAAACTTAATTAATAATCTGGAAATGCGTGTAGGCAAATTTGATATACGCAATGTTTCTCCTAGTTTGTAAAAAAATACTAATTTTGACAGTAGCAGAGATAGAACAAGCTTAGTTTTAAAACATGGTCATTTGATTTTAATACATATTCACAAACTTATAATACATACAAGTTTCCTAATTTGAGCTATTATTTAAAGTTGATGTAATTGATTAATATTTCTCACGTATGAAATTTATAAAGGTTTTTATATATTGAGGATTGTACAATCTTCTATAAAACATATACTTCCACCATGTCAACATAATTGGTATCAACGTCATAAGGTTAATTAATAAAGATTAATTTCAGTAAAATTACAATAATAACAAACCAATAACAATATCAATAACGAATAACAAATCATAATAATATCAGGTTTTGCTTTTTTAATTAAGCTTGGTTTAGCTTTTATTATTTTTATATTATTAGTTTTAATATAATTTACAATGCAGATTCTTAATTGCATAGTTTTACGATATTACTTTTTGTGTTAATACCCAGCAGCACCAGAATGCAGAAAAACGACACACAGGAATAGCAACATAATTAAAATTACCATTTTAATCAATAATTTCTCAAACACTTTGTTTAATCATTGTTTGATTTGTTGTTACAGTGTTTAACCCTGAAACGGCACAGCCACAGCCGCAGCTCTATTAACCCCATGGAAGGGCGTTGGCGTGAGAAAGGACACCAATTAGAGGCCAGCCCCTAATCTGGGGTTAGCCACAAAAACTGAACTGGCTTAATCGTTCTGTAACAGTTTCCTGCTGATCCTGATTTGTGGACTCGTTGAAAGACTTGTGCTTTACGTTTTATCATGAGTTGTTTTTGAACTGTGTGTTTTTGTGATTATACGTGGGTAATGTGTTCATGCTGTGGTGCACATTGTGGTGCCAACTTTCATCTTTTATACAATAAAAACTGTTATTTCATAATATTTCTTTTTGAAGGGGCTAAAATATTTAACATAAATTTCTTTGGAACACTATTAAAGGAAAAATTAGCACCTCCGTATAAAAAGTGCATGGTGCATGAAAATAGGGAGCAAAATGTATTTTAAAGACCCAGAGATCTAAGTTTGAAAGTAAAATATATTAAGATAAATAATATATATTTTTCAGAAAAATAAAACATAGGTTGGACAAAAATATTCAGAAACTATACTAAATTTACATTATATGCAGTGCCTTCGTTTTTTGAAAAGTCCAACCCAATTTTGCTAGAGAAAAAGAATAACTGTTCTTCAAGGTCTGATGTATAAAACTAGCTGTGAAAAATAAAACGGAAATCAACTTACGTTATAATATTTACCAGCTTCCTCCCGCTGCTTCGCTCCCGTTACTCGCCGTCAGGTTTAGCTCCTTCGATACGCTCACACACCGTCAGGTTTAGCTTGTTCGCTACGCTCACTTGCCGTCACTCACTGGCCGTCAGGCTCACCCTGTATATAAGAAATCGCTGTAATCCCTAAAAATTAAATATATCATTGAATCTGTTTCCTAGCAACAAGTAAATAAATAATAGATTTTGAGATTTTTTGACAAACTTTTTTTTATATCTTTAGTTGATAAAATTTAAATTAAATAAATGTAATTCGTAATAAGTAAAAATAGGATTTATGTATCGGGTTCAAAAATTCTACTGTTAGTTTAGCTTATAATTTTTTCGATGTTATACTTTTACATATACAATATAAATATACTAAAAATATAAATGCATGATGAAAATGAAATTTTAAACTACAAAATATGGTACTGTAAAGCTCAAATTTTGTATTTAAAATTAATTGATAAGAATAGGCTGTTATGTTCATCTTTTATATGAGACCTTTACTTTAACTGGACTACTTGTGTGATTTTTTACAATTTTATTTTGATACTCTTGCAATAAACATTGAGATGGAGCAAAGTAATTTTACAGATACATTTTATATTTCAAAATAATATAGACTCTAACCATGAAAAAATGAAGGTTATACATTTTCCACCTACCTAATTTGTCACGAATTTGCCAAAAGAGGATAAAAGCATCCGTTTGACACGTGTTGTGGTCCGTGACCTCAGATTAGCAAAACCAACAGCACACAATGCCGCCAGCACACAAAACCAACAGACAAGTTGGGGGTTGACAATGACAACGGCTAGCCGGGGCCACCCCCCGGGACGGCCAAAAGGCGGTTTTTGATTTTGATATTCTCTGATGGGCGTTAACAGTGTCAAATTCGTGTCCGAGAAATATTGCGGTTTGACCATCTGCCTCTGCCGGTATCCGACCCAATTGTTATGTATTTTTTTCTAACATGTAAGTTAGTACAATGGAAAATTTTTTGTTTTTAAGAACTGCGTCATTAAGTGGGTTGTTTGTTAAGGGAAATAATTAAAGGAAATGCAATCTCTCTCTCTCTCTCTCTCTCTCTCTCTCTCTCTCTCTCTCTCTCTCTCTCTCTCTCTCTCTCTCTCTCTCTCTCTCTCATAAATAAATAAATAAATAAATAAATAAATAAATAAATAAATAAATAAATAAATAAATAAATAAATAAATAAATAAATAAATAATGCCAGTCAGATAGGCCTATGTTTGGAATATTTCACTAATCCAAAATACTTACCAACAAAACCAACCCCCACCTCTACAACTTCATATTTTGTTTTGTGTCTAGAAAGATGTTATACATTATTTTAATGGTTGAATAATTGATGTAACACTCTGTATTACAATCTCATTCTCAGGTATCACGTGATCAAATAATTTATTAGATATTCTTGTCAAATGATTCAGGGTTTATGTGTATAAAAAATATATACATTTTCCATAATCACTGGCTAGGCCTACAATACGTTTGAGATGGTTCGTGATGTAAATCGACCTCTTTTTAGGCAAAACAAATTGGTAGAATAGCGCAGGACACAAGATTAGTGTCAATCAATGTAGCGTAACTGGTTTACTCATAATGACACAGTTGTTTTTAATTGATTCTGTAAATTTTAAAAGGAGCGTTTGGGTGGTCTGAAACTCGCCTTATATTTAAAATTCATTCATCAATATTAACTATCAAAATTCAAATAAAACTTGACATTTATATAATAAAAGCATCAAAATAAGTACATATTACTGAACGATTGCGAATTCCAGCGTCATGCTTGTTTGGTGCCGCCAACGTGCAGCAAAAATACTTCCTTTTCTCACTTCTCGCAGTCTCACAGACAATTATGATCGTGGTGCGACAAACCCCAGCCCGAGAAGCCAATACTGGTAATGAAGCTCTTACGGAACAAATGCCTCGTCTCCCAAGACGGTGTAAAATAAGGAAAGGGGGAGAGAAACGGCAAGGGTTGTGAAGAATGGTATTTCGGGGGAGAGGGGGAGTGCGAAACGAGCAATTTGTAACATAAAACCCCGAGATATGCAACCCTTGCCGTAATTGAATTAATGTAGTGGCTGTCTGTGGTTTTTAAAGGATGTTTGTTCTTTGGCCGCGAGGGAAGTAAATTTGTTACAAGGCTAATAAACATGACGGGGGAGGAGGAGGGCGAAACAGGCCATCCCGGCAGCGGAGAAATTAAGGCTTTTATTGTCGCTGTTGTACGTTTCGCCACTTTTCTATAATTAAATGTGGAATGAATTTGTAAATATTAAAATATAAAGAAGCGCAGAATACAGAATGAACCAAATGTTTATCTAGTCGATTATGATTACTCATTTTTACAATCTAAAGTTTATCTAATAAGTCTAAGTTCATCTAATAAGTTTATATGGTTACCGGTAAACTGTTAAAGTTACCGAAAAGAAGCGCAAAACAGCAAAATCTTCAATTATGGTCAATCATCCCTCCAAGTAATCTTGATCTTAACACCAAGATTAATTTAAATTATTCCACATGTAACTGCATTGAGTAAACTTTCACTATAAGATTTAAAAATATGAATTATAACTTAACAGATTATAAGTGTAAGTTATATTCATTAGGCCTACATTCACATATAAAAAAATAATAAAAAAATAAACCAGACGAATTATGAAGTCAGAATGTAAAAAATAAATAGATAAATATTGTATGAAAATTCATGTAATTCCTTTGAGTTGTACTGCAGGGGAGTTTCTTACAAACAGAAAGAAACATATCACAAAATGCGCAATTTGCGCACGGGTCCCCTAGTTTGACTTAATTATCTACATGAAAGCAACCCTTAAAATAATAATTATAAAATTTTTAAAAATATTAAGAGGGGAAATTATTTTATGTTTATTAACAAAGCAAAGAATTATTATGGATTATTAAGTTAAATTTGCCAAGGGATCATGTGAGTTTTATTATTATTGTTTTCAGTGGGCTTAATCTTTTGAGTCATTATCCTTGGATCACACGATCAACTAAAATGGTTTATTTTACCTGCTCCTTTATGGTTTATTCTATATCCTGTATTTATTTGTCTAGCGCTATCGGACTAGGTAAAATAAATAATTTTAGTTATTCGGGGCTGTGTTTATATGCTCTAACATATAAAAATTAAAATAAGAAAGAAGAATTAAGAAAGAAAGATGTGTGATTTAAGTAGTGTCAAATTGTTGGTGCTGGCTCAGTTCAAGGTCACCTGAGGGATGACGTCATCGAGGTCAATGACCTCACCGATGACGTCATCGATGACGTCATCGATTGCGTCATCGATGACGTCATCACCAATGACGTCATTTCTATGACGTCACACCCATGACGTCACAGAAATGACGTGCTGATGACGTCATCACCCCTTACGTCATCAAAATGACGCCACCGACGCCACTGAGGTCAAGGTCACGCCGAAACTTAAAATTTTTTGGCACTTTTGCCGTTTCTCGCACTACGCTCCGAGTTTCAGTCAGAGTCCCCGTGACCTTGACCACTTGGAGCG
This sequence comes from Neoaliturus tenellus, assembly GCA_030545055.2. NCBI lineage: Eukaryota > Metazoa > Arthropoda > Insecta > Hemiptera > Cicadellidae > Neoaliturus > Neoaliturus tenellus. The sequence continues at coordinate 131,101,709 of CM061532.1, forward strand.
AATTTTCGACGAGAAACGGCAAAAGTGCCAAGTTAAACTCGAGTTTCTGACATGACCCTGCCTAAATGGGCAATCGGTTATCCCTCAGGTGACCTTGAACCAGCACAACACCAACAATTTGATATTACTGTGACCTTGAAAACCTAACAACGGAGCGCCGACACCGATGCGCACCCCACGACAGCCACCGAGTGACTGACTGTCAGGCTCTGTGTACGCTAGGTATATGGGGAAGTGGAGGGGGAAATCTCAAGGTCATCCAAATGGAGTTTTAAAAAAGTTGAAGAGTAGAAAGACTACTCTTGTGCTTCCTGGGCGACCTCATCAATTTCCAACGGATCTGTAAACCAATCCGATCTGTAGCGGCAGGAGTCTAGAAAACAGGTGCACCACCCATCAGGTTGTCCGTAGCACTTCCGACAATTGGTAAGATTGGAGAAGTGAAATTTAATACACCGCTGCGGACAACAAGTATAAAAGTATTTGGATTTGTAGATTTTGAAAGTTTGTAGTACCGGTGGTGGCAGCTGTTGGTTCTTGCATCTACACCTGCAACATCCGAAGCATTCACATTGCCGGCAGGCCAGCCCATCCACTTGCCACTTTGGTAAGAGGAAACACTTATCTTCACAGCAATAGGTTGTCCCCGTCTCTTCCTCCCAACGCTTCTTTGCACAATATGTGACGCCTTGTATCTCCAAACACCTATGCTCGCAACATGAGATGCGCTTACTTTCCATAGCTGATGTTGCTTTGACGAGGGAGCACGATGAAGTGATGCTGTGGTCAGTGGGAATGGGGTTTATATAAACTAAGGTGGGTGGAGGGGGAAAGGTCAAGGTCATCCAAATGGAGTTTTAAAAAAGAAAAGAGTAGAAAGACTACTCTTGTGTATCTATAGCGATTTCATTGATAGTGAGTGCTTCTGTATGCCAAGTTGATCTGTACTGACAGGCTCCTAAATAATGTTTGCAAAAACCTGCAAAATGATTGTTGCACAATTTGCAGCCAGTTAGCTGTTTTAATGTGAATTCAATGCAACGTTCAGGGCAACAAGTGTACTTATGCCCTCTCATCTGGTACACATGGAATGTCTTCAACTCCGGTTTCGGCTTCTTCCAAGACTTGCACTTACACATGCATTGACCAAAAGCTTCACATTTTCTACACGCCAGGCCATCCGCAACATCAATGTCATTCGGCCATGAAAAACATTTCCGTTCGCAACAGTAGTTGAGTTGACTCTCCATGTTGCTGTAATGAAGGTGCGCGATGAAATAATGCTGCAGTCATTGAGAGTGCACCTTAAATAAACTCAGTGGAGGGGGAAAGGTCAAGGCCATCTAAACGGAGTTTTAAAAAAGATAACTAGTCGTCCTCCTCCTCCTCATCCGTTGTACTTAGAGAGCTGTCAGACGAAGAGCCCCGTGCAGGTGCTCCCCAGATGAAAAACAAATCAATTTTAAAACGAAGACCAGGATCTTGCATCATCAATTCCTTTAATTTGTCACATACTAAGTCGACCTTGTGTAAGGTGTCAACAACAAGCTTCCAATTCGTTGGTTCAATATAACTTGTAGTAGAGTCTGCCTCGCTGATAACCACATCCTCCGGCCGTATTGGAGTGTAAAGATGTGTAAAGTTCTTTGGCTGTAGCTGAGGTTCAGACTGGCTGGAAGTGGAAGGTTGAGTGTGGACCCCTGTCGCATCGAAATCCATAGTCATTCTACATTCAATGTTGGGGTTTTCGTTTAATACATACACCAATTTCTCATGCAACATATCCACTTCTGCCGAGTCTTGCAGATGAACATTCCAGGAAAATGGCCATTCTTCATCCGTAGTGGAGTCAACTCGAGAAAGAGTGCTGTCCGCCATGATAGCTAAGCAAGGAATGATGTGAGCTACAGACTGTGGTAACAGTATTGAAAAGTAGAGGGGGTAAACCAAAAGTACGTGGAGGGGGTATTTTCAAGGTCATTTAATTTGGGTTTTAAAAAAAGGAAATAGTGGAGGGGGAATTCTCAAGGTCATCCAATTTAGGTTTTAAAAAAAGGAATGAAGCTTACTCCTCTTCAGCCTCGTTGCCCCCTGCATCTTCATCAGCCTCATCTTCATCGACGTCAGACTCGCCGTAAGGATAGATCGGGGACATGGGCGAATATTGTGGAGATTGTTGACCGTTGTTGTCGTCCCCTTGCATTCTAACTTGGGACCAATCATAATTTAAATTCATTTGTATTATGATCCCAGGGTTGTCCCGCAGTATTTCCTTCATACGTTCGCAAATTGACTCCAAATAGTGTACACTATCGATCGACAGTGTCCAACCCGTACTTGTACCGACATCAGTAGTGGAGTCAGCTTGGCTGATGGTGTTGTTGTCTGCCATGGTTGCTTGTCGGACAAGGAATGACGGTTGATGTGATGCTCATGCAGGAACATGGTGAAGTGGTGGGGGGTGTGGTGGAGTAGTGGGGGAATTTTCAAGGTCATCCAAACGGAGTTTTAAAAAAAAGGAAAACTTACAAAGTAACATTGAAACTTTCCAATTGATGGTGGCGAGCGTTTTCTTCTGCAACCTTGCCGACACATGTGACTATGCCGTACAGTATGAAAAGTACAACCATAATAAGGCCGAACAATAAAAGATAGCCGTTGACTATCATGATATTTTCTGAGTGGATCTGTTTTCTTCTTATCGCCCTCTCCTGCATCCTCTTCTCCAACTCGTGGACGAAGTCACAACATGCGTGAGGACATCTTTCATCTGTTGGTAGGTTTGCCATTGTTGATGTTGTTGGTGTGGCTGTTGAAGATGGAATGAGGTTTCCAATTGCGATGTGCCATGTACACCAATAGTCAAGTGGTGGGGGTAACAAAGCAGTGGAGGGGGAAGTTTCAAGGTCATCCAAATTGTGTTTTAAAAAACCTATCTTGTTACTGAGCTTATATGTCAGTAACAAGATAGGTGTTTCTGCTCTTTTACTTCTTTAATATAATGAAAAAATATACATATTCTACAATGGTTAGGACAAGAAATACAACTGCTAGTCAGCTGAAGTAGTCCAAGTTGTCTGGCTCGGTCTTCATGGACGCTGGTGAGGAAGCCGTCGAGGAGTGTCCAGGCTCTTCCTTTGACTGCCGGGTGTTCCGTATATTGCAAGCGTAAACTTGCACATTTATACGGTAGCCTCGTGCCACCATCAGCTGCAACTCCTTGTATAAGTCGTTTAGCTCCTGCTGAGTCTTGATGCTCACCTCCTCGTAACTTGCGCAACTAACGTTCAGAGACATCTTGATGTTGCTAGGTTGGCTGCTGGAGTAGAAATGAAGCCGAGGCACAGCGCTTGGAGGTACATGAAAAAGTGGTGGGGGTAATAGTGGTGGGGGTATAGAAAATCCAATTAAACAGTTCTAAACTTTTTCCATCGATACAATGGAATGGAACAAATAGCGCAGGTGTCCTTGTAATTTTCAAATCGAAACAGTGGCGCTAGAAATCCGAATTGTTTTATACCACCATCCTGTACGAATCGCCGAAGGTCTCTGACGGCGGCCTCGCCACAAGGCTTACAAAACTTTTCCCCGTCGTGGAACTTATACCAGGAGTATTCCGAATACCCTGTATTTTCCCTCCTGTAGCGTTTGACATCTTCTTTTATTGTTAGTGGGATGTTGTCTTGTAAACATGTTGGGAACAAGTCCTTGTGAGTTATAACTCGTTGTATGCAAAGCTCGTACAAGGTGCTCATCGTTTGCTAGTTGGCAACAGACTGACCGTTTTTCGCATCCAAGCAGGTTTGAATCCTAGTGCGGTAGTGGGGGTAATTACAGTAGTGGGGGTAATTGTGAAATGCAAAGGTCAAAGGTCAAGGTCACCCGCGAAGTTTAAAAAAAAAATGCAACATATCAATACGTGAAGTCTGTCACATATTGATATGTTGCATTTTTTTTTCTTTTATTTTTTTTTGTCTTTTATGATTCGTTTATTTATAAAACATTACAACAACAACATATGTACAACATTAAAACTTAAATCTAACACTGCTGCTTGTCAGCGATGTGGATGGTCAACTCTGTAGAATTGCTACCCGTGCAGCCGTGGGACACCAGGTATAGACACCCGGGTTGAATAGAGCGAAGATCCTCGTTTTGTAGAAGATGGACGAATCTCTTGGGCAGGTACACCTGGAACTTTGGTTCATCCCCCGGAGTAAACGGTGCCTCGCTGAGACTGCAGCAGATGGCCTCCCCAACTGTAGTCTCCATCTTCTTCATAGCATGGATTATGTAGTGCTTCTCGTCTTTTAGTTCCGAGCACTTCTTTACAGGTAATATTGTTGACTTGGAGTGAGCATTGAACTGCTCGACCAAAGTCTGAAGGAACTGGTGAGATGCCATGGTCAGGTTACAGATCGTCTTCTTGCTCGGAGATGTTGTCGTCTCGGAATCTCGAGTAATACTCATGCCAGGTCCCTGTCTGCTCCCCACTTATATACTCTCCGTTACCCCCACCACTCCCCAATTCCCCACTTTGAAGGTAAGAGGCGAGTTTATAGGCATTTTTCAAAGCGCAATGTCTATCTTTATCATGTTCTGGGCTTTTTGTACAAATACATATGGTTTCCAGCATGTATTGATAATTCTTATCCAATTCCACATCATTAACCGGAACATGAGTAAATCCTTCGATCCATCTTTTCTTTTCCAGCCCCTTTGTGTAAATATTGGTAAACTTGTCTGAAAAGTGATGCATAATGTGATACAAGTCCGTGTAACTTGTAAAACCATCATACCAATCGATATGATGGAAGTGTTTTGAAATCCATCTGTTGGTAGTAGCGGCTTTACTAGTTAAAGACGAATAAGAACATGGTGGTTTAAATAAAAACGAATAAGGAACACTTGTATTCATGTCCAAAAACACAAGTTCTTTTATAATGAATCTATCATCATTACCACGAAACGCTTGAAACTCAATAATACCAGGCTTGGACTTTACTTGTTGTTCTTCTCCCTTGTCCATTTTGAAGGTCACACGTCTGCTCATTACGAAGTCAGGAGGTCAACTGATTTCCACACCACGGTAGGTACTACTTTTATACCAGGCCGTACAGTTGTTGGCGCGTTGGTGTATATTTAACGTGGGCACCGTCCCCAATAGGCCTAACCCCACAAAATGTTGGTTATTGTTTTAAAAACTAACCATTGTCATTTAAGTTTCCATCTTTATATTTTCCTTATTTTCATTTTCATCACTAACACTTGATTCTTCTCCTCCATCTTCCTCTTCTTCCTGTTTTACTGATTTCTTATGTAGTTGAGCGTACTTTTCCAATTGTCTCCACATCTGTACTTCATGAGGAACTCTATTAAATATAGAAGTATCCACAGGTCCGTATAATATAGGTGCGTCCGGTTGTTTGTCCAAAGTGTCTTCCAGATAATCTTTAATAATCGAACTTGAAAACACCAGTTGTCTCAAGTATCTTGTTATAGGTTCAGTAGCACAAGTTAAAATGAAAAACTCCTCTCGATTAAGTTGAATTTTGTTATCATGTCTTGTTGTGTCTCTAAACCGTAGCTGATGATCACCACGTTGTTTAATGATATCAATTTCCACATTTGAATCCAAAAGTCCTACTCTTGTCTTTCTTCCAAACATGTTACTACTTAAATAGCATTCTAGTAGATGCAAATGTTTCATAAACGATTCCCAAGCACTGTCCGTAAACAAAATCATTTTGGGTCCATGAGTTAAAATTACAGTAGGGGAATAATCTGTAGATTTCATAACACCGATTAAAACACTTTTATCCAAACTGGAAGAGATTGGGTAAAATATTCGCAAAAATACCTCACTCAATATGTTTGGAGAAATATTATCTTCAATATCCCTTTTTCTCTTTTGTATAGTCTTTCTTCTTTTACCTTTTTCTTCAACATTATTACTGGCGTGAAGTTGTCCGCAAACGTTTTGTTCACCTCCTTCCTGGTGACCTTGAGGATCTAAAAACTCAGATATCTCCTTCTCAATATCTACCACATTTTCAGGTGTACCACTAGGAGAAGCCATATTGAATACGATGCTACCCATACAACAGTAGGCAACAAACTGATGAGGAGCGGTCTGTACGCTCTGCTTTTATACTCGCGGAATGAAACAAAACCGGTTCTTACAATACATTTTTAACAATTCCAGTTAAAGGTGTGTATGTTACGATTTTATCATGTAGAATTAAACAGTATGCAGTTGTATTAGCCGGTATAGCATCGTTGAATTCCATTTCTATTTTTATATCCACACTTGAAGACTTTACTGATTCATTTTGTTTAGAACAATCGATTACAACTATTGGGTAGGCATCGAAATATTTGTCAGGTGGTAATAAAGGTGTATTTGTTTTACCGTAATATGAACTTTGGAATCTCGCGTACATATCGTACAATATACTGTATTTCTTCTTAGTGAATGACACATTTAAATTGTCGTATGGAAAGAATTGTGAATTTAAATAAACTTTAATATTTTTCAAGTCACAATGATCAAATTGTCCTGCATGTTTAGTAATGGCGTCTCTTCTACCTGTTTGTAAACCAAATATAATATATCTGGCTCGTTCTACATAATTCGATGTTTTAACAGTCCAAGTGTGTCGATCCGTAGTAGGTAAACTGGGATGCTCATGAAATTCCCAACTTCTAAATGGAATAACAATATCACGATCGGCTTTTAATTTTCTTAAAAGTAGCATTCTATGCTCGTCAGCCAATTTAACATGTGGAACTCTCCATACAATTTTGTCTAATTTTAATTTCCATTCTAAAGTCGCATCTGTAGTAGCATCTGCAGCTTTAATAATGTCTTTATCGTTAGAAGATCTCAACAAAACTAATTCTTGTTTAACGTTTAATATTATTTTCCTATAATCTTCAGCAAAACCAAGCAGCAAACGTAATGGAATATGAAAATCAAAATATCCATTTGGATTTGGAGTGATCGTGTCAATCGTAGGTAATACCCATCCGGCAGGTTTAAGTAAATTGGTTTCATTGGGTGTTATAGATGTTAATCCTTTTAAAGTTGTCGTAATACCTACTTTTTTAGTGGAATCAACTGTTACACCTGATATTTCATATCTAATTTCATCAAATAGGAAAGCCATAGGATTATTTATAAATGGAACTGTTGTACCAACAGTAGTACCGTCCTTTTTAGTAACTTGTCCTTCAATATACAAGTAACTTTCACATGGTAGTGTGTAAATGTCTTGATTTTGTATGGGAATACGGATTTCATCGTTATTGTTTAATTTCGATGAAGTGTAAGGGTTGTGGGTGTGATATTCTTTTTCCCATAGGGTTTCGTCGAATGTTGGACCCTGCGCTATATCCAGTATATCCATACTCGGTTAATTTTAATCCAATTCTCTCTAAGAAACGAATGTTCTCGCGTGTTAACTCCTCCACAGCTGAAGAGCTACTAATGCGGTTTCCCGTAGGTTGTTCGCTTTTAAATGTTAAACCCATGGTTTTGTATTAAAGTGTCGATTTTAAATGTAATCTAATCGTAATAGGCTCTTCTCTGAAGTCTACCAAGTTACCGTCTTGATCCAATACGCTCAACACGATGTCTGAAATGAAAGTGGTGTTCAACGGTAGATATACCAGGTTTTGTGGCTTTTCAACAATTTTAAATCCAGGTGGTACACTTGGGTAAAAAGTATGTATGATGTGGGTGTTAGCCCCATCCCTGTAAGCACCTTGTATAATGTTACAAGTTATGTCTATACTATTGACTTTTAATATTGTTACTGTTTTCTTACCGGAATGTGTTACATCTGGTTCTAAAACAGGCTCATCGTTGGAAAATCCTAATAAATCACCAATTGAGTTTGGTTGAGTGAAATCTATATAATATTTGGAAGTAATTTCAGCTTTCATCGTATTATTATTACCTTTTAATGTTATATTGTCTTTTCCCATTTTAGTTTGCAAAAATTCATTTATATGATCAATTTCATAAGAACCTGTGGGTAACCTGCACTCTTGTAAGTTTGTAAATTTTCCACTGGCATCCTTTCCCTTATAATAATGCAATACGTTATTTTTACCTTCCGTAACATTGGGGATAGAGTTGTAAGTTGTAAAATCCAATAGTGCCGCCTCCCAAAACCTTCCTTTTTGCAAGCGTAACGCTGGAAAAAGGATACTTCGTAAAGTGGACGATTTTCCTGTTAATGATACCGTATAGGAAGACATCTCAATAGTGACTGATACTTTTAGCTAGAAATTCCAAACATAAATGGCCGCATATTGAAGTATTATCAGGTTGTTCTCTTTTATAGTTATAATATATGTTTTTAGCAGATTTAAAGTAATTTTGAAGTTCTTTTGGTGGTGGCAAATTACCGAAACTATCAAAATAATATACATTGTTATTTAGTTTCTTATAACAAACCCAATGGGTGCCAGGCCCTTCAGTATTATCCAAATTTACAATTCCAGTCTCATTTTGCCACATTTTCTTTGGTAAACTGTCTTTCATAAACACACCGCGGAAAAATGGTATTTTTAAACAGGAAATATATTTAAATAATTCAATATTGGTTAATGCTTTATGTGGTATGACCAATTGATTTCTTTCATTTAATATGCACGATAAGGTCTTAGGTAAAGACCTGCCCCGTTTTTTACCATTGACCACACGGTGGGCTTCTTCCTGCCTTTTCTTGTAGATCGTCGTCTTCTTTTTATATTTCCTCCATGTTTTCTTGTGGTTGACCTCCTTTTTACTCTCCTTCTCCTCCTTCTTCCACCTCCTACTGCTGTTTTAGCCTTCATACCTGCTGTTACTGCTAAAGCTGCTGCTTTTTCTGCTATGCTAGCGTCACTTGATTTTACTCGTTGCCAAGCTATGTCCGCAAGCTTTTTGTCAGCTATTGATCTATTTTTTGAATCGGCAAACGTGGAATATGCGATATCGTGTTCTTTACAAGCCTGATCTAACTTATTTATGCCAGGATCGCCTCTTTCCAGTCGTTTTTTCAATTTAGTTCCTGGTCCGCAATACTGATAACCTCCCGGTATATGAAATTCGTATGGTAATGCGTCTATTGCTCTATTTACTATGGATCCTACTGGAATTCGTTTTAAAGCTTTACTTAACAGAGAAACCGCTGTGGACGTGATCCCACCTCCTCTCCTTACAGTGTCTCTATATGGACTGATGTACTGGAACGTCATTATTGTCCTTTTATAATCGCAATGTACAACTTATGTGTTACCTCTATGACAAGTTGGACATAAATGAAGTTGTTTATTGTGTTCTTTTATTAAATATCAAAATCACCCCAATCCGATGATCTAAACTTTTTTGTATGAGGGTTGATAAAATAGTTTTGAACAATTTCCCGTTTAATCCAAGTACCTCTCTCAGATTCCAACAAAGGAGTACGACCTGAATGAATACCAATAAGATTGTATACATCAAATAATGCATTTCCTAAAACTTTTACAAGAAAATTAACAGTGACAGCATTATCCACATGTTCAGGGTCTTTAAGGTCTGTTATACGTTTATTATTACAAGTATACACTTTGCTATCCATTTGTGATAATGTGATAGCCTGTCCTACAGTTGCAGCATCATTTGCTTCTCTTCCTTGCGCCATGTTTGTTAATTTTTTATTACTACATATAAAAAACGCATAGTAATTATTTGGATCTAGATGTACTGTTTGTCCTAAGGCAGCCGCGTCTCTATCTGCATGACCCCATGACACATTTGATAACCTTCCATGCCTGCAATCCCAATAAGCGTTTTTGTATGTCAATAAACGAAATTTTTCATTACCTTGAATAAAGTCATCCCCTTGCTTTGATAATACTTCACCTCGTTTTGCAAATCCAGTTGTTTCTTGTTTTAAAGTCTCTTTCATTTGACCCACTGTTGCACCATCAGATGGTGCTGAACCATCTTTTACATTCGCCAAACAATTGCCAAGACAATCGATAACTCCCACATCACGTATGACACAATGATCTTTTATATATTTGAGATTTACAGCATCATTTTCATTTTTTGGATAACCTATATCGTTAATAACAAATTTATAAAAAGAAAATCCATCTTTTGTCTTTTCAGGTATCAAAGAATGTAAATAGCGTCTATTTACGCTGTCTTTTGCATCTTTAGGGTCATCTACGTTGGATATACGTTTATTGTTGGCACTATACGTTTTCCCATTGAATTTTAACGTATTTTTTAATTCAGATGACAAATAACCTTTGTTTATCGCATCACCGTTTTGATTTGGTTTACCAACGTTGATAATTCTATGATCTTCTGCGTCATATGTGTTATTTTGTAGTTTTAATGTTGGCGATATCTTTTCCTTTAATATTTTTAGATTTATTGCATCGTTTTCATCCGTAGGATCTTTTATGTTTTTTAACCTTTTATTACTCATATCATAATCTCCATCAGGTGTTTGTGGTAAACCAGCACTTCTTTTTAAACTATTGGCATAATATAACCCATCCGAGGAGTAACGTCCGAACTTGTCGACACTCATGGTGCAACTGAATAGTATTCTAGGGAGTAACGCATTTTTTATGAGATTACCCCACGGTTTCGGAGTTCATCCACTAAAGCCACCCATTCGTTTTCCAATCCAGTATGACCCGCTTCTTTAGCTTCATGTATTAGTTTCATTCTATCCACCAATTTATTGATATTATTGTAATAAATCACATTTGTGTTATATAGTTTCTTCATTAAACCTGTACCTGTAACGGACTTACTTCTTTTTCTTCGTTCCTGAGCACTTACATCCAAAGTGGATGCCATAAATCTTCGTTTTACAGGTTTTCTTTGTGTTAACGGCATTGTTTGTCTTCTAGTTGGTATTAACTTGGATACAAATTCTTTATATTTTAAAGACTTAGATCTAAAAGGAGGCTGGTCAGGTAAATACTTTCTCCTATATGCATTTGTCTGTTCCAAAATATTTTTATATGCTTCCATGTCTTTTTCTTTCACTACCGATACTGAAGGCTTATTTTCAAATAATAATTCAAATAATCCTTTTGTGCCCTTATACCTTTGATCACCAATGACAATATTATCATGTTCGTCAACGTTTAACGGGCTATTACCTATCATTAAACCGTCTTCTGTTAATCTCGCTCCATAACTATGGTAATTCTTATTAGGAATTGTTCCGAGTAACATTTTTACCATGTATTTCCTTCCTAAAGGTCCTTTGTTATGAATGTTTTCACCCAATAAGCTTATGTTTGACGGACCTTCCCTTGTCTCTTCTTCTTTTTCCTCTTCACTAGCAGTTGATACAACTTCATGTCCTCTTTTGGCTTTTACTTCATATAATTCTTTTATTCCACTATAGTCCGGTGATTCTAGCTCTCTTTCGGGTTCTCCACCGGTAAAACCACTATACGTAGAGGATTCCAGGTCTTCATCACTAAAATCTTCTAATTTTACATTTTCTCTTTCAAACTTCGTAATAGGTGCAATCGCATCTCCTTCCAATACAGGTTTAGCAAATTTTTTGTTTAATTGTTTCAAGGGTTCAGTAATAGGTTTAAAAGTAGATTCAAGGAATTTCTCCCTCTCGCTAATACCTAGTTTCAATGCTCTGTTTTTAGCCCGAATAGAATCACTAAGTGATTTTATTTCTTTTACTAATTTTTCTTGGTTAACCATGTTTGTAGCAAGACGTGTTGTACAACAATGAATGTGTTATACCACGTTTAATGTATTAATATAAATTTATCAAATCCTATCCTGTATCGACCATTGTTTAGCGGTTGTTCCTTCATAATTGTTAGGAACCCATACTTTTCAGCCCAAGCCTTTCCACACAACTCTTTAAATCGTTCAAATGTCATATCCGCATTTACATGATCAAAATATATATGTTTTAGGTTGGTTTCGTCCTGTTTAAATACAATTAACATGTTTGCATTGTCTCTAATGAGTTGTTTAGGTATTTTGCTGTAAGTTTGGCCAATATAAATGCTATCTATGTTGTTATGTCGACCCATAGCGAAGTAATTCCTTATTGTGTTTTGGTTTTCACAAGATACATCGTCGAATATAAACACGGAGAATGGTTTAGCTTCTTGTGGCTGCATGACACTCTCGCTTGCATTAAACTTTAAATATTTAACTTCAGGCACATTAGTCAGTATTTTTTCCAATAATTGATACTTTGGTTGTTGTAGTGATTTTGAAAATACATATAGATTGTTAAATCGTAATCCTTTAGGGTTTGTAATCAAATTGAATACTACATTAGTTTTTCCACAGTTGGAAGGTCCGGTAACCAGACAACGAACGGTGTTTGGTAACAAATTGCCATGCTTCCCACTATTGAATTCTGAATTATCCACTGTGAGTTCATCTATATTATTAATAGTAAAACTCTCTTTTTGTGGTACTATCTCCATCCTTTGTAATGGTTCAACCTAAAATGATTCTCTATCGTTATATCAAATCCTTTTTAGGTATCCAAGAATCTTCCGTCTTATTAAATCCTAACCATCGTACTTTGACCTTATCTTTTTTCCGTTGCAACACCTTTTCAACTAAATATACATCGCCTACTGTTGATTTTAACATTTCATGTCCATAAAACCCTCCTTCAAGCAATTGTCCTTTATTATCTTTTAAAATATATGTCTCAGGTACTGTAGGTTGTACTTTGAATACAGTAAAAACCTCATTGGTCCAATTTGGCAGGTATCTTTTACTGAATACACCTTTATATTTACTTATTCGCACTTTATCACCCACATTAAATTTTTTAGGCTTTAGTTTTTCAACTTTTGGTTTAGTATTCGTTTTTATACGTTTTAATACAAGGTTTTCATTTTTACTAGTTACTTGGTTTGGTTTCATCCCGATAGTCCTATGAAATTTGTTATTGTAATCGTTTATAAGTTTTGGTAACATATCAATCCATATGTGCGATCCTCTGTTGGAAAACATTTTATACATTGCACTTTTTAAAGTTCTGTTGAATCTTTCGATTATTGAGGCTTTTACTTCTGAATTGGTTGAATAATGGTTTATATTGTGTTTTTTCATTAAATTTGCAAATTCCTTATTAAAATATTCTTTTCCATCATCTGTTTGTAAATGCTTAATAGTATGTTTGTCTCTTTGTATAGCTGTTTCCATTGCTTTTGTAACACTTTTGCCACTTTTATCTTTTAGTGGTAAAGCATCTGCCATTTTTGAAAAACAGTTAATAACAGTCAATATGTATTTATATCCTTTATTTTGTTTGCTATAAGGAATCATTTCGATTAAATCCGCTTGATATAAATCATTAATTCCTTTTATCACCGTATTTCTTCGTGGAAACTTTCTTCTTGCAGGTTTATGAAGTTCGTTGACAATTTGTTGCTTTAAGTCCTTCATATTGCAGGTTTCAATGTTTGTTGTATCACATGTATAATCACAATGAATGTTGTTTTAAATATTCACATCATTTATATGGGTCAAGGTCATCCAAACTTGTGTAAAAAAATGGGGAACACGGCGTTGGACTTGCCGTGTTCCCCATTTTTTTACGGAAGGAGAAAGGAATAAGGTCGTAGTTGTAGAAGGACGAAGAATAGGTTACTAGTTGATAGGGTTTAGAGAGTAGTGGCCAAAAGGAAGAGTGTGGATTTTGTCGGGCATAATGTATCTTTTATCATCCCGAGCTGACAACGCTTTTTTAATTTCGGTGACACTGTAGACTTGATGCTTGAAGCTTCGGATATTGTTGAATGTTGCTGATATCGTAGTATCTTCAAACAAACAAGTCTTGTAGTGGTCAAATGTCACGTGTTTTTTCAAATAAGATGTCTTCACTCCTTTTGCTTTCTTCACTGTCGGTGTGTTGTTCTCGTGGTACATCTTAAATGAATACAATTTCGCCATCAGCGCCACTATTTCTTCTAAAGGCATTCCATTTGCTTCATCTTTGAATTTTCCAATTACTTTTTTATATTTTTCATTAAAATTTGGATGGTTTTTCGGATAGTCAGAAAAATCGAAATCTTCTTTGTATGGAAAAGTCCTTAGGTCTTCATACATGTCCAAAGTCTTTATCCAGTAGATAAACGCGTCCGTATCCATGTATGCGACTCCAATGTTTTCCCTTCCGTAATGTTTAACCATTTTGTTATAATGGAAATCATACATCAGGGTTTTACTTATATCCAAAATCGACATACCTATGTATAACGGACGGTCCATGACTATTGTTGTTTTCTTCATACTGACAGCGACTAGATTTTCGTTTATAATCATGGATGTTCCGAAATTTGGTTTTTGCACTAATTTTTCCAATTTCCTAGGATCACTCACTAATTTTACATTTTTGTGTTTTCTTTTGTTCTCCAAGGTCTTCCCAAAGATGGCATTGTTCATTAATTTATAGAAGTCCTTTTCAAATGCTGTTGTCGCTGCAGCTCTTCTTGCAGTGTTGGAATCAATATATGGTTTCAACCAACAAGACTGGGTGAATTCAATTGCTCTATGAATTCTCACTATACGTAGACCCAATTCAAGAGCCTGTTGAACTACCCAGTAGTGAGCCACATAGCGATCCTTATTCTCCAAGGTCATCATCAATTTTGGCCATCTTCCTGTCGGTGAAACTTCAGTCTTGGCTAGGAGAGGCAAGTCGTAGTGATGGTCATGAAGGTGCTCCGGGTATTCAAAATCACAGTCCAAAATATAGCCTTTTGGACCATCCTTTGGAATCTGTGAGATGTCTCCGATGGTGGCCGGGTCGATCCACTTGAAGTCAGCGTAGGGAAGCGGATTTGACATTGCCCAACCATAAAGGTTGTTTGCATCAAAATAGCCAAGGTAGACCGATGGTTGTTGCTCGTCGAAGCCGGGGATGTACTTGTTGTTGGCTTTGACATGACGTGTTACAGCTTGTGTCAAACCGCCCCGTACACCAGATTCCATCATGAGCACCATATCAATATCCGTTAGAAGTTCCAGTCGACAGTTGGTTGACTTTAGCATAGCTTGCCATGCTAATCCTGGAGATGTGTACGAGTGTAGAGGGTCCAGTCCATAGGCGGAGAAGCAGGTGTTTCTGAATTCTTCCATCACATCGCACAGCAGAGTTACGTCCAATTTTATATAAAAGTCAGAATATTCCCCTAAGGTTTGAATGTTTAGTTGGTTCCAAACATTACATGCATGATTGTAGTCTTCAACGGAGATTTCACTTTCGTTTAATTTGCTGTTGAAGGCTTCAATCGGCGGTAGACTGGTTTCTTCAAATTTTTCTGTAGAAGTTATGTAATCGTAGGGGAACACTCCTTTCCGTAATACTAGGTCTAATTTATCTTCAGGTACAATTTTTCTGGTTTCTTTTAGGTCTTCTCTTCTTAGGTTCTCTGACAATTTGGCTAAACTAGATGCCATAAATCTGTAAGAGTCTACGAAGCGAAGTTTAATTTTACCTACTGTTTTTGAAAAGCTGATGTACTTTTCCAATGTTGTAGCAAGAACATCAATTTTACCGTCATCTCTTCCTAACTCCGGGATAATAAAGTGGGAGTCGTAGCCGCTAAGATTGTGTAAAACGACAGGAATAAAGTTTGGCAGTTTGTAATTTATATTGCATGAATTACAAGCAGCTCCTCTGTATAACCCTGTCAGGTGATCGTGATCTCTTACTTTTGGATTTTCTTCACTGAACATCTTCTTGCATAAATAGCATCTTGTCGCTAAGTTGTATTCTTCTTGTTGATTTTGGTTTAAAGGTTCCATAGGTACAATATTACCGAACAAGCGTTGAACCTTTCCAGCAATATCGTACAGTTGGTCTACAAAATACTTAGCGGCTTCTTCACCACGGTAGAGTATTGGAGTGGATGTTAAACCATAGTCTTGCAATTGGTTTTCAGACAAGGTTGATTTAACTAGTAAACAAAAACTGTTGGGCTGATGCAACTGATATTTTGTTCTTCTAGTCACTTCGCCGTCCGGCAGCTCCTGTGGTACTAACGTTGATTCAAAATCTGCATAGACCACTATTGGAATTCGGTATTGGTGAACTGTCTTGTTAAATTGTATTGAAGCTCGGGTAGGCGGTGGAAGACTTATCTTTACTTCATAGTTCTCGTTGCAAAGTCTTTTATGTTCCAATAACCAGTCCAATCCTCCACGTCTTGAATCTTTCCAAGAAAAGCAGAAACATCTCTTGCAAACTGTAATCCTATTTACTCTTTTGGTCAATTGTTTTACAACTAACGCTTCAAAGTCTTTTATCCATACATAATGGGAAATTTCACCCTTGGTTATCAATAGCAAATCCGTATGGTTTCTTTGCTCAACCTTTACTACCCGCAAAGGATAAACGTTGTTGGAATCATCCAGACCAAAAACATTAACTGAAACGCCAGGATTTTTCTTTTCAAATTTGTCAATATCTTTTAAAGTAACTGGGTAAGTAAGACCTTGAAAGTTGTAGCGGTGTTCATTTTCGTAGTATTCTCTACCAACTCTACAAGGATTGTTTTTAACATACTTGGTTAACATTGCATACTTGAAACATTCATTACCCTCATTTTGAACATTTCTACACGAGTTAGTGTTTTGGATTTTCTTTGGTAGAGGGATAAAACTACTACCTCTTAAACCATATCCATGTTTATGAACCCTAACATCCATACCTTCGATTGATGACAAAGTCCATCCAGATCCTCTTCCTTCATGTTCTTGGAGTTTGGTTATAAGTTCCTCCAAGCATTCTTCAATAATATCATCAATGTCGGAGGTGAAGGTAAGGGTTCGGTTTTTGGTAATGAATGCTCTCAATGCTGTTTCACCATCAGTATTGTTAAACATAGCCTCTAACACCATTCCAAATTTAATAAAATTTAGCCTTTGTAATTCTTCCCTCAACGTTTGACCAACAAGTTCCTTAGCCTGGGTTATGAATGTTTCCAATTCCAATTGAACGTTATTAATTTTGAAATGTGTTACAACTCGTCCTGGCAAGGCTGTGGTGCGCAGTTGTCTTACATCTTCCAGTTCTTCTTCTTCCATATCCTCTTCTTCGGTGTCCTCTTCTTCGGTGTCCTCTTCTTCAATAGGTCTTGTAGCAGTAGATGGTCCAGCACCAGCAAATTGGATCACACTAGGTCTTCTTCTTTGCATTTGCTGTAGATAGCTGTCCCAGTAGTCCGTCTGCTTCTGGTGCTCTTCCAAAAACCGGTCAATTGAGTCTAAGTCTATTTCATCCATGGTAATATCTTCTTTTCTATCTTCGTCTTCATGTAATTCTCTGTGTATGGTGAAAAGATCTTCGTCTTGAAAGATTTCCCCACAAATGTCGCAAAGAGCCATTTCAAACAGTTTGGCTTTGAATGCACACTCTGTGAATGTCCACGCAATAATGAGCAGCGCACTCCACCGGGACCCTTTATATCCGAGGCAGATAGGTGGGGAAAGTGACGTCATATGGAAACAGGTTATCACTCATGTGCTAAATTTAGCCTTTACACAACCATTTGTAATACATTTATCAGTAGGCTTGATAAATTGATGATATTTGGTCTAGATTCAATAATTTGTACAAGTTTTTTCAAAGATGTCTGTTTGAGCAAGTTTATGTAGGTCAAGGTCATTTGGAATTATTATTTTGAGCGGGGGATAGAGCACTAAGCAGCATCATTTACTACAAAGTGCTCTATCCCCCGCTCACATTCTTTTTTAACTTTTTGTTTAAACTTTTTACAAGGGTGAAACATCACCATCAGAGTCGGAATCATCCTCATCACGGAATAGGCAGCGATGACAATACATAATTCTTCTGGCAACTAACATCCTATCCATTGGACGATGGGGAGTGTCTTGTTCTTGTTCTTCTTCTTCTTCGATTTCCAATTGGAATTCCATTTCCGACTCAGATGACGACTCTAATGTTTCGTAGGCATGCAAGTCCACCTCATTGTCCGTTGAACCAGCTTCGTCAGAGTCCGTTTCAATATCCATTATCTCTTCCTCCTCCTCTTCTTGATCAACCGCAGGTAGTTGGTCCTCTACTTCTATAATTTCTAGAGGTATTACCTCCAGAATAGAGACAATTCTGTTGCGATGGAACACGGTGTTGTCAAGTGGAGCCATGGTATGGAAGTGTTGTATCCATCCAATTTGCTTACCCTTTTTATACCCCCACCAACTATACAATTTATGTGGGTCAAGGTCACGTAAAGATACCCTTTGAGCGGGGGATAGACCACTAAGCAGCATGCTAGTCCATTGCCGCAAAGTGATCTATCCCCCGCTCTATTCCGCAGACCACACTCAAGTCCAAGTCCACATCCAAGTCCACATCCATATGTTACACTTTATTATTACTGCCACCAAGTAATTGTCACTCGCACATTTACTTGGTTTTGATAAAGGTACTGCACAAACTCCATATTGGTTGTTTGTTCGTTATACAAATGCATCATGAAATATGCAATCTTATCGATTGCGGCATTGTCCAACGGTTCGCAATTCACAAGTTCCAATGTGCCCTGGCTGGTCTTCTCCTCTATAAGTTCCACCACTTCGTTGATGTCTTCTTCCAAGAGGATGAACTCAACACTGAAGCTCTCCATTGTTGTTGATAGTGTCTAGACAAATGCTTGACTAAATGCTTTATTCATCAGTCCTACATATATACCAATTTCCCCCTCCTATTACCCATTCCCCCTCTACCTTTATATGGGTCAAGGCCATCCAATAATACCCTTTGAGCGGGGGATAGACCACTAAGCAGCATGCTAGTCCATTGCCGCAAAGTGATCTATCCCCCGCTCTGTATTCCACACAAGTCCTAGTCTTTACACACACATAAGCCCCCAGTCTTTTACACTTACTCATATACTCTGTCCTCCCTGCCAATTAAGAGTTCCCCATGTTTGCCACTATTTTCAATTAACCTTTCCAAGTCCCAAAACACAATGTCCAAATTAACCAAGTTCGCTCGTCCAATTTGAAACACACTATTCCCCCCAAAGTCACTTGCTCTCACTTGTTGTCCTGTATACTGCTTCTTCTTCCACGCTACAATCACTACCCTACCTTCTTCAACAACCATTCTTTTAACATTATCATACACCTTCTTCAACATCCCTTTACAGTTTAAATAGTTTATGGTTACATACTCCCACTCCTTACCAATGATCAGTGATCCACTCATTTTCTAGCGTTCCACTGGAAGGTTCAAAGCAGAATGAAGTCGGGATGTACAGACCCCCCTCTTTTATACCAGTTAACCGGTTGTCCTTGCTGTAAAGTGGGTCAAGGTCATCCAATGCTACCCTTTGAGCGGGGGATAGACCACTAAGCAGCATGCTAGTCCATTGCCGCAAAGTAGTCTATCCCCCGCTCTGTATTCTACACACACACACACACACACACACACACACACATGTCCCTGTCCAAGTCTTTCATTACATACCCAATATATATTCAGTTCCTTCATCATCACTATCACTCATCACTGCTTCCACAAACTCCACAGGATTAAAGTTAAATTGTTTCAATTGTTCTTTTAAGTTTTCAATTTGTTGGTCCTTTACTTCTAAAACACTGTGAAGGTGTGATATGTAGTCCGCTGCCTCGTTGATGCTTGCTACTCTCGGATCGCCTAACTTCAAGCTGGGAACTACACCCTGCAGCCTGTAGTACGCCATACGCCTTTCTTGCTCCTGCCGTTGACCAGGACTGAGCAAGCCTTGCCCGTCTTGGCTCACCTCCAGCAAGGTCCGTAGCATTGGAGCTTTGCAGGCATTTGCCCGAGCAACAGTTATGCTGTGGAATGGTCGAGCAGGTCCACGAGTAGCAGGCAGGACGTTGGCAGCACGCCTTCTTGAAGAAGAAGAGGAAGCCTGAGAAGTTTTGCAGTTGGAAGCCATGTTGAAGTGAGGTATTCAGCTAAGCGATACAAAGCAGAATAACCAAACTGCACATCAATACCCGTATATATACACTTATCAGTGGTGGGGGTACTAGCTAGCCTTGGTAAAGTGGGTCAAGGCCATCCAAAAACATTACCAGAACGGGGGATAGATCACTAAGTGGCATGTTAGTCCATTGCCACAGAGTGATCTATCCCCCGCTCTGTATTTCACATTCACGCACACATTCATACATACACACAAGTCCCAGTCCAAGTCTTTACCCACACACCTATCCACTCTCATCCTCACTATCATCACTGTCCAACAGGCTTTCACACTTCTTAATCAGTTTTTCCCATTTACTCCTGACATAAAGTAGCTCCCTGCGAGTATTCTCTAGCATTCTGTCCCTTTGCTCTATCACTTCGTCGTACCACTCGATGATGTTTGGTGGAGTCTGAGTTGATGCATCCGTCGTGGTTGGTTGAGACGCTCCGCTGCTCCGCAACTCCTTCCTCACAGGACCAAAGCCGGAGAATCGGACACGACTTCTTGACGAAGGCCCCGATCGGATTGGTCCAATGCTCGGGCTGGAGTTGGAGGCGACCGGGCCAGAGGTAGAGGCTGGGACGTTCATAGCAGACATGGTGGTGTTCAGCTTAACGGTGTAAAGCAGAATGAGAGGACGGTTGATCACCACTCCTATATATACCCATTTTTAGTGGTGGGGATAACACTGGGTGGGGGGGGGGGGGGGTTAAAAGAAATTTTGCTTAGTCTTCCCGGTCATCAGTTTTACATACCTTTAGCACACCCATTATTTTGGTTTCTTCAATAACTTTACACACCTCAAACACCCAAGCAAACAGCTCATCTATGTTGTTATAATTAATTTTTGTCCAGTGTTCATACTTATGAGTTTGGTTGTTTATAATACATAGATAAAATGTAGACCCGTCTTGTCTTATACAATACTCAACTTCCATTCTATGCTGGTTTAGCACTTCCCAAGCATTGTGTTGATCTATCAAGAAGTCACCACCTTTGTAATTGTACCGTGACATGTTTACCACGGAGCACAGAAACAGACTGAAGCAAATGAACGGCTCATACAAGCTTAGTAAGAGCGTTAGAGTGGGGGTATCACGTGATACACAACATTAGTTGTAAGTAATTTATATGGGTCAAGGTCATTCAAACTTTGAAAAATTTTTACCTCCAAACACTTGTAGCAAGCTACAAGTGTTTGGAGGTAAGTTTTTATTTGTTAATGATTTATTTGTAACTTAGTCTTCACCCTCAAGGACACGGTTTGAGATTGTCCCAGTGACTTTACATCACCGCCAGGTTAAAGTATTATACAAGTCAAGTATTTTTTTTTTTTTATTAGTTGACTTGTATAATACCCCTCTCCCTTACTTTAAGAGGGTTAAGACTAAATTTGGAAAAATAATTTGGAAAAAGACTTTTTATATATTGTCCAACACAGCCTAACAATTTTGTTTTTTTTTTGGTGGGCCCATGTCCTAGTCCATTTCCCACACGGTTTCACATCCTTTCCTTCGTATCAGATAGGCTTTAGGTATGAAAAATTCTCTTTGTACCATACGAGGTGGTACTTGCATTGTACAAAGGCGGCCTTCACCTTTTACAACGATTTCTACTTTCTTATTACCTGCTCCATATGTCTGACCAATGAAATAGTATTTTTCATCAACCTTTAGCCTTCTAATATCCCGCGGTTGCGGACCGTGGGGATGTCTGAACTTGAACGTTTTAGGCTTAATGTACAGAGTATAGGGTTTGAATTGCCGAAATTTGACTGTACTTTTGAGGTGTCGTTGGCAGCGATCCCCTTCTGCACAAGCAAGTTTCTGGCAACACAAAACCCCAAACTTACTAGACATCCAAGCGTAATCGCATTTCTTACCCTTGCCAGCAGGGGCTTTAACGCGTTTACGTTTCTGTGTTGGACTCTTTAGCGGAGTGTCTTGGAGCTTCTCTGAATTAGGCTGGCTAGAAGGGATGGGGTTGGAAGGAGGTAGAAGGGGCAAAGATTGTTCAAGCGGGATGGAGCAAACAATTTTGGGCGGGGTAGGAGAGCGTGTTAGGTCTATGGTGGGAAGATCAGGGGAGAAGATGGATTTACGGGGTGGTTTGGTTGGTGTAGGTGGCATGGGGGATATAGGTGAGGGACATTGGGATGTAGTGTATGAGAGGATTTTCCGGGTTCTGCTATATGGGGTGATCCTCGACCTAGACGTCTCTTCAAAAGCCGCAGACTCCGATCCTGAGTCCGATAGCAGCGAGAGTGCTGGAGAGGCTACCGGGACTCGACCTGACGACTTGACGAGTTCTCCTGGCGATGGCTGTGCACCAGCCTCTTCCACTGTCGCCGGCAATGGCGACAGGCTGGGCATTGAGGCGGGCTGTGGTGGCGGCGGCGGCGGTGGCGGCATCGTCAGGCAGCTCAGGATGTTCGCAGTCATCAGGTATTCCAGGATCGAAGTCGAGGATGATGAGGGTCGAGACGCGTCGGTCGAGGTTGAAGTTGATGGGTAGTTTTTCAGCTTCAGACCCATTTTACCCATTGTAATGGATGAAAAGAATAGATGTAAAGAAAGAAGTGAACTTGTAAAACAAAAGTCTCAAGAGCGAGAGAGAGTACCTGTCCGTATGGGAGCTTGGACCGGAATGAGAAATGCGTGCAGCCCGGCCGCCTTATATCCCCACCGGGGCTGCCACGCCCAGGATATCAGGGGTGGGGGTGGGGGTGGGGGTGGGGGTGGGGGGGGGGTGGGGGGGGGTGGGGGGGGGGTTCGCACTTTTTGTCGGGGGGGGGGGGGTTCGCACTTTTAAAAAAATAAGCCTTACTTGAGGCATTTATGTTACCATAGCTGAAGCCTCCCAAGGGACCCAACTATTAACAACTCCAAACTTGTGGGTTACAAATACCTAACTGTTATATTTTTTTAACGGACATTAATGTATTAACTGTGTTAATAAGACCTGACTGTTAAACACTTTGAAAGATTTTACATATTTAGGTCAAGGTCACAAAAAAACTTTAAAAAAATTAAGCCCCACACCCCCCTTTGGGGGTGTGAGGCACTTGGGTTGTCATCGCTGTAGCCTCCGAAGAGACCCAACTATGACAACAAGGCAACATCCAATGTCGTGTACCCTTCGCCACGCAAGACTTGTAAACATTTACTGCATTGTCTTTTCAGTAGTTAACAAAGATACATTTACATAATTTTGTGTTTCCAGAAGGAAACAAACTGAGGACACCCTAGTGGCTTACGTCCTCGTCCGAGTGCAGAGGCCGCCGCAACCTTTTGCATGCCAGCGTACAAACGGACATGCTCCCAAATGCCATCCGCAACCTTTTGCATGCCTGGCAGGAGCCTACCGATAATTAAAATAGGCTTTACACGGGGGCCTACTCCCGTAACCTATCTTTAATATTTTTCATTTAAAATGCATTGAATTTTTACAAGTCTTTGTAGGTCAAGGCCACACGGACATTAAAAAAATTTCGGCCCCCGTACACCCATGGCGAACCACGAATGTTCGGGGGCCTTGGGGACTAAAACTTTTTGTCGCACTTTTTGTCGGGGGGGGGGGGGGGTTCGCACTTTTTGTCGGGGGGGGGGGGTTCGCACTTTTTGTCGGGGGGGGGGGGGTTCGCACTTTTTGTAGGGGGGGGGGGGGTTCGCACTTTTTGTCGGGGGGGGGGGGGGTCAGGTAAGTTAAGTGGGTCAAGGTCACCCACAACACTTGTACTCTAAGTGTTGGCTATACCCCCACCACAACTGGGTCCCTAGGCTGCACAACACCGCTTCGCCAGTATGTCTCCGGCTTCCATGCGGTGCGTCTCGCTGTTCTCTAGCTCTCTATATGTAAGTAATTTTACAAGTTCTGAATGTAGGTCACTACACTTTAACTCTGGGACGATATCGACTTGTAGTATTTCAGTGTTTTGACTCAAGGTCATCACACTTTAACTCTATCACATCGGTTATCGTACCAGAGGTGCTCAATAACCTAACTTGTAATGTTTAGGGTGGCGTTTGCACGCCACGTGGTATCGCCATGAGTGTCCAGTCCAAGTTTTAAGTTAAATTAATTTTACTGTAATCTTTTCCATTTCCGCTTCGTTTTGCCAAAGTATAAGGTGTCGCTTAATAAAGTGGTATTTCTCTAAAGTTATAGGAGATTGCAGGGATACAATTATTTTATTTAGGAGACTCTTCATCTTAGAGTTTAACACAATTTCCACTTTGACTTTGCTTCCTCGGCTCTCACAGCCTAAGCTGTACAGAAATGTTTCTTCTAGTGCCAACTCGGGCCAAGAGAACAGTGTGTTGACTGTAGGACAGCTCATGGTGAAGTGATGCGATACTCCAGCGTACCACCTCACCTTCCCCCACCACTGTGACCTTCCCCCACTCCTGCTGTTTCCCCCACCTCTTTTCCCTTGACTCATGCGCTACAAGCAGTCTCTCAGTATTGTGCGGACTTTTGTGAGGTGAAGCCATGTCGCAGGACACTTTAGGTAAGAAACTTAGCCGTGTTAAGACTTTATTAGTTGCTCACTGTCCACCACTCAAAGTTAAGAGAGTTTCAACTTTAGCTAAGTGGCGCAAACTGTTGCGCGGACACCCTAAGTTTTATACCAAACAGACTAATGTCAGTTTTACTGATGAAGATTTGTTTAATATATTGGATGAAATGACTTTTCCTTGCAAAATTCAGTTAGTTACTCCCATTCCTGACAGTTTAGAGTCTTAGTCTCTCAAGCCAATATACCTAGCGTACACAGAGCCTGACAGTCAGTCACTCGGTGGCTGTCGTGGGGTGCGCATCGGTGTCGGCGCTCCGTTGTTAGGTTTTCAAGGTCACAGTAATATCAAATTGTTGGTGTTGTGCTGGTTCAAGGTCACCTGAGGGATAACCGATTGCCCATTTAGGCAGGGTCATGTCAGAAACTCGAGTTTAACTTGGCACTTTTGCCGTTTCTCGTCGAAAATTCGCTCCAAGTGGTCAAGGTCACGGGGACTCTGACTGAAACTCGGAGCGTAGTGCGAGAAACGGCAAAAGTGCCAAAAAATTTTAAGTTTCGGCGTGACCTTGACCTCAGTGGCGTCGGTGACGTCATTTTGATGACGTAAGGGGTGATGACGTCATCAGCACGTCATTTCTGTGACGTCATGGGTGTGACGTCATAGAAATGACGTCATTGGTGATGACGTCATCGATGACGCAATCGATGACGTCATCGATGACGTCATCGGTGAGGTCATTGACCTCGATGACGTCATCCCTCAGGTGACCTTGAACTGAGCCAGCACCAACAATTTGACACTACTGATTTATTTGCACAATATTTGTGCATAACAAACAAAAAACTTGAACTCTACACGAAATAAATTCAATACTTTTTGTTAACCAAAACTACATTTCTTTTTTTATTATTTGCACTGCAAAATGGTTACTAGGACCGTCCATTAAGAAAACTTAAAAAGTATGCAAATTAAAATAAAATGTTTGCATATATTTTTAGTACCTGGGGGGCGACTATCTGCTCGGTAAACTCATACAGTAATATTCTTTATAGTAATATCAGTTACAGACAGTGCAGAATTAATTGCCTAAATTGCAGAAAGGCTTATTTCTTGTTCAAAACGAGTTCGTTCGCTTCACTCACTCGTTGAAACACATGTTGA
The DNA here is from genome assembly GCA_030545055.2 of Neoaliturus tenellus. Taxonomy (NCBI): domain Eukaryota; kingdom Metazoa; phylum Arthropoda; class Insecta; order Hemiptera; family Cicadellidae; genus Neoaliturus; species Neoaliturus tenellus. Next base: position 131,127,385 of record CM061532.1, read on the forward strand.
ATGTGTAACACGTGGATTATAATTATTTAGCTCCAGCTGTTTTCATAATTCTTACCAATGCTTTTGTTTTTTTTTAAATTCAAATGCAATCCTACAAATTGATTAGTTGTTTTATATTTTTACTTGCCTTTTATTTATCTAATAATTTAGAATTTGCAGTATGAAGTACAACTTTTAAAATGAAAAAATATTTATACTATACAGTAGTAGTACCATTTAATAATAACTGGCTGCCATGCAAAACCAAATGTTTATACTAAAACACGTGGTCTACACATTGACAGTTGAGTTTGCTGTTTTCATTATTTCTTTGTTTGCATTTTTAACTCCATAAGACCAATGATAAAATATTTCAAATCTCAATGAAAGATTATAAAGAAAAAAATGTTTTCCTGAAATAAAGATCCTTATTTATATTATTTTCATCCCAGAACTAAGTTGTTTGCAAAGTTTGAAGAAAATCGTTTGAGCTGTTTATGAGATTCGTGTGCAAACTCATACACATACATACATACATAAGTACATACATACAAACATACCTTACTCTGTTAGAGTATAGGATAAACTCATTTATTATCCATATTATTTTTCCTTTGCAAATCAATTAATTTATAATCAATAAACATTTTATTATTAATCTATTTACTCAATAGTCAAAGGTTCACCAGATAACTTAACCTTCCTGTTAAAATATCCAAACAAAAATGTATGGTTATGCGAAAATAGACTGAAGATAAAAAGTATTCAATAAACTAGCAGTGATAGATTGTCGTAAGTGTACTATAATAATAAATTTGTTCGTTCTCAGTTTCATTTTAACGCACAAATTACAAATTTTTATTGTAGCATTTTCAACGACAAAACTGCTTAACATAGGACAAAGGTTTAGATGTTTTATGCAAGTAAAGAAGAATAGAGAAAAATCTGGATTATCTGACATAAACAGTCTGTAAACGGGGCATGAGCGAGGAGCGCTGTAAAACCATACATAAAACACCTTGTTTATTCCAGTTTTATGGAAACACGCCTGCCTAACGACGCCTGGACCTCGGTGTTTTATGGGGACTTAGGCCTAGATGATACGGTTATGGGGGGTTTTGCATTCAGGTAATAGCTCGCTGTCAACCTTTATAAAATACCGGACAGCCTACACTTTTAGATTTCATGAGAAAAATTAAATAATCGGATTTGCATTATAGATGCTCATATTTCTCAACCATAATAACAAAAGTAGACTTTGGTATTGAGTTTTGAGGAATTAAAAAATATTTGTGCAAAACCAACTTTGTAAATACTGAAGATTATCAAATATCGTGACTCTGGTTGGTTTTTGCATTAGAAAAATACTAAAAATTTGATAAAAAAGGAATTTCTTTTCTTGATTACACTCAAAGCAATGATAATCATAATAATCTAATGAATTCTTGTTTAATTTTTAAGAAAAAAGAAAAAAGAAAGAAAAAACAAGATATTGTTGTTTTAAATCTGTGAGCAGGGCACATAAGTAAAAAAAATCCTTGGTTCTATATAGTTAAATAAATTTAGTAGTAGGCCTATATGAAAAATATAGTTCTTAAGGGTTTAAAGTTGATTTTCAAAACTCGTAGTCGTATATCACTGCACTATTGTGTTTTTTAAGTGGTTTTAAATTACTGTATATAAAAGATGAATGTAAAAGCAAAATTTATAGAATTTTAGTCAATGAGAATCACAGGAAACATTTTATCAAGCAATAATCACTAAAATACTTAAATATCGACAATGTTGTCAAATACATCTAAAATCATCATCCTGTGGTGACATTTTTATTTTAAAACAATGGGAAATGAATTACATAATGCTACCTGAAATAGCTAATTGAAATAGCTACCAAAGCTTAAACCAAATTTAAACTTCTTCCTAACCGAATTCACTAATAACCAAACGCTTTTTGCCCCGCAATCCCCCCGCGCGGCGCGGCGGAAATCCACCCTAAAAGCCAGTGGAGGGATGCGCAGTCTGTTCTCATTCTCACGCGGGTTGAGGAATGTCTCCATGCAGATTCCCGCCACGGATTGTCTGTCTAGAGGAAGCGGAAGTGGCGGTTCCCACGCGGAGGGCGGGGTGATATAGTTATGACAACCTGTGCTGTAGATGGTGCGGCTGTGGCGGGGGTGGCGGCGCGGCGCTGCGCGGGCCTCCCCTAGATAACACCGGCCTGACCTCTGGTTATCACCGGGCTGATGGGCGACTTATAGTATTTCATTTTTAACGGCCTTTCCAATTTATCTTGAAGATTAGATAAGGTTACGGCCGCTAAGTGGTATACGGTTTTATGTTTTGGCTACAGAATGCAATTCTTCATGAGTGTCAGTTATCGTGGAAAAACCATAAACTTGCTTTAAAATACTAACAATATGTGTTATTTTGAAAGTGTTAGAGAACATTTTTTGTTTCAATGCTGTTATTATGGTAAAGTAAAGAAATTGCGGTTTAAAACAAATCATATTTTATCATGAATACTCTTATTTTAAACATTTAAAAAGTAAATAATTGTGCATGGTAAAAAATTACGTATTATTATAGTTGTATTCTATTTAAATTACATACACTGAGTACTATGAATACATTCTGGCACTTTCTTGAATAAAATTCGTTTTTATTTTTCATACGAGTGCATTAAATTTGTTTTAAGGCTTTTTATTAGTTCAATTTATAGTACCAGGTTAACCGAGCCTTGCTCGTTGGTTTTTATTCACTTTTGTTATAGTATCAAGGTAAAAAAGCAATTAAATTTCCACCAACAACCAACTATACCTCTTCACAGTTAACAGCTGTTTCAAAAAGTCTGCTTAAAATTAATATTTCTTTCTTTTTGTTTACATTTCGTTGTTATTTCGTTACCAAAATAGCAACCCATAAGACTAATGTTAAAAATTACAATTTTAAAACTTAATTTTAGACCAAATTCGATTTTTCCTGGGGTTGAGGCTGTTTCTAAACTTATTTTTGGGCCAAAACACTCTTTAATGCAAACTTTAAGCAAACTCTAACAGCTAGATTTCGCGATTGTGGAACACACATCCCTTCAGATATTCCTCGTATTATAGTATAGGATTGAAATTATAATAGTAGTTATTTCAGGATACTTTACAACAACTATTTTAAGAAGTTACCTAAGGGTGACATTATTGCTCAAGGTTGCAGATAATGTTGCTCATACCTTTGCCCCCCCCTCCCCCTCAGGTTGACCGTTTAGCGCCCCGGTGACCGGCTCCTGTCAGCCCGTGACTGATCAGCCTCCTCCGCCCCTGGTCCTGGTCCTGGTCCTGTATGGATGAAGACCTCTGGGCGTGACAGCCGCGCCTTTGTCCCGCCGCCGCTCTGTTTTACGCCACATCGCCGTACAGCGACGGACAGTAACGTCTGTCCGGGGTGGTTCCTGCCCCATTGTGTCCGCCGCTATTGTCGCTCGGACACCGGGACACAATTTATATCGGCCACCGGGTAATTTATACCACTATTTAATTATGGGGTGGAATGTTTTATGTGGGAGCTATGAATGGACTTGCCAAGCTGTGGTGAAAGTAATAGTAGCGATCGTGGCCACAAAGCTGATTATTAGATTTTAGTTCTTTTGGTTGCAATTTTTTTTGTGTGAGTGAAACAACTAAGTTTTAAATTGAAATTTTAAAAATAAAACATTACTTGATTTTTAATCATATTACGAGTGAATCCCTGTGTTATGACCTTTAATTATTACTGTATATCATAAATTAAACTAATATAATGGCTCAAAAAAGCTGTTTCACAAAAAATCAAAAGGTTCATCGTAAACTTATAAAAATAAGATTTAAAACATTTATTGCCTAAAATGAGGCTTGCCAAAAAATAATTGTCAGAAGATTGGTTTCCAGGAGCATTTTCCAAGAGGACAGTATTACACACGTATGGTAAAGTTAAACCCAAAAACAGGGGTGGACTGACACTATGAAAAGGGCGGTGGAATGGGTACGGGAGGGGCGCCATATATATATATACAGTATATATATATATATACATATATGGAATTCATATTATTATGTATATAATAAAGAACATTTATTATACATATTTCGACTATCATATAATTTTTTAGCAATTAAAATTGTAACCTTACAATATTAAAGAGTTTATAGTTTAATTAGACTTGAAAATGACATAGTTGATACATGTGAAAAAATATGGATACTTTGGTCTTTATTTCTAATGATTATAATAACAGAATCCCTTAAAATTTAAACAATTTACAATGTATCTACATAGGTGGCTAAAGGGGGGGGCTTGGGGGGCTTAGCCCCCCCAGATTTCCTGGGAATAGTAAAAAATCATATTACATAAAAATAATAATTTATATGTAGACTAGCGTTTCTAAAATGAAATATGGCAGCAGCTAATGTATAGAGTTGGGTGAAATAATAATATTAATCAAAGAAGTTAGACATACAGATTTCAATAAATAAATAATAATGACATTAAGAAATTAGCTATTTTTTCTCAGCTACCTATCTTGCTATTTTCACGGTTAGGCTTCATGGTAGACACACACTACACGTCTATCTCCTAGAGTGTAGTCATATTCGCTAGCTGCATGTCAGAGCACTGTTTTGCACTCTGACAAATAAACCTATCAGTTCATTACAAAATAGTAAATTTCAGATTTTAAGTTGGTATAGCACCCGTCTGCTATTTGTCACTTTGGTACTGATCAACGAATCTGTTTACAATGGTACTGAGTACTGATCATGCTAATTTCATTATCCAATAAGTTCACAAAGTATGTGGATCGGTTATGTATTTTTTCCTCTTTGAGTCTGCTTCTTAGTCCAAATCAGGCAATAATTAGAACCTAATAAGTAGGGACATCGTTATGGGGAAGTGAGAATGCCGCCCCCAAAACACAGATAGCAACACCAAGATGGTAAGGAGTATGCTGATTGGTTGAATGGAAACAGATGACTAGAATAATTTTACAAAAGTTTGTTTTGTTTTGATTTTTTGCCAACAATATGCTCATTTTGACATTTGAGAGGGAGAAAGAGCGCTTTCCGTGACAGTAAGGATATGAGAAGTAGGCCTAATCCTAGCATATCAGCGTTTTATTTTCCACTGGTTTTCGGGGACAAAACTAATTTTTCTCATATTGGAATGTTAATCTCCGGATTACCAATAAATACTATTAATGGTTTAAATACCTGAGTTGAGTTATGCCTTTTTTACATTTAGTATGTAAGTTTGTCGAGCAACTAGTTTCAAATGATTTATGTAGAGTCGTCCTCATTATTCTATACAAAGACCTAATTTCTTTTCATAAGAAGAACGTCAACGTTGATAAAGTTTAATAAATAAACACTCACGGTACGGATACATTACAAATAACGACTCGGATACGACAGACACGAACGGAAACACCTAACGACTTCTAATACTGATTTGGCTAGGCGAATTGACATTGACGCAATCCCGGCGGCGGCGGTGGAGTCTAGAGAAATTTCATCTTTGTGTAGTAGCCTGACGATGATTATATAAATGAGTTGAAACTAGTTGCTCGACAACAATAGGATCACCATAACCATGAATAAGACTCTGTATTCATTGCCGTAACTCAGGTATTTAAACCATTAATACAATTTTTTAACATGGGATGTCCCTACTTATTGAATTAGGTTAGCTTTCGCTTGCATCGGTCGCCTATTAGGCCTAATGTTTACAAAAACTCCGAATCAGATGCATGACATCACAGTGAGGGTGAACTTTGCTATCGTGAGGGTTTAAAGTTGATATAGGTCCAGCAGCGAGTGAGGTAACTAGGACTACGTGAATATACATTGGTAAATAAATCTATCTTCGCCATCAATAAAAGCTCTTCATCAAGTAGGCCTATAAATTATCCCCTTACCTGTCCTTGTCAGACTTTATTGTAGCACTTTGACTTATAGTAATTTTAGAAATTTTTAGTAATTTTCGTCTTACTGATTTTGGAAAAATTTATATTTTGGAAGAAATCCGTTGACTATATACTATATAAAATACATATAACCATATTGCTTGGATTGAATGTCCTTGATGAGCACAATGTAGAGTGGTGAAAAAAGTTGTCTAGCGCCCGATCGCGCTCGTCTTTGCTGGCTTTCCTTTCTTTCCGTTTTCTGTATTATATATTCACCATTATCTTGTGTGTACAGCATTTTTCAAAATGTCTCCATAGAAATTAGCCTAGCACATACGAGTTATTGAGTGGGAAATAAATTTTAGAGTTTGATTAAAGACCAAAATTTAGTAAGCAAAGTTGGTGTTCCACATTATTCTGTTGCTCCGAGTACATTCATATCGTACTCTTCCAAATTTCATTTTGATAAATTGTAATTTATAGTACTGCTCTATAAATATGACCACTTTACATTTAACATTGGATTTCACAGTCCCAGCTTAGTTCAAAATTTGTAGTTGTTCTGCTGTCGTATCGATGACGTTTTTGCATTGAAGCACGCATGGGGTGGGGGGGGGGGGCATTTAGAGAAAGAACTTCTGAAGCCCCAGCCCCCCCAGAAAATCTAGTCTAGAGCCGCCTATGTGTATCTATAGAAGTGTATTACTGTAGTTTGTAAAATACAGTAAATCAAACAAGTGTTAAAACAGTAACTTCTTAATTTTCAATAAACACTATAAACTGATATTAAAAATCAAACGAATGAAAGTTAAAATAACTTTACAATAAGCATTTGAAGGCTTTGTAGGCAAATATTTAACTTGTAAGAAGTAGTTTTTTATCTTTATCAAAACCAACATATTTTATTTACATTACTGTTTGTTTATATTGCTGACCAAAGTTAAGTCAACATACCAACAGTTTATCCGTGATAAAGTCAAATTGTTCACTCTTCTCACTCAGCTTGTCGATCATCTAATAATTCTTGATCTTGACAAGAATATCTCCCTCCATGTTCATGAGAAATAAGGTCTGAAGGTGTGCATCAGTGAGTCGTGAATGGAACGGAGCCTTGTTTTGATATATTTTAATTTTGCAAAGGTGAGTGGGTGGCGTAGTGGTTAGCGCGCCGGACTTCGGGACCATGGCAGCGATGTCGTGGGTTCGAATCCGCGTTCTGCCAGTGACTTTTATCAGTACCTTTCACCTTGTACTGTAGCGGCTCACCCCCTTACTTTGTCTAATACGTTCCACGCACAGATCAATAGTCTATGTGGACGGGGCAAAGTAAGGCAAAAAGAGGTCCGCCAACCTTTTTTTAAAAAAAAAAAATAAAAAAAAAAAGGGCCGTTCACATGACACTTAGTTTGCTGGTAATGTCAAGAGACTTAAAGACTTTAAAAAGGTTCATGTACAGCATTGAAAACAAAAACATTGTACCCAAGTAAGAAGTCGAATGCACACTTGAAGCAAGTATTTAATTTTTACCACTTTTACTCTGGATATACTGCAAATCGTTTGGGTCTCTTTATACGTCATCATTTAAGTTGGAAACCAATTCTTCTTCCGAGAGCTTACCTTCAAAATCATCGGTTGGTTCTGTTATGTTTACCGGCTTCGACAACTGGTGATGACACGGTGATTAAAATATACTAATTCCTCCTCCAGTTTCCACTCCTCGCAATCGGTAACTAATTCTATTATCATTTGAAAGCTAGAAGAGGTAATGGCAATGCTGTTAAACCGCTTGGGATCTAAATATTTTAAATCTAAGCATAGATGGATTTGTTTTGCTGAAAACTTTTCGTTCATACATTTGACAGCTTGATATGTAACACAGTTAAAAACGGTTATTTCAAATCGGCGATTGCTGCATGTCCTCAATTAGGCCACGTCTCCTGATGAAGTTTCCCCCGGCATTTTCTTCTTTTTCCTACTCTCACCCCAGGCAATCTTTCTTCTATGATGATTTCTTCCATATTTGGAACTGTACCGGACAAGTGTTCGATTTTGTTCGTTATTTTAGTAACGAAGACCTCTGCAGCTTTGAAGACATCGGCAAAATTGGACCTAGCACCTTTTAAATCCTAGAGGCGCCTTTTATCCTAAGTGCAGCTTACTAGCCTCAATGCTTGAACATAGTCAAGATCCTTTGTTTGCAGGTAATCTATAAGTGGAGTGGTGTGCTAAAAAATCATCAGAAAAGTCATTACAACGAAGATTGCCTGGAAACTGCATAGTTTCTGCAAAATGAAAATACAGCATCGTTCCTAACCTGTTCAAATAATTGTCGATTTATTAAAATAATGGATTACAAGAGTTGTTTTAATACGCGTATATTTATATTCAAAATTGTACATATTCTATAATAAATACAAATATACACTTTGTGTAAGGTTTAACAAAATCATACCCCTGGGATTGACCTTTAACTCGTACTACGTCGCAATGGTCGCGCCCAGTCTGACAGCTGTTTTGCCGCCCACGTTAGCCAACATGTCGAGTCATTGCTACACGGAAAGAGTTCGAAGTTGGAGCAATTTATCAAAGTTGAACATTCAATTTATATGAAGATAAACATATTATGTTCAAGTCATGAAGTGCAAACACATATTAATCGTTTTAAGAAAAATAAAAATTCACAAATATTGAATTTTCAAAAAATATTTTACAATTCCAAAATGAAAAAAATTTTGTCCCAGGGGCGCCGGGGCGCCTTGAGGGGGAGGGCGCACCGGGAATTTTCCCGGTGTCCCGGCGGCTCAGTCCACCCCTGCCCAAAAACCAAGAAAATCAAAATAATTTTAAAATACGTTGTAGAATTGGAGTAATGAGAGAGAATCTTATACTGCAAGTCTCCTGGACACTTCTCCACGGCTGCGATGGCATTGCCATTAGGAGCATCCACAGAGCTGCAGCCCAAACCCATGCTGTAGCCACACGTCCAAGCTCCAGTCGAGAGCGACGTGCGGAAGTCTGTTTGTCGGTGGCGACGGCAAGATATAATCACTTGGAAAAAACTGAGTTCCAAAATAAAACAGGGTTTTAGGGAGACAATACGAAAACATTGTAAGTGGAAATGGACTGTTTCCTGGACGGGCTCCCTCCCTTCATCACTATTTCCAGAACAGACTGTTTTGCAAAACAAAACGGCCGCCATCTTGCCACTGTGATGGTCTTTGTGTTTATTCTTGTCCGCCGATAGCTGGATTTGAGGCATTGATATATTTACTCTGGGGTTTAATGGCGTTGGAGGTCAAAGTGTACACAAGTGCGAGATAACCGAATGTTTTCGCCAAGCTTACTTTCACGATTTTAATTTCGTTGTTCAGTAAAATAGTTATTGTTAACTCCACATTGATATCACACATCTTAGTGATATCACACATCTAAATCCTGCCAATTAACACCCTTGAGAAAAAAGTTTAATGTTCATCTGTGTTTTGTTGTACCGTTTACAATCAAGAGTTATGTTAAATGCAAAACACTGTTTGAATACTTTTGTTAACAATATACTTGTTTGTTGTAAACTGTAACTCACATCCCCCATTTTTTCAATCGCAATTTTCGATTGCATATAATTTTAGCGAATTTCCCTATAGGGAAATACGCTATTACGCGATAATACGCTATTACGGTAGTAGTCATGGTAAGACCTAAGCCCGGGACCATATTACTTTTTCATTTTGAGGTCCCCAGAAGCCAAAAACACTGTTCGTTCATTTTCATATATATGTATATATATATATATATATATATATATATATGTGTGTGTGTGTCCGTGGTACCGATAACTTTTGAAGGGGACCTCCGATTTCGATGAAATTTGGTATGGAGGTATAACTCCAGGTCTATTTTCATGAGTTCGCGAACCAGCATGATCGGGTTGTAGGGACGGGGTTTTATGGGGGCTTCAAAGGGGTAAAAAATGGGTTTTTGGCATTTTTGGACCTCAAATTTTAATATTCAAAAATTTTAACTAAAACCATTTAAAAGAGCTCAAAAAAACATGCAATTTAGTATTTTGAATTTTTAACTTAGCTCGAAACAGATAACGGAGAAAAGCTAAAAACAGGTTTCCCATGTTAATCTTATGGGAAATCAATAAAATTCTGTATCTCACTTATTTATTTACATAACTTGGTATAATTTGGTATGTACCTTCACTAGGTAGGGTTTAACTGATATTTGCTTACAACACCCATATGGCAGCAAACTTACATACTCACCCCCATGGGGTTTATGGGGAAAATTATAAAAGTGCCGAATATTGATACAATTTTATATTTACCTTACCTAATCATTATATTTCCTAACTACTAACATTTTCTAACAATATCTCATGGCAGCAAACCTACATACTCATTCCTATAGTGTTTATAGGGTAAATACAAAATCTCAAATTCCTAAGGAAATTCGCTGAGTACGCAGGTCTGCTGCGACGGGGGTATTTTAAAATTATTTTCTCTAAAATTAGATATTTTTTCTAGGAAACGTATTATCTAGTTTGTGATAGGGTGAGGTGCTTGGCCATCCCATGTACAATTTTAATCAGTTTTATTAGGTTTTATTAATTTTATCACTATGACAATTTGTACAACTTGCACTTGACTGGGATAACTTTTTGTTGAATCATTTGACAAACCACAGTGTAATAATATATTTTATATGTGGTAGCTGCATGCTATGGATCTGATGAAGTTCTAAGGAACGAAACATATCGTCTTTTGACAACCAGTGATTAGACAAGGTAATTTTATTTCATTATTATTTTTTCCATGGTAATTTATGTTTTATACATATTATAACATACTCCATTCACATTTACATCTAACAGGGGAAATTTGATTTGGTTACCCCAGAGTATAACTAGGGTGGCATATGATTAACGAGAATCGACAGTTTGATCAGTAATTCCCGTGTTAAAAGAAAAGTTGGTTGATTTTCACGTTTGTTTACCCAGCCTTACATATTTCCCACTTCTCTAGTCTTATGGTGGGGGGGGGGGGGGGGGAGATGAGGTGGTGGGAGGCAGGACGTACTAAAAACCAACAGCGGGACAGTTTTGAAAGATGCGAAACGCGTGCTTACAAATTAGGGACTGCGGTTCCCACGACGGACACCGGAAGAAGATGAGACAGGAGCAGGAGCAGGCATTGCAGATTCACTGACTCATGGGACTGTGATGTCAAACGCCTCACCGCACTGCGCATAACGGAACTGGAAATAAATGTTTCCTACCACTGCATGCATGGAAATAATCACATTGCCACATCTGTAAACCCTACTTAAAGCAGTTCATTTCCGGTTTCCGTTTCTATAGTATTAAATATTATTTCACCATGTCTATAGTTTAAATAAATAATAAAAAAAAAAAAAAAAAACACACAGTATATGTTTATTGTGTTAACCTCCTATATTATACGAGCAATGACTGAAGGGATGTGTGTTCCACGATCTCGAAATCTAGCGGGTAGATTTTGCTTAGAATTTGCATTTAAGAGTGTTTTCGCCCAAAAATAAGTTTAGAAACAGCCTCAATCCCAGAAAAAATCGAATTGGGTCTAAATTTAAGTCTAAAAATCGTAATTTTTAACATTGGTCTTATGGGTTGCTATTTTTGACATTTTTATAACGAAATAACAACTAAAAGTAAACAAAAATAAAGGAATATTAATTTAAAGCAGTTTTTAACAGCTGTTATCTTTGAAGAGTCTGGTGTGGATTTAATCGCTTGATTACCATGACACTATAATAACAAAAGTGAATTAAAACTAACGAGCTAGGCTCGGTTAACCTGGTACTGTTATTTAATGTGTCATACCTAAGTTGTTTTTTCTGTGACCTTTCACTGTTTTACATTTTGGATTTATTGATGCATATTAAACAATGTTCACATAAAAGCGCTAATTAGTTTTGTTTATTAACACGTTTACAAAAATATCTGCTTAGTTTCAATAATGTAACTGTAGCTTGACTAAATAAAATGATTTTTATTGTTTGTTTTTTTTATAATTTTTTAGTTGTGTTCTTTTTTGTGTTCTCAAACTCAATTTCATATACTGTGGTTCTTAGTAGGCACACCAAATACTAAAAATTATCAATTTCATTGTTAGTATTATTAAATTATCTCTACTATTTGTATCTAATATCAATGCTGCCGAGCAGCACGGGTTTCCTAGTTACTCATAAATTTGAACATTTTTAAATTGCGTTTAGCGTTTACTGTAAGATTTACCGTATGTTGCAAAAACTCTCCATCATTTGAAATTTTTTTAAGTATTACAAAATTATAAATTGGGACAAATCAGTCGGTAAAAGTTAAGATTACCTTGTTGAAAGGGTTGAATTTAAGGTTAAGGTAAGGGTAGGTAAGTATTTTATGTATAAGGAATTAGTATTTTAATACTAAGGTGAAGTGTAAAGTTTTCAGGTCAAATGTGAAAAAGTATACCTTGGGTTTGAAGGGTTTAATACTTGAGGGTGGGGCTTGATAAAACACATCATATAGTCTACGTAGCTTTCTCTTTATCAGCCAAAAATATATATTATAGGTTATTGACCTAGATAAACAAACTTGGCAACAATTACTATAGAACTCAATTTCGATCGATACAACCACCATAGCTAGAACATCGCATAATACAGAATGGCTAATGATGGAATAAACTTCATTATTAATAAATTATTAGTGTTGAATTTATTAAATATAAATTTTATTTAATTTTATTAAATTTTATAACATTTTATTAAATATATAACGTTATTATGTGTCAACATCTTATCTAGGCCTACTGTATATTTGTCGAATACCACTCACTCACGTATCAGAGAATCTCCAAAACTATAAGGCCTAGAGGGTTAAAACTTGGCATGGACATTCATCTTTGAAACGGTTTTGAAAAATTCCATCAGGGCACCGCCCCACACGACTTCAAAATTTCGTTACAATGTTATTCTTATGGGGGATTTTTAATATAAATCAAGGCAACAACGAATCAAAACTATAGAGCATGCAGGATTGAAATTTTGTTTAGACGTTCTTTTTTACCCATTGGTGCTCACTAAGAAACGGTTTTATGAAATTCCTTCAGGACTCCGCCCCACACCACTTCAAAATTTCGTTACAATGTTATTCTTATGGTGAATTTAAAATACGAACTTAGGAAACAACGAATCTCCAAAACTATAGGACCTACAGGGTTGAAATTTGGCATGGAAGTTCCTCTTTGCCTATAGGTGCTCACTAAGAAACGGTTTTGCGAAATTCCTTCAGGGCTCCGCCCCACACGACTTCAAAGATTTGATGTAATTACTGTTGAAGATTCAAAGATATCAGCTATTAGTGAAATAATAAATTTAAGAGACGACATCGCCATATGACAATGTTTTATCTCTTTGTAAACAATTTAGATGGTGTAAAATGTTTATTGGTTAAGTTAATACAATAAAAGTTGATGACGAACCTTGAACTGTTAAACTTACAGTGCTCTCATGATTGGTCCTGTCTTTTGCCTGCATTATCCTTTGCTATGAAAGGGTCTATCGCAGATTGCCGCAGTATACGAGCCAAAATCGTCAAACATGCCACTGATAACTGGGACAGGACGATGCACGTTAATTTAATGACAAGAGAGTGTCTGCCTTATCAAAACAGAAGGAAATATGTAGGCCTATCTACGACGTCGAGCTCTTATATCTATTGAATTTCATTTGAGTTAAAAATTACGGCCGATATCAACAATGACAATTTGAAGTGTCTATTAATAAAACTATTAACTGGCAATACATGGACAAGCAGTGGATATAAAAAGTTTCAAGTTTACAGGTGAAATAACCCAGGGTCAACAACGAATCTGAAAAAAAACCAGACGACCTAAGGTATTGATAGTTGGCATGGAAGATCCACTTTGCCCATAGGTGCTGACTACAAGATGTTTTTGGAAAGCTATTTTTAGGGCTCCGCCCCACAGGACTTCAATATACGTTCGGGCCTATGGCGTTAAAAATTTGGCGTGGACGCTTTCGTTGTTCGTAGGTGCTCACCAAGAAACACTTTTGCACAATTCCTTCAGTGCTCTGCCCCACAGGCTTTTGAAATTGCAATATATTTAATGTTATTCTTATACCCAATTCAAATACAAATTTAGGAAATGACGCATCTCTTAAAATATAGGCAATGCGGGGTTGAAAATTAAAGCCCTTTGTCCATAGGTGCTTAATAAAAACTGTTTGCACGTTTCTTTTAGGGACAACAAAGAACCTCAAAATTACAATAGAGCTCAAGGAGTTGAAATTTGGCAAGGACTCCTTTTTTGCTAATAGATTTTTTTAATAAGAAAAGTTTTTTCAAATAATTTTTTGAACTTTAGGGCTCCGCTCCACTGGACTAAAAAATATTCTATGATCTGCTGGATTGAAACTTTACATCTTACATGGTCGTTCCTCTTTGCTCATCATAGGTACATACTAAGAAATGATTTTACAAATATAGTTTTTGAAATCCTTTAGGGCTCCACCCCACAGGGCTTCAAAATTACTATGTTGATTCATCCTTGTGGCCAATTTCAAATGCGAATCAAGGAAACAACGGATCTCAGAAACTATAGGACCATATAGACTTTGTAGTCTGCGTTCCTTTATCTCATTGGTGCGCACTATGGAACAGTTTTGCAAATTTCCATTAGGGTTCCGCCCCACAGAATATAAACATTGCCATAAATCCTACGGGATTGAAATTAATCGTGGATGTTCCTCTTTGTTAATAGGTACTCCCTAATAAAAAGCTTTGTAAATATAGTTTTTGAAGTTCTTTAAGGCTCTCACTGGACTTAAAAATTACTCTAGAGCCCATACGGAGTTGAAATGTGACATGAACGTTCCCCTTTACTCAAAGGTGGCTCATTAAGCTAATGTTTTGCATAATTCCTTCAGGGCTCCGCCTACACTACATCAATGTTTCAATGGAATTTGAAAAATATTCAGTTGCTCTTTAAAGAGATTTTATTATCTAAAAAATAAACTCAATCACGGGCGAAGCCGTGACGGGCAACAGCTAGTTATGTATAACCGGGACGTTTTAAATGTATCATCATTTAATGCATCGTCCTACGAACTCTCCATTACATACTACTCATTACATCCACTACTACTCCATTACATACGAACTCTCCATTACGAACTATTGTACTCGTATTTAGCTCCAGTTTCTGACGAAAAATTTGATGGTGATTGCTGGACGCGCCGGTGCCCGCCTGTGCCGGACAGTTCAGGAGCTGCCGGGCCAACGGGTTCCCTGCTTATCATTTGAGGACTCTTAGTATCGTAACGATAAAATATGGTCTTAAAAAATGCCTTAGTTTTACTTAGTTACTCAAAGATTATTTTTACCATTTGCCACATGAAATCAAAGTCTCATATCGGCTCTTTGTTAAATAACACAGTTTGAAATGACAACCACCCCCTACAGCAGAACCGTGATCCACATCCTGCGACTGTTAGTTAGCTTCTCACCCCCGTATGACCCCGCCACCGCCGCCCCAACCCCGGGCGACGGATGAGCGTATGACCCCGTCCCCGCCCCGCGGAAGAGACTATCCCGGAAGGAAGGTGCGCCCCGTATGACCCGGAGGGCGCATGTGGCGCGCAAACATCTCCAGCATTTGCTCAAATTTGGAATCACTAAGGAAACAGGGGAGGCAGATTTGAAAGATACAAACATCCGGATGCGAGTGGCTTGGTGGTTTCAATGTGGAAACGCCATTTTCATTTTGAAGGGCGGTAGGATATTACACTATACACCCCGAATTCGGTGAGTTTGCTTCCGATGAACATCATAATTGTCAATAAATTTTGTAATACAGTACATTATTATGAATTACTTAAAATGAACACTATACAGTGTGTCGGCGGTCCACGAAATGTATTTAATGTATTTCGGATGTCCTAATGATAAACAATACAACTATTACATACTATAAACTAATATAAGTTGTTTAATCTGGGAAGTTTTAAACGTATAAATTACATGATTATAGAAGTGTACACACTGTACACAAACGAACAAGAGGAAACCCATGTAATCGTTACATAGTGCCAGGTATTTAAAGACCCAGGTTTGGTAGAGTTGACCTGTTTCTGAGCCAGAAACTGTTTGGATTAAGGAAATTATCCTTAATTTTTTTTATAAGAGGTCAAAGTTAAAATATCTAAGACTTTAAAGGCGTATTATTTTTATTTGGAATTTTATTAGACTTTAAGTAAAAATTTTATTTTGAATAATTTTTGTAATCAGGATAATTTAAAAACATTAAAAAGTTATAGGCCTACTATAGTTATTTCATATTAATTTTGTTAGAAAAATGGGCAAATATTTTAGCAGATTTTTCAACAATCACAATAGTTGCAATGATTTCCGTAGTAACAAATTCAATTTTGGCTGTTAACCCACAAAACTGCTGCTTTATCTTAAAGAGTGCTGAAATAACGGTTAGTGTATAAAAAACCTATGCCCCAAAGGAGATAAATAAATCAGTCAAGTCGAATACACAAAGTTGAAATTCTGTGACGAAAACAGGTAAAACAATATTAAGGCGTTCCGGGAGAGTTTCACAGAGTATTAATTAATTAGGGAAAGGCCAGAAAAGACTCTCCTTTACATTCACTTCGTTTAGGAAGACCCTTACTCGACATAAATATTTATTTTAGTTCATGGAAACATTTTTCAGCAAATTTAAGCTGCGACCTCAGAACACACTGCCAGCTAGTTTTATAATTATGACATCATGAGGATATAATATATTTTAACTACAACTAGTGGCTTGTAGGGGCAAAGGCCCCTAAAAATAAAAATTGTGATCCAAAAATAAATTTCAATTCACCACATCCTAGTGAGTATAACAGTATATCTTCTCAAGATGTAACGTGAATTTACATGTTAACATTTTTTAAAAAAAACATTGCCAATTCTTGACGAAACATTTTGGCGGTATCAAAACAGTAATTTACCAATAATTTTCCCTTTTTTAAAATACAGTAGTCTATTTTGTAAGAAAAAGAAAAAAATATTGCACTGTTATATTACCGGACGCAGTAAAAATAGTTTTAACCTTAAACATTTTCATAATGAGTATGTAACTCAAGTAAATAAAATAGTTCAATACAACATTAATACTGTACACTCCTTCATCCTGGACTCTTTTGCCCCCATCCCCCACAATTGCCGTGTCCCCCTTGCCTCCCCGTGCCGCCGTTCACCTCTCGTAACCGTTGTTTCCTGTACCCCTTGTGCCCCTGGTGCCCGAGGAACCCTCATGTTCCCGTACCACTTTTCCCCCACATGCTCCTGTGCCTCCCATTCGCCCGTGCCCACATGCCTGCAGTGCTTTCCTGTTGCCCTCCATGCCCTCTATGTTTCTCATTCCTCCCCATTCCCGTGCTACCGTCGTCTATAGTACCGCTTGTGCCCCCGCACCACCACCACCACGTGTCCTCGTGCATCCCCATGCCTCCCCAAAGTGCCCCCTATGTCCAAACACTCCCGTACCCTCCATACTCCCCTGTCCCCATGCCCCCATACACCCGTGCAACATGCCCCATGCCACCATTCTCCCTCTTGCCCCATCTATCTCCATGCATCCACCTACGACCCTAAGCAGTGCCACCGACTCCCCTCGTGCTCCCTATATCCCAGCACCCACGGTGCTCCCCTGCCTACTTGGCCACCGTTCTTCCCCGTGGTCCCCATGCCCTCTATGTTCCCCCAAGCCTCCCCGTGTCCCCATATCCATCTGCCTCCCATGCCTCATGCCACCAACGCCCCTAGTGCCCATTGGGCCTTCCCAACCCTGCACTGTCACGTGCCCCCGGGCACCCTATGTTTTCGTATCCCCATGCCCATCTACCCCTTTTTTCACCGACGCCCCTAGTGCTCCTTGTGCCCCCGCAACACCGCCGTCACGTGCCACAGTGCCTCCCCGTGCCTCCCAGAGTGCCCCCGCCCCCTATGCCCCCATACCCTCCATTCTTTCATGTCCTCATGCTCGCCGTTCCTCCCCTTGCTATGTTGCCCATGCCTCCACCGTGCCCCTTATGCCCCCTCTGTCACCAGTGCCACCGACACCCCTCGTGCCCTTCGTGCCCCCATATCCCCGAACCCCCTGTACTCCCCATGGTCCCATGCTGTCATCCCCACGCCGTTCCTTCCCGTACCTCCGTGCCCTCCTGTGCCCCCAACATTTACCCTAATTCCCCCATGTCTCCCCCGTGCCCCCATGCCCCCTTACCCTCCATGCCACCGACGTCCCTCTTACTTTTATTGTACTCTATTTTGTATGTTCGTCAATGAAGTAGAACACTAATTGATACATTGTTAGTTTTAGTACAGTATCACACAAAGTAGATGGAGTTTTTCAAAACCTCAGGCTATTCTTATGGAAAACGTTTTACGATATTTCTCAGTTACTTGCAACTTTATGGCTAAGCTTATAATTTTCCCTCCTGCATGAGACCGAATCCTTTAATTGGAACCATCTTCCTGCAATTTGTCGAACGCTCAAAATTTTGCGAAAAAAATTCGCTGTAGATTGCTTCTCTGGGTGTGAATTGTTTTCATCTTCACTCAAAGTTATCATCTGTGTCCCGTTTGAAAATTAAACCATAACACATGTTTTAATGTACACAAAGCAAACGTTTATCGAATCCCCATGCTATTCTTATGGAGGACGTTTTCTGTGATTTCTCATTTCTTGCTAACATTATGGACACGCCAATAGTTTTCCCTCGTGTATGGGACCGAGATCTTTAATTTGAGACCCCTCCCATCATTCTGCGATTTTTATAACGCTCACAATTTTGCTCAAGAAATATCGCTTACAGAATTATATATGAGGCGCTGAACTCCAAAGTAGCTTAACCACCAAAAAGTAGGAACTGAGAAAATGGCGTTTGAAGCAAAACATGAACTACCATACTTTCACAGTTCCCATATTGCTTGTTTATGTAATAATGATTTATGTTATATCAACAGAGGGAACAATATTGATTCCATTTCTTTAATGGTTTTAGCCTTAAAATGCATATTTTGGAAATAAAATGGCGCTTGGCTTACTTTGGCATTACCCATTTTTCAGTTTGATGTTGCATGCATCATAAATTATAGGTGCATAGGTTACTTTGGCACAATTTGATTTATTTTGATTATAAAATAAATTTTTTGAATAAGTTTATATAAAGTCAATTAATTCAAAGTATTATAAGGTCTATATTGTCTAAAAAGTATTTTCGTTACAATTCACTTCAATATATGGCCGTTAAATCGTAAAAACAGTGCTTGTGGCCCTTAGGTCATTGTGGCACTCAAAGGAACATTTTATTTGTGTACTTATAGGGAGCTAAGCGACAACTAATACATTCAAAGCTCGGTACAAAATTCACAGATTCATAATACAAAAGGGAATAAGTGTGTTAATAGAAAGTTTATGTTTCAAAGCTTATATTTTTTCAAAGAAAATGCATTTAAAATATGAAACAGGAAGTCGTGTGATGTTGCCTTTTCAAAAACATTCAAAGGAGCGCTTAAATCATTTTCATTTTTTTGGGATATGCCATCAGTCTTGCTATCGGTAACATCTGAAAAAAAAAAACAATAATATTAATTTAATTAAAAAAGAAACATAATTTTTTTACATGAGGGAAATTTAAACTAGACCTATAACAAGATTTACCATAGTTTGCCGATTTTATTACAAATTAAAACCATTATTTTATAATTTACTTTTCCTTAAATTTTGGGTCTAGATTCCTAATACAGCAGACAAAAAACATGGTTCTCTTTCTCTCAACTGAGGCTGCATTCCAACTACAGTACTTTATATTTATTTAAATAGCGTAGATATTATTTATTTATTTTTGTACAGAGTAAAAAAGATACAGTATACACATTGATGTTAACGAAAACAAAAACATACTTCGCTTACATAATGTGAGATTAAACTGTGCCACAGTAGTCCAACCACCAAATTGTAGCGTAAGCGCCGCCGTAGGCAAAAGTTATATTGCCAAAGTAGCCTAACCTCCGTCGAAATGGATTTAGGCGATATTTTATTATTTTACATTGTTAAAAACATTGTACTATATGAACATAAATTCTAAAGATATGGCACAATACATTTGAGCAATTGAATAACGTTAATTAACGTAAATATAAAGTATAAAAGGAGAAAAATGTGCCTGAGAGCTCTCATTAATAGCTACATTTTAAAGCCGTTTAATCAAATTTAACTGTACTTTATGGACAATAATTTGGTATTGCAAGGTAAAATGTGATTATTACTTTTCACTTTTTTATCTTTATTGATAATATAAATTACCTAAGTACGATATATAACCAATCTTCTAAACCATTACACGTAACCTTAAAAAATTAACACCTCATAAAAACTATGATTATTTTGTAACTGGGGCTTACCTGCAGATAAATCTCCTTTTGTAGCTGAAGAACAACAGTAGTGGGAAAAAGCCACTCCTGGCACAGATCAGCTGCCCCCGAGCCACGTGCCGTGGCAGCTGGTGCCAGCTGCCATGTCACATAGCTTCCGGTCGGGGTTAGAGGGTATATATGAGATGCTGTAGTTATATGTTATGCCATATAGGTTGGGGTGGAGATGGCGATAGTGTTGGCGTTAGGGTGAAGTGAATTTGAGCATAAAATTAAAAGTTAGTTCAAAATTGAAATTCGTCGGTGTTGACGAAACTCTAACAGTTGAAGAAAAATTAAGAGTTAGTTGAAAATTGAAATTCAAACTTATAACTGAGATGTGGAAAATATGTGAAGGTCATCCAGAGTAAGTTTTAAAAAATTCTATCCAACTATCACCAGAAATAGTTTTAAGTTGAAGTAGTTGGTGATAGCGGGATAATTGATTCGTGCCATGGGAGAGGTGTTTCTCGTTTGAAAGTTGGCGATCGAATGAGAAGCGCCGCCTAGGGAGAGGGCTTATAAAATGCCAACCTTCCCCCCCCCACCCCTTCCCCCACTCCTTTAGACCAATAACCGGTCGCCGACTCTATGTGGTGAAACTGAACTAGACATGGCGGCCGCCATGGATAATTCTAACCTCAAATCTTAGCTCAGCTGTAGAGAATAGAGGAGTATAAAGTAGGAATTGTGGTGAGAGCACTTATATAAGGAATAGTGGGGGTAAAATAAAAAAACTTGTTGAACACAGTCGATAGGTGTAACAAGTTCAAAATTGTTGAAGTGTAACATATAACGCAAGATGTCATGAATAATACTATCATCAACATTAACCAGTGAAGTTGTTGAAGAGTATAATGGGTTAAAACTGTACCGCTTTCTTACTTTACTTAAATTAGTTTTAGACTTTGAAACTGAAAGTTTAGAATTATTTTGTAATATGTGTTGTGTTCGCAACAGTTTCAATTTTAAACTCTGAGCAACCATTACAGGAGGTGTGTTATATGTTGAAGTCAAAAGAAGACTGAGAAATAAAATATGTTATAAAGAGATAAATGAAACAGAATGTCATGTACTAACAAAATAGAGTTATAGGTTAGAATTAACTAAACAATATGTAGTAATGAAACACTATGTGGTAAGGTTAGAAGTAAATGAACATAAATAATGTAGTAGCTATAACGATGCAATCAACATGAAAGCCAGTAAGTTAATGGTCGCAGCGCAAATGAGCAGTCTAGTTTTATAGCCTAGCAGCGGCCCACTTCCCTGGGCAGATGCCCGAGCCAACTACCTGGTTTTTATAGTGGAGCAATTACTCCGGGCAGCTGCCGCTGATGACCGACTTTCACCTGAGTAGTAGGGGGTTTTGGGGCAATGACCGGAAAGGTCAATGACCCCCCCCCCCCGAAAAAATGGAGCCCCCCCCCCCGAAAAAATGGAGCCCCCCCCTTCCCCCACTCCTTCCCCCACTCCTCTGGGTCAATGGCCGGTCACTACCTTTCCCTACTCCTTCTAGGCCAATGACCGGTCACCACCGGTTGCTGACTCTATGTGGTGAAACCAGACTAAACATGGCAGCTGCCATGGATAATTCTAACCTCAAACCTGCTGCGCATGCAACGAGTTCTCCGGATCGGAATCAGTCTATGCTATGCGCATGCGCCTAGTCCTGTATTACTCACTTTAGCGCTACTGCACATGGATAATTCTAACCTCAAACCTTGGTTTTGTGTTGTTGCGCATGTGCCGCTCCCCACTCCTTTGCCTTCCTTTTACACTGCTGCTAACTGGACTGGATTGAACACTGTACTGGAGTGAAACAACTTCCCCCACTACTCGAGAATCCGAGGAGCAATACGAGTCTGATTTTAGCGTCAGTCGTCAACAAACTTTCATAGCGAAAGGTTGTTGGCGACTCAGCAAGAGGTTTCAAATATATAGTAGGCCTATATATATTTGAACTTCTTATACTACGTTGCGTTTTTTAATGCAATGTGGTATGTGTGTGTGTGTGTGTGTGTGTGTGTGTGTGTGTGTGTGTGTGTGTGTGTGTGTTTAGTTGTATTTAATTTAAGAAATAAATTGCGCATTGCGATGTTAGTTTTAAGTTTGGTTTAGCATTAAGGTGTATTAATTTTTAAGAGGTTTTTAGCATTAAGGTGTATTAATTTTTAAGAGGTTTTTAGCATTAAGGTGTATTAATTTTAAGAATAATGATGGTATTTGGTTGTGTTGAATTATTTGGTTTTTTAATAATGATGTGTTGTTAGTTTTAAGTGTTGCTAATACTAATTAATGTTGTTTTGCCTTACAGCTAGATGTTAGGGGGTAGATTAAATGTAAATTCAGAAGTTCGGTTGAACTTCACTTAGAAGGGGTGGGACATCCGCAAAATGCGGACTAGGTTTTTGCATTTTGTTTAGGAATATAATGGGTGGGATTAGTTTGGGTGGGGTTAGAGTTGCGTTTCTGCATTAACTGTTCCAGTTTCCCTGAAATTAATGGTTACGCTTTGATGCGGACGGGAAGTTACGCTTTGATGCGGACGGCCCAGGGACCTCCCTTGCAGAACGTAACTAGTGGGTTGGGAGTGGGAACCGTTAGGCAAACAGGGTGGTGGGAACAGTATTACTGTTCCCATCACCTTGGATCATTATAAATCTTTAATGACCTTGACCCACTTTTGGAAGGGTCAATGACCCCCCCCTCCCCCCCCCCCCCGAAAAAATGGAGTCGATCCCCCCCCCGAAAAAATGGAGTCGATTCCCCCCCCCCCTTCTCCCACTCCTACCCCCACTCCTTCCCCCACTACTCCGGGTGAACGACCGGTCATGACCTGAAAAATTAAAATGGTTATAACTTGATAACGGATTGACGGATTTGGACAAGCGATACATCATTGAAAAAGTCTATGTAAGACAAACATTTTGGTAAAAGAAGAATTTGGTTATTTTATTTTAGTCAAAAGTTATGCGAATTATTTTAAATAAATACCTTCTCTTTTCCCCTTTTCCCCCACCTCCCAGGTCAATAATCAGTCTCGGCCAGCTGCTACCCCTCTCATTTGCATATTGTTATAAAAGACGCACCGACTGCGGCTAACATTTCATTCTGATTCCAGACGTTACGCTGCGAACTTGGAGCCACAACCATGTCATCTCTGCCAACTACAACTTCTACTTTAACTTCTACTTCTACTTCAACTTCTACTACGGCTGTTACTGCACCTAAGAAAACTCTTCGTCTGAAAAATCCTCCTGACTGGTACAAGAAGCAACTTGGATCCCAACCTTCAACTTCTGGAGCTATTCTTCCGCCAACCAACACTTCTAGACTTCGCAGTATTTTTTCACCACCTTCACCTTCGCCTTCAAACGACTCCGCACCACCATCAACTATGATGCCGCCACCGCAGAAGCCAGTTCCCCGTCTTAATACCCCTTCAATTGAAACTATTGTTCATCGCCTTAGTACACCCTATCATCCCACTATCACCATTGCCTCCTACCCCACCACTTACTATGCCTGAAGACCACACATATCATAAAACTAAATCCACTAAGCCTATTCCCAAACCTGCTCCTAAGCCTGCTCCTTCAGAGCAATTTCAATTATTACAAGAAGAGCGTCGTAGGGCATTTAGCCGTGCCACTACTTGCCCTGAAGTGCTCACTAGGGGAATTAAGAAAGGATCAGCTTGTGGTAGGAAATGTGTTAAAAACGAAAGTTTTGGCCATGTACATGTCGTAAAACACCTTTCTGAACCACAACTGACAGAAACCCCCACTATTGAATACCAATCCAAAATTATTGGTGTGAAAGGAAATAGGCTTAAGAGAGGTTGTGTTTATTTTTTTGAAAGTGTTATTGACAATAAACACATTTTGGCAAGTTGTAACGGCGAAAAATATAATATTAAAGTAATTGAATCCTTGCGCAAAGAGAAATCTGTTTATGAGTTAGACTCTAAAGACTATCTCCTCAGACACAAAGTGGATGGTATTACAAGGTGGGGGCGTAGAAAGTAAATTCACATAGTTTTTTTCCAAATTGTTGCTTAAAAAATAATGGGGGAGAAACACAATGCGTTATAGCGTTGTGTTTCTCCCCCATTATTTTTTAATACTCTAAGTCTTGTGACCTACTAACCTACTTCCATCCGAGTAGTAAGAAAAGTACTTCCCCCCCCACTCCTTTGGGTGGATGTCTGGTCACGGTCAGCTCTTACCCCTCATTTGCATACTATTATAAAAGCGGAGCGAGCGTTGGTCACTCCTTCATTTTGCTTCTACACGCCGCTCCTGTCGTTTCGTCTCTGCTGTTTACAATATTTCTTGCTTCAAAATGCCTCCTCATCTGAATGAAAATTTTAATTCTTCTGAAATTTCTGATGTTTTTGAACAATCTGAAGACACTTTAAGTAACAACAGTGAAAGTGAAGATGATGAGGACGATGATGATTATACTGTTGAACTTAGTGAAGAACGTAAAGTTATAGCAATTGATCCACAATTTCCATTTGATACAATAGAAAAGTTTATGGCTGAAGCTAATAAATGGTTGGACTCAGGATGTTACGTACGAATTGACTCTTTTATATTGTATGGTGATAGTCATTCTTTCCTTGTCACACCAAATGATAGAGACCGCATGTTGCAGTGGGCACAATCTATGATGGAGTGCTATGAACAAGGTGTGGACACTGGCGGCTATTTTCTTGCACAACTAGTGTAATAACAAAATTACCCTTCCCCCACCCTACACCCTATCCCTTTCAAATTCTATAAAGAAGGGGGAAAGGAGTGGGAATTATAAAATGGTGGGGGAATGTGTATAAATGCAGGTTGTTTGAAGAGACTTTTATTATTGTGGCTTTAGCAGAAACAACATGGAGTTTAAATCTTCAGCAAAAATAAGGAACAACATAATAAAGAGAGAAATTCGCAAGAAAGAAAAGATTGAACTTATAAAATTACAACTTATAATACCTTCTATTGAAATTGGATGTAGCAAAATAAAGACTTTGGTGAAAACTAACGAATATTTGTTACAATTGCTAAAAACAATCGAAGAATTGAAAAGCAAGAATGGACATTCTACATAGTAAAATTTGAACATTTTAATATAAATAAGTAAACCCAAAAAAGTAGATGTAGAATAGAGAGCGAGGAATAGATCACTTTGTGGTAATGGACTAACATGCCACTTAGTGCTCTATTCCTCGTTCTCGCGTTAAATTGGATTACCTTGACCTATTTGTTCGACTGTTAGAATTTGGTTAACACTGTTGAATTTCAGTTTTGAACTAACGTTTATTTTTGTTCAACTGTTAGAGTTTTTTAATACTGTGGAATTTTAGTTTTAAACTAACTTTTAATTTATGCGAATTTTTAGTTCAACTCTAGTTAATTTATGCACAAATTTAGTTTAACCAAGTGTCTGTGCTCTAACCTTTTCTACCTAAAAGTAACTAGAATTAGTTGGGTGGGGGAAAGTTCGTTAAAGCTCGAATATAAAGAAGTATATACTAAAACTCCAATGGGAATAAAGAGCACAAATGAACAATTAGTTTGTAGACGGTTAATATTTTTGTTCAAAACGTTTGATTTCTTTGGATAGTGAAGAAGATGAAATAGTGGTGGGGAACCGTTATAAAAGGAGGAACATGAGAGCCCATTTCATTTCTTGGCGAAATTTCGAAGAGTAAACATCTCAACATGTATAGTTGTGATAAATGTTCGGAATCGTTTCACGATGAAATTCTATTAGACTGTCATAAAGAACTAATTCACAACAACCCAGAAGAAAAACAAGAACAACAAGAACAAGAACAAGAACAAGAACAACAAGAAGAACAAGAAGAACAAGATGAACAAGATGAAATAACAGCAACATCTTCAACTACTTTACCGAATCTACAAGTATTTGCATTACCTGGTAAAGTAGTAATGCATCATA
Source organism: Neoaliturus tenellus (assembly GCA_030545055.2). Taxonomy (NCBI): domain Eukaryota; kingdom Metazoa; phylum Arthropoda; class Insecta; order Hemiptera; family Cicadellidae; genus Neoaliturus; species Neoaliturus tenellus. The sequence continues at coordinate 131,153,769 of CM061532.1, forward strand.
AGATTCAAAATGAAAACTTGAAGCTAGAAGAATTTATTAGAGAAGCAAAACCAATCATAAGTAAAACTTTAAAAGAAGAATTGAAAAGATTAAACTTTCTTAAATTTGGTTTACTACTAGAAGCTATGTTTATAAATGTACAAGAAGAATTATCACCAAGAGGATTCATAACAAAAAACCAAACTATCATGGAAAGTTCAGACATTGATTCAATAGTTGAGAACTGTATAGAAGAAATATTAACCAAAATTCAGGAACACGAAGGAAGATGATCTGGATGGAGTCTTACAAGTATTGAAGGATTAGATATAAGGGTTCACAAACATGGATATGGACTAATGGGATCTAGTTACATTCCTCTGCCAAAAAGAATTGAAGATACAAAATCTTGTATTAATGTCAAGAATGAAGATAACGAATGTTTTCGCTATGCGATAACATCAAAATTTGTATTACGAAATGCACATAGACCCAACCAAGAATATGAAAATGAAAGACACAGGTACAATTTTCAAGGAATAACATACCCTGTTTCTGTAAAAGATATATCAAGATTTGAGAAGAAAAATCCTGGCACGTCTATTAATGTTTTTGCATTAGATAGTTCAAACAAAGTGTATCCTTTACGTGTGGCAAAAGAAGAGCTACCAGATCATACGGATCTACTATTACTAACAAGAGGTGATGTGTCTCACTATGTGTACATAAAAAAATTCGACTCTCTTGTTAACAAGCAGCTTTCTAAAGATCGACACAGAAAGTTAATTTGTAAGAGATGTTTTAATTTTAAACGAGATGGAGTACATGGAAGAGAATGGCTACAAGAGCACAAAAGGTTATGTAACAATAATTATGAAGCAAAGATTAATTTACCTTCGGAAAGCAAAGCATTTGTTACATTTGAAAAGGTTCATCATCAATACCGTATCCCTCTAGTTGTGTATGCAGACTTTGAATCAACACTTGTTCCTGTTGAAGATGAAAATTATGAAGCTCAAAAAAGTGTCAAGTATCAAATGCACAAACCAAACAGTTTTTGTTTAATGGTCAAATCAACATTATCAGAAGAACATTTAAACAGATATGGATTAACTTCAGAACCTTTAGTATATCGTGGTGAAAATGCGGAAAAAATATTTCTTGATCACTTATATTCAATAGCTGGAAATATGCAAAGATTATATACAAATATTGTACCAATGAAACCGATGGACGAAGAAGAAGAAATTCAACATGAAAATGCAACTCGCTGTTTCTTGTGCAAAAATGATTTTACTATTGAGAATTATAAAGTTAAAGATCATGACCACCTCACAGGTTATTATAGGGGTGCTGCTTGTAATAAATGCAACTTGAGCTATCGTTTACCACTATTTATTCCTGTGGTTCTGAATAACCTCAGCGGGTATGATGCTCATTTTATAATACATGAATTAGGAAGAGACAACGGTTCAATAGATGTGTTGGCTGAAACTTCAGAAAAATTCATAAGTTTTTCCAAAACAGTTGGAAACGTCAAACTAAGATTCTTGGATTCCTACCGATTTATGCCGTCGAGTTTGTCCAAACTTTCTGAAAATTTAAGGAAACAAGATTTTGTCGAAACAAAGAAGATTGTAAATAGCGACAAACTGGATCTGGTACTTCGGAAAGGTGTTTTCCCATATGATTACATAGACAGTTTAGAAAAATTCAATGAAACATCACTTCCAGCAAAAGAAGAATTCAAAAGTAAACTTTACGACATGGATATATCTCAAGAGGACTATGATCATGCATGTAGAGTATGGAACGAATTAGGATTTAGAACATTGGGAGAATATTCAGATTTTTATGTTAAATTAGATGTAACTTTACTATGTGATATAATGGAAGAATTTAGAAATACGTGTTTTGCAGCATATGGATTGGACCCTCTTCATTCATACACTTCACCTGGACTAGCATGGCAAGCCATGTTGAAAGAAACAAATTGTAAATTACAACTTCTTACTGATGTAGATATGGTTTTGATGTTAGAATCAGGAGTTCGAGGGGGATTGACACAAAGTGTAACCAGACATGTTAAGGCGAATAACAAGTATCTGCCCGATTATGATGCATCAAAACCAACAACATTCCTAGGTTATTTCGATGCAAATAACTTATACGGATGGGCAATGTCAAATCCCCTTCCATATGATAATTTTAAATGGATAGATCCAGAATCGATTGGAAACATTATGGATTTACCAAAGCATGGTGAAACTGGTTACATTTTTGATGTTGATTTTGAATATCCTGAACATCTTCACGATCATCATTACGATTTACCACTTCTTCCAAAGACTGAAATTTCCCCTACTGGAAGATGGCCGAAATTAATGATGACTTTAACCGACAAGTCTCGATATGTTGGACACTACTGGATGATACAACAAGCTTTAGACTTAGGATTGAGAATTACAAAAATTAATCGAGTACTACAATTTTCTCAATCTTGTTGGTTAAAACCTTACATCGACAACAACACAAGAAGAAGAGCCAACGCTACATCAAGTTTTCAAAAAGATTTTTTCAAATTAATGAATAATGCAATATTTGGCAAGACTTTGGAAAACAAAAGGAAACATAAGGATATCAAATTGGTAACTGATCCAGTAAAATTACAGAAATTGGTGCAACAACCAAACTTTGGTTCATCTGTAATTATTAATGAAAATCTAGTTGTTATTTCCATGAACAAGAAGTCAGTTGAAATGGATCGTCCTTTGTATCTTGGAATGTCAATCTTGGATATTTCAAAAACACATATGTACGAGTTTCATTATAAGAAGATGGTTAACTATTATGGAAGAGAGAACATTGGTATTGCATATATGGATACGGATGCACTAATTTACTGGATTAAAACAAATGACATGTATGAAGATCTACGCACCTTTATATATAAAGATGATTTCGACTTTTCCGATTATCCTAAGCATCATCCAAATTACGACTATGACAGAAACAAGAAAGTATTGGGAAAATTTAAAGATGAAACGAATAGTGTGCCAATGATGGAAATTGTAGCATTAATGTCCAAACTGTATTCGTTTCAACTGTACATAAATGAGAGGAACGAACATCAAGTCACGAAGAAGGCCAAAGGAATAAAAACTTCTTTTCTTAAGAAGAATGTACAGTTTGAACATTATAAAAGATGTTTGTTTGAAAATGTTGAAACAACTGCAACGTTTAACACTATTAGAAGTTATAATCATCAAATTTTTAGTGTCAAACAAACAAAGTGGGCATTAAGCTACAAAGATGACAAGCGCCATATTTTAGAAGATAAAATTAATACTTTACCATTCGGCCACTACTCTCTAAACCCTATCGACCAGTAAACCTATTCTTCGTCCTCTACCTTCTTCCTTTTTCCTTTCCGTAAAGAAGAGGGGACATGGCAAGCCCAATGCCATGTTCCCTCTTTTTTACACTAATATGAAATGGCCTTGACATATATTTAAACTATATAAATGAGAATAAACTATTCTATGGATCAGTATTTTTACATGCGGTGTACAAGCAACATCTGAAGATGGAAAGTGTGAAGGACAAGATTGTAAATGAACTACATAAACCAGCAAGAAGAAGATTTCCAAGAAGAAGTACAATCATTAAAGGAATGAATGATCTTTATCAAGCTGATCTCATTGAAATGATACCGCACAGTAAATTAAACAAAGGATTTAAATATATTTTAACAATTATAGACTGTTTTACTAAAATAGCTGACGCTTTACCATTGAAGGATAAGACTGGTAAAAGTGTTACAAAAGCTATGGAAACCACAATACAAAGAAATAAATTTAAAATTAAACATCTACAGACCGATGATGGAAAAGAATATTTTAATAAAGACTTTGGAGCTTTGATGAAGAAATATCAAATAAATCATTATTCTACAAATTCTGAAGTTAAAGCTTCAATAATTGAAAGATTCAATAGAACATTAAAAGGTGCGATGTATAAACAATTTTCAAAACGAGGATCATACGTGTGGTATGACATATTACCACAACTTATAAAAGAGTATAACAACAAATATCATCGTACCATTGGAATGAAACCTATCCAGGTAAATAGTGCTAATGCCAAAATTGTATTACAACGCATTAAAAATAATACAACACCGAAATTGGAAAAATTGCAACCAAAGAAGTTCAAGGTCAACGATAAAGTTCGTATAAGCAAATACAAAGGTGTATTTAGTAAAAGATATCTACCAAATTGGACTAATGAAGTATTTACAATTTATAAAGTGCAACCAAATATACCTGAAACCTATTTATTAAAGGATAACAAGGGTGAATTACTTCAAGGTGGATTCTACGGACACGAATTGTTGAAATCAACAGTTGGTGATGTATATCTTGTCGAGAAGATTTTACAAAGGAAAAAGGATATGGTTAAAGTCCGGTGGTTAGGGTTTGATAAAAGTGAAGACTCTTGGATTCCTTCAAAAGACTTAGTATAGTTGTTTAATAGCTCATTGTGTGTTTAACCTTTATACAAGATGGAGATTGTACAACAAAAAGATCGATTTAATATCAATAACATTGATGAATTGACAGTTGACAATGATAAGTTAAATCATGGAAAACATGGTGAATTACTACCAAATACGATAAGATGTCTAATAACTGGTCCTTCAAATTGTGGAAAAACTAATGTTGTTTTTAACCTTATAACTAATCCTAAAGGATTGCGTTTTAACAATATATATATTTTTTCAAAATCATTGCAACAACCAAAATATCAATTATTGGATAAAGTACTTGCAAGTGTACCTGAAGTAAATTTTTACACGTTTAATGCCAGTGAAACAATTATGCAACCAAATGAAGCAAAACCATTTTCTATTTTTATATTTGACGATGTTTCTTGTGAAAATCATGACACAATAAGGAATTATTTTGCTATGGGAAGACATCATAATATTGATAGCATTTACATTGGTCAAACATACAGTAAAATTCCAAAACAACTTATAAGAGACAATGCAAATATGTTGATCATCTTCAAGCAAGATGAAACAAATTTAAAGCATATATATAATGATCATGTAAATGCAGATATGCCATTTGAAAAATTTAAAGAGATGTGTGGCAAAGCATGGAATGAGAAATATAGCTTTCTCGTTATTATGAAGGAAGAAGATATTAAAAATGGTAGATATCATATTGGGTTGGATAAATTTGTATTTATGCGTTGAACTACCGATGCTACATCTAGTTACATGTTGAACTTCACAGTGTAAACATGGTGAATCAAGAAAAACTATTGAAAGAAATAAAATCACTGAGTGATTCTATTAGGATGAAGAATCGTGCATTGAGGATGGGTTTAAGTGAAAGAGAAGAATTTTTAGAGACTACATTTAAACCTATTACGGAACCTTTAAAACAGATATCAGAAACTATTGGTAAACCTCGTTATGAAGGAGATGTTTTACTACCAGTTTCTAAACAAGAAGTACAAGCATTAAAAAAAGAAGAAGATGATGATTCATATACAAGTGCTAGTGAGCAAGAAGAAACAAAAGAAGAAGAAGAACCAATTGTTGAAAAGGAAGAAGAACAGCCAATACCTGAAGCTGAACAATCTATTCCAAATTTAACTCAATTGAGTAGCGATATATTACAACATGGACCTCTTGGAAGAAAATATATAATGAAAATGCTACATGACATGAAATCAAACCCAAATTTGAGTAGATCACATGTATACGGAGCAAGAATTGATGGGAATGAATTGAAGATCGGCGATTCAAAGCTTGAAATAACAAAAGACGATTACATCATTATTGGTGAGCATAGATATAAAGGAACAAAAGGATTATATGAATTAATTTTTAAAAACATACCACTAAGATATTCATCCAAAGATTTAAGTGTTTTTAAGGAGATTCTACAAAATACTAACGCTCATAAAAGAAACTACTCAAAGGATGCAATGATTAATCGTTCACGTGCAACAAAATATAACATCGTTATAAAAAAGTTGTTTCCTCCACGAAAATTGCCAACATTACGTACTGCACCAGCGGTGAGACAACCACTGAAAAGAAAATCTTTATCACTTATGGATTTATCACTTCTTGAACAACATGGTAAAAAGAGTAAAGGAGATACTTCAACATCTGATAAAGGATTGATGAAAAATCTATACAATACGAATGTGATTTACTACAACGATATCAATAAATTGGTTGATAGAATGAGACTATTGCATGAAGCCATGGAAGCTGGTCATACAGGTTTAAATAATGAATGGGTAGCTCTGATTGACGAACTCAGGAATCGCGGCATAATTGTATAATTTCCCGCGGATATATAAGAGTTGCAGGCATATAATGTGTCAGTTCTAACATGAGCGTCGACAAGTTCGGACGCTACTCCGCATTAGGAGTGCAAGTTGGAGAAGACAGAAAAAGAAGCGGATTACCGCAAACACCTGAAGGTGACTATAACATAAGTAATAAACGTTTAAAATTAGTTAAAGATCCAGAAGAAGATACTGATGGAGCAAATTTAAAGACAGTAAAAGAAGCTACTTCAACATCATTGAAATTACATAAGAATACTTATGATGTTAAATCACATAGATTAATTAATGTTGGTAAACCAACTGAAGGTTCTGATGCAATTACTAAAGAGTACTTATCATCTGAACTTTCAAATACTTTAAAATTGCAATGGGGGTAACAACTTAAAAGATGGACAAACATATGATGCTGGAAATTATAGAATAACCAACGTGGGAAATCCCAAAAATGATAGATTCAGTTAATAAAGAATATTTACATTCTATAATACCGGAAAAAACTAAACATGGATATTCTTTTTATAAATTTATTATAAATGACATTGGATACCCAAAGGAAGACGGTGATGCTGTAAACCTAAAATACATCAAGGACAACTGTATTTTACAAGATGTTAATGAAATCGATTGTCATGGTAAAACATTGACAAATGTAAAGTTTGGTTCTCAACCAAAAGATGCTGTTACTATGGAACAATTATCTAAAGAATTAAAAAAGGAAACATCCAATTTTGTAAAACATGAAGATGCCGTTTTAAAGCGGGGAGATAAATTTATACATGGAAATGAAAAGTTTAATTTAATGCAAGGAAATAATGATGAATGGGATGCAGGACATAAAACAATAACAAATGGAAGATTTGGTATAAAAGATTCAGATGTACCTCTAATGGTACAAACATTAATTGCGAGTGGTGGTGCATTAGGTACATACAATGGTCGTAATAGAAGAATAAAAGATATTTATCCTGGTTACGAAGAAAATGATTGTGTTACAATGAAACAAACAATAACTTGGGATAAACACTTTGGGACCCAATATGATGCAAAGATGAAGAAAATAATTAATATTTTACCAGGTGAAGATTCAAATGATGCTGCTACTATTGGACAAGTCATAAAAACATCAAAAAGTGATTCAACAGCTTACACATGTAATGATAAACGTATTATGCAATTACATGATCCTCAACATCCAAAAGATGCTGTAAATTTAGATTGTTTAATAAGAATAGTGGGCAATTTACTTATTGATACCCATAATCATATAGCTAGTACAACGAGTCATGTGATAATTCAACCCGATGAACGGGAAGCTTGGATTAAAAATAGAATTATAAATCAGTATATCATTAATTTGAATAACTAAGTGTTTAAATATATAAAATTATACATAACTTATTCAATTATGTAAAGTATCTTGTGGAGTAAACACGCCAGTTTATATAAGACTACATAATGAAGGCTGTATCACTCAGTCATCATCAAGACAGCAACAAGAGAGGACGTGGTATAACTTCAGCTGCGTTATCCCTGCTTAAACGGATACCTGTTGGTGCTATTGTAAATCGAGCGATAGACGCTCTACCATACGAATTACATATTCCTGGAGGTTATCAATATTGTGGACCTGGAACTAAGTTGGCAAAACGTTTAGCAAGAGGAGATCCTGGAATTAATAAATTAGATCAAGCTTGCAAAGAACACGATATAGCATATTCAAAGTATAAAGATTCAACAAATAGATCAATAGCAGATAAAATTCTAGCGGAAAAAGCTTGGCAAAGAGTAAAATCAAGTGACGCAAGTATTGCAGAAAAAGCATCGGCTTGGGCAGTAACTACAGCCATGAAGACAAAAGCAAAGTTAGGTGGTGGAAGACGTCGCAGAGGAAGACCTGCAAAGAGAGGCGCTCCCAAAAGAGGTGGAAACATTAAAAAAGGACGTCGTAGAACTCATAAGGCAAGTGTAAAGAAGACTTCTGTTTGGCAAATGGTAAAAAACGGAGCAGGTTTATACCTAAGACCATACCGTGTGTACTAAATAAGAAGAATCAATTGATAATTCCAAATAAAGCCTTAACAAATCATCAATTAAATGATTATGTAAAATGTTTGAAAATACCATTCTTTCGAGGAGTTTTTATGAAAGATGCATTACCAACTAAAATATGGAAAAATGAAACTGGAATAGTAAATTTGGATTCCACCTATGGTCCAGGCACTCATTGGGTATGCTATAAAAAGCTCGGACAAAGAGTTTACTACTTTGACAGTTTTGGCAATCTACCACCGCCAAAACAACTTCAACATTATTTTCGAAACTCCAAAAACATTTTTTACAATTACAAAAGAGAACAACCTAACAATACTGAAATATGTGGACATTTATGTTTGGAGTTTCTAGCGAAAAGTGTCAGTCAGCTTTAAGATGTCATCGTATACAGTGTCATTGAGTGGAAATTCATCCACATTGAAAAGTACGCTGTTCCCAGCATTGCGTCTATCCAAGGAACGATTATGGGAAGCGGCATTACTTGATTTGACTACCTACAACTCAATTCCCAATGTTACGGAAGGGAAGAACAATTTACTACATTATTATGAAACTAAGGATGCTGCAGGAAAATACTCAGAATTGAAAATAATTACATTTCCTACTGGAGCTTATGAAATCGATGATATAAACCAATTATTACAGAAACAACTCGGAGAAGACAATATCACCGTTAAAGGAAACAATAATACTTTAAAAGCAGAAATAACTTCGAAATATTATATTGATGTCAGCTTGGAACAGTCGATTGGCAGTTTACTTGGATTTACACATACAAAAAAGAAAATCTTAACTCCTGGAACTACTCATTCAGGTGATTCAACTGTAACAATATTGAAAGTAAATAGTATTGATGTCACGTGCAACATTATACACGGATCGTATAGAGATGGAGTTAATCAACATATTTTACATACATTTTATCCAACAGTGGCTCCCGGTTTTAAAATTGTTGAGAAGCCACAAAACTTGATATACCTACCGTTAAACACCAGTTTCATTTCAGACATCGTACTGAACATATTGGATCAAGACGGTCATAGTGTTGACTTTAGAGGAGAAACAATTACTATACGGATACACATCAGAGCAGCAACATAAAAGTCAACATGGAATTATCATTTAAACCGCAACGGAAGAGTCGGGAGCTCAGTAGCTCCTCGACATTGGAAGAGTTAACATCGGAAAACATTCGTTTTCTACAGAAGATTGGATTGAAATTTAACAGCGATGGATATCCTGGATATATCTCAAGGACCAACGTTCGACGAAACACTATGGGAGAAGGAATATCACACGCACAACCCTTACACTTCATCAAAATTAAACAATAACGATGAAATAAGGATCCCCATTCAACAACAAGATATTTACACTTTACCGTGTGAAAGTTACTTGTACATCGAAGGACGGGTATTAAAATTGGATGGAAAAACTGCTTCAACAGTTCCTTTTATAAATAACCCGATGGCATATCTTTTTGATGAAATAAGATATGAAATATCAGGGGTGACGGTTGATTCAACAAAAAAGGTTGGTTTAACAACGACATTGAAAGGATTAACATCATTAACACCGCATGAGAAGAATTCAATAGTCACTGCCGGATGGGTTGCCCCCGATAAAGACACTATAACACCAGCTTCCAACGGTCACTTTGATTTTCATGTACCTTTACGATTGCTTTTGGGATTCGCTGAAGATTACAAACGGGTAATAATAAATGTCAAACAAGAATTAGTATTACTCAGATCTTCAACTAATAAGGACTTGATACTTGCAGACCCTGCAACTACGGAAGATAAACTGGAATGGCAACTACAGTTGGATAAAGTTGTTTGGAGAGTACCTCATGTAAGATTGGCTGATGAACATAGAATCCTATTATTGAGAAAGTTGAAATCTGACCGTGATATTGTGATGCCATTCCGAAGTTGGGAATTTCATGAATACCCTACACTACCTCAGACAGAACGACAAACATGGACCGTCAAGACATCAACTTACTTGGAACGAGCAAGGTACATAATACTCGGTTTTCAAACTAAGTGAAAAGATGTTATCACTGCAAATGCTGGTCAATTTGATCACTGTAAAATAAAGAATTGTAAAGTTTTCCTAAACTCTCAATTCTTTCCCTATGACAATTTGAATGTCATGTTCAGCAAAAAACGTTTTTCCATTTTATACGATATGTATGCAAGATTTCAATCGTCATATTATGGAAAAACTAATACACCACTATTATCACCTGACCAGTATTATTCCAAGGCTCCAATAATTGTAATCGATTGTTCAAAACAAAATGAATCGGTAAAATCATCAAGTGTGGATATAAAAATTGAAATGGAATTTGAAGAACCAGTAGCGGATGGAACTTCGGCATACTGTCTAATTCTACATGATAAAATAGTTACTTACACACCGCTGACCGGAATTGTGAAGAATGTACTTTAAGAAGAATTGTACAACGACTGCAAATTTTTGAGGTTAGAATTATCTGCTTCAATTTTTGAGGTTAGAATTTCATTTGTGAAAGACAAGTTGAAAACAAACAATTATGTAATTGTATAAATTTCAAGGATTTTACGAAAAATATAAAAGCGAGAAAATAATTAGTGGAAACTTCATTCTATCTTCAACCGTCGTATGGGAAACATCATTCGCAAGATGAATTCTACTAACGGAGAAGAAAATACACCTCTAATGGATGATAATAGTTCAGATATAGAAAAACAAGTTGAACGAGAAATGGACGAGTTCCTAAAGTTTAACTAACATAAGAAGAGAGAAGAAGAAGAAGCTGAAAAAGAAGTAAAAAGGAAGAAGGTTGAAGTTAACATTACAACCAATATTTTAACAGAAGTATTTCTTCGGATTATCTACCCAATTTCTTCATGCATGACAAAAAGTATATCAGTTGGAATTTTAAAATCAATGGATTATTCACCAATTGTTATTTTAAATCATGGAAACAAAATGGTTACTTTCAGTGAAACTACTTGGGAATCTCCCATGAAACATTTACATCTTTTGGAGTGCTATGTAAGTAACAACACATTTGGAAGAAGAACAAGATTAAGTTTATTGGAATCAAATATTGAAGTTGATATAGTAAAACATCGTGGAGGACAAATTGTTCGCTTCAGAGATTTAACTACCCACAATGTTAAATTATATTTTACTAAAGAAGAATTTTACACTTTAAGCTGTACTACCGGTCCCGTCACCAGATATTTGAAACAACTAATATTTTCAAGTGCAATAATTAAAGACTATCTAATCGATACATTGGACAAACAACCTTTTGTTCCAATTTTATACGGTCCCGTGGATACTTCAATCTTTAATAGAATACCTCAAGAAGTTGAAATGTGGAGACAATTAAACAACTATCACACCAATTTTAATATCGATAAAGTGGCACAAGAAGTGAAAAAAGAAGAACAATCCTGTCTGTTATAAACGTCGGCTCATTCAATTTTTAAGTCAGTTGTTAATAAGACTTCATCATGAATAAACGGGTTTCGTTTTCTAATGCACCACACATAATGGAAGTTAAAAGAGGTATAATTGAATTTCAAGCTTTCCGAGGAAATGATGGTAATTTTATTATTAAAGAATTAGTAATCTTGGACATGAACACATCAGTAGTTTATCATTATTTGTTCAAACCTCCAGTACCATTTAATAGACTAACAACTAAAGCGAAAGTTACAAACAAATGGTTGAACAAACATTTTCACAACTTAAGATGGGATAAAGGTTTCATTAATTATAACATGATGCCGCACATTATGAATCATTATTGCAAAGAGTTTAAAATTATCTACACAAGAGGATTGGAAAAAGCAAATTGGATACAATCATTTACAAGCAACGAAGTGATTAATGCAATAATTGATAAAGATTTCCAATGCTACTTCAACGAACTTTGTATTTCATCAAAAAGTTTTAAACATCGAAGGTCGCAGTGCGCTTTAAAGAATGCCTACCGCTTGAATAGTTTCCTTCAAAAAAGTGGTGGGGGTAGTGTCGATTATAAAAGTGAGAGCGCTACCATGACGCAGCATGAGTATTACTTGAACCTCCGAAGAGACAACATCTCCAACGGACATTCTTATTTACAAGAAAATTAACAATAACATCAAGATGGCATCGCAGAACTTACTTCAAAATTTGGTCGATCAGTTCAACGCTCATTCTAAATCATCAATTCTACCTACGAAGAAATGTTCTGAACTAAAAGAAGAAAAACATTACATCATTCATACGATCAAGAAAATGGAAACTTCAGTAGGTGATGCTATTAATTGCACATTGAGCGAGGCACCGTATACCGTTGGTGACGAACCGAAGTTTCAAATCTTCCTACCTACACGTTTTGTACAACTTCTTCAAAATGAAGATCTTCGTGTAGTTCAACCCGGCGCACTCTATTTGGTTTCGCACGGACCAAGTGGAAATAACTCTACTGAACTTACAATTCATGTAACACCTACTATTGATTAGTTTGTACATAACATTGTAAATATTTGTTTGTAATTGTTTCTCAATAAATATAAAACAAAAAAATAAAAAGCAACATATTGTAATGTCTTTGTACATTACAATATGTTGCTTTTTTAAAAATTCCACGGAATGACCTTGACCCAATTTTGTGTGATGATAAAAGCAGAAATCTACTTGTAAAGTTCATCAGTCTACGACTACCTTTCGTACCGTACACATCTCGCTCACTCTATTGCTTAATATAAAAAACTAAATATGTCTCTCAAAGTCAAGTGTGCATCTTACGATACCAACACCATTACAACTTTTGAACAACTCGAAGATTTAACCAACGAAATGCGAGTTTTACTTACCGGTGGTTATCACTTAACTGTTGATGTTAGTGCTACTAATACAAGGATGTTCACTAAAACAAAATATTGCGATGATGAAATATTTATTTCTACACAACCTACAACTTCTTCATCGCCTACTGGTCAACATAACATCAAGTTCCAAAAATATTACCAATGTTGAATAACTTTTGACAAACAAAACTACAACTAAAGAATCACGTGTTGAATGTGAGTTAATAAAAAGGATGTGAAACTTGAATAAATAATCATTTGCTTCTCAGCTCTCACCACGACAAGACCTATTTAAGAAAATGTTGTACAGAATGATGATTCAACTTGATGGAAAAATCTATGGAAAAGATTACAACACTGTTGAACAAATGACTAAAGATATAGATGTATTAGCTAAAGAAGGATACCAAGCTAAATTAATTTTGAAATTTCCTGAAGTACATCCGCTATCAATAGAAGAACTAGTTGCTATTGCTAAAGCTGAGAAAGATAAAAAGTCTGAAGAAAACAAAGAGAAACAAACTTCTTAAGTATCAACATTCCTTACATTAGTAAGGTATAATTTTTTAAAACTCCATTTGGATGACCTTGAAATTGACCCCACCACTTTTCATAGTACTTAAAACTCGCTATTCAACACTATACACTCTTATTCTTTCACTGGACTCCGCAGCATCAACATGGAAGAGCAAAAATACAAGTACAAACCTCGTTACTGTTGTGAACAACAGTGTACAGATTTAGGACCAATGATGGTGGATGGGTTAGCTTGTACTAAATGTGAATTCTTCGGATCTTGTTATTGCAAATGCAAAACAAAACAACTACCACCACCGGAATTGCGAACTTTCAAATTTTACAAATCAAGATATTTTCATACATGTTGTCCTCAAAGATGTTTCAAATTTCACCCTCTAGATCTTGCTCATTGTCAACGCACCAATTCTCATCAAGATGATTTTTGTACACATATGATAAAAAGATGTAAATACAGATCAGATTGGTATTCCGATCCTGTAGAACCATCAAATGTGTAATTTCAGTTTTACACTCTTTTTTAAAACTTCATTTGGATGACCTTGAGATTTCCCCCACCACTAGTTCTAATTTTTATATAATATTAAATCATTCCACTTCCAACACTCTAACTAACAACATGGAAGGAAAATTTATCAAGTTTGAACATATAATAACTGACAGGGAGGAGATGGAAGAATCGTTTCAAAACTTACTTTCTATCATTGACGAATATCCTATAAGATGGTTCAGAATTGTATTTCAATATTTAAATCCTGGTGAATTGTTTTCTTCATCAAGTGAAGAAGATGAAACAACTACTTCGGTTCAAATAATTGAATTAAAAGACGAAGAAGAAGAACTAAACATTTTATTCAATCATAAGCTCAAGGTTCCCCATATAAAAGCCCCCTCCCTAGACAGCCCCCCTCCCTAGACGCCTGCTCAAGGTCACCATTATATAAGCCCCCTCCCTATGCGCCGATCCTCAGTCCATCACCGACTCTCCAACAATGAACAACTCTCCATTGGCCCTAATGAATTCTAGTTTTGAAATAAACTCTAAAGAAGAGTTACAAGACATTTTTAATATTTTACAAGAACTTGTAGATAATTTTACAACCATCAAAATGAATTTGGAAATAACATACGATTGTCCTATTTGTGATAAGGTTGAAAGTTTAGACGAAGACAGTTTACTAAATCTAACTCCTGCACCATATGACACTACTGATGGTAATAATGAAGAGCAACGTCTTTCCCCCACCACTTCTTTGTAATTCATCCTTCCCCCCACCACTTCTTTATTTAACTAACATTTCTCCCTTTTACTTCTCATTCCGTCTTCGACTTCTGAACTATCAACATCACTTGTTTTAAAATTTCAAACACTAACACAATCATGATGGATATGATGGATGAAGTTCCCTTCGTAACTAGAATGGAAGAGGATAAATTGAAATTAGAAATTAAACGATTGGAAATGGAACAGGAAAACCAACTCGAAATGTTACATTTGTTCAAGCTTTTCAAATACATCATCTGGGGACTCTGCATTTACCTTCTCATCGTCGTCGGTGTTTGCATTTACAACTCTGTAATTCATCACAAAAGTTCAACTTGTTTAAACTCTGCTGTTGCACATTAATTGTATGTTCACTAATAAAATTCAAAAGTTACTTCAACCTATCCTACTATCACCAACTAGTTCAACTTAGAACTATTTCTGGTGGTAGTTGGGTAGGCTTTTTTAAAACTTACTCTGGATGACCTTGACATACTTACCAGATCCTATTTATAAATTTGAATTTCAGTTTTAAACTAACTTTTAGTTTTGTTCAACTATTAAGAGTTTTGTTAACACAGTCAAATTTCAGTTTTCAACTAACTTTTAATTTATGTACACTTTTAGTTCAACCCTAGTTACTTTATTCGCAAATTCAGTTCAACCGACCGCCAACGCTATTGCCATCTCCACCCCAATATTTTAACATTTCTGCCCCCAACACCTGCCCGAACATCTGCCCATAGGGGCAGCTGCCCGGACATCTGTTCGGTTTTAAAAATATAAAAGAAAGGTAAAGGAGTGGGGGTGGCGCATGCTCACCAATGCAAAACTAAGGTTTGAGGTTAGAATTATCCATGGCGGCCGCCATGTCTAGTTCAGTTTCACCACATAGAGTCGGCGACCGGTTATTGGTCTAAAGGAGTGGGGGAAGGGGTGGTGGGGGGAAGGTTGGCATTTTATAAGCCCTCTCCCTAGGCGGCGCTTCTCATTCGATCGCCAACTTTCAAACGAGAAACACCTCTCCCATGGCACGAATCAATTATCCCGCTATCACCAACTACTTCAACTTAAAACTATTTCTGGTGATAGTTGGATAGAATTTTTTAAAACTTACTCTGGATGACCTTCACATATTTTCCACTTCTCAGTTATAAGTTTGAATTTCAATTTTCAACTAACTCTTAATTTTTCTTCAACTGTTAGAGTTTCGTCAACACCGACGAATTTCAATTTTGAACTAACTTTTAATTTTATGCTCAAATTCACTTCACCCTAACGCCAACACTATCGCCATCTCCACCCCAACCTATATGGCATAACATATAACTACAGCATCTCATATATACCCTCTAACCCCGACCGGAAGCTATGTGACATGGCAGCTGGCACCAGCTGCCACGGCACGTGGCTCGGGGGGCAGCTGATCTGTGCCAGGAGTGGCTTTTTCCCACTACTAACAACTTTCAATAATTTTAACTGTCCTTCTTTTAAACATCTTCTGGTTAATAACCACAAATTGGTTTATTGGTATAATATAACCAGTGGTTATATTATACCAATAAACAAACTAATAATCAACACACCTCACACATGCCACTCTCCTTAAGGGCTTCTAACACGGTGTGCTGCACTTAAGTCAGTTTGGCACTGAGCCAACAAGTGGTTTGACATTGCTGCCAAACTAAATTTCATTTAAAATAAAATATCCCCGTAATTTTCCGGTCGTTTAGACTACTTTGGTTCGATTCCTTATGCCTCAAAGATTTAAAAACAATCGTAACCTACAATTGGCCGATTTTGTCGCTTAAGTCACTTTGGCATTCAGCGCCTCATATATAGATTGACGAAATCAGCCTAAGCTAAAGCTGGCTGCTTGCTCATTCAATTTAATGTCTTATTCTTCGCCTAAGATCCAGCTTTCTGTCTGACCTCTTGTATAACGCAGCTTAATTGTTTTTTTTTCTGGTATAGTACCTAAAATATGTTTGAGAAAAATTTGCACCCTTCCGGCGCATTTTTAAAATAGAATATAGGCTAAGTAGGATTGTTATGTACCACATTTTTACATCCATAAGATTATATTCATTAGTACCCAAGTCGGTAGACTGATCTGATCTAATCTCTTTCTCGGTGCCATTTTCAATCTCACCTCGTGAAGTTTTATACCGTGACGTAAGTTCTGAGGGCGTAAGTGATCTGAACAAAGAGATATCGACACGCAATGCAGGGCCGCGTCAGTTATGATTTGTCACTGTTACTTCATCACATGAGATTGCGATGTGGCGCCAAGTAAGCCTTCACACACGCCTTCGACAAGCCAGGGTGTTGAGCTGCGAGCAAGTCGTGGCGTAATTGGGAAATTAAACTCATAAAGTCTAACAAACCGCAGCTCGCACGTTAAGCAACAAAGTCTTAGTTAGCTTTATGTGATATCTTTTCTCCACACTACTCCGGTCCCTATTACAGGAAGCTATTAGAAAATTAACACAAGTCATGATTGTCCAAAAAATTTACACCATACTTTTTCGCAGTTGTGGTTATCTTGGGAATTGTAGAAACTGACCTAAAACATTGATTTATATAGGGTTTTAAAAACTGGCAGGGCTTATATTGATAATTATTTTATCACTAGAGTGTAAAAGAAAACTGAAAGTAAATTAATAATTATCCTGGCCACTTCTCGTGATGTGATATCCTAGGGGTGCTCGTAGGTGTAACATGCTGTCAAACCCACTGTAATCCCAGTTTGGTTTTTGAACACCTCCTAATGGTAGTTTATGCTACAATTGTATTATGGAATTTTTCAAGCCGCGAGTGAAATATAAGTTAAAACACGAGCCAAGCGAGATTTCTAATCTAAATATTTCGAGAGTGCCTTTTACTGCTGAATACAATCTCTGCATACATTACTTTATCTACAACCAACTCAAATTTACTAAATTACAATAATAAACATTTAGAAAATGTATAGGTTATGGACGGTCACTCATCCACAAAGTAGCCACAGAGAGGTCGCTTGACCAAAATTTCGTTCACGCACTCATACAGTATGATGATCACACTCTTTCGAGGTTAGACGCATAAAGCAACTAAAACATGAATCGTAATAGAACAATCAGCTGATGTGTGAATTGCATAAATTCTATTAACACTACTTTCGTCAAATTCCGAGCTCTCATTGGTCTAGAAACTGCATTTTAATGTGAACTCTGAAAATTTAAGACCTCATTAAGCAACGGGTTTGAATTTGGTTTCATAATGCAACTCTTTACGATAATACTTGTAATAAAATTATTGGTGGTTATTGCAACGGGCCTAGATAAAAGAATGTTCCTGAAAACTGCAAATTACTATCCTCTAATACGAGTACGAGCAAGATATAAACGCTTTTAGGCTATGTATGTATGTACACTAATTAGTCATACATTAACTTAACACTCATAATCTTAACAAACCCTTGCATCTGCAGAGTGCAGATTATGGATCACAAAAAAATTTGCAACTAGAGGAAGGTGTCAATGGTTATCACCGCATGTTAACCATGTTAACCGCATGTTAACCGCAGGTGTCAATGGGAACCGCGCGATGTTCCCTTGTAAGTAGTGTGCCAGTAGGTACACGGTACACGGTTGTGATGGCAGCGGTATAGTCGGTAGTCAAGTCGCGTGGCAGCGGTAGGTGGTCTTCTGCAGGATATCTCTCTAACCCCATTGTGTCTCAATCACTGAGTGGCCACACACACAACCCCACTTATTCAATTGTGGACCACCGACGCAAGGATAGGCGTTTCCATAAGCTGTGCCATCCTCCTCGTACAATGGGCTGCGTTTAGGCTAATGTGATTACCTGTCCTTTGCTTTACTTGTCCCATTAACAAGGCCAATTTTTTTTTTGCATTCTTTGCATTTACTTTGAATGTTATAAAAATATATGCATGTAATGTAATGTATAAAAAAATAATAAACTGTTTACAAGACGACCCGAAACCAGCACCTTATTGCCTCCTTTAAATTATGTACTCAATCAACCTTCTAAAGATTTAAAGCAACAGATACATTAGTTAAAACAATCTCTATGTTGTTGTTGTTGTTGTTGTTGTGTGGTTTCTTTAGTTGAATTGCATGAACAGATCGGTGATTACTGAAATCCTCATATACATGACGATTTCAATATCACACGATAACTTTTGAAGGGAGCCTCAGATTGACTTTAAACTTTCGAGGTAGATTTTATCCGTGATTTTTTTATTCAAGTTTGTTGCTGAAGCTAGTCTGTAAATTAATAAACTAATGAACAGCAATTAAATTTCCCATACGGAGTGCATTAGAGGCTGTGTTGGTGGCGCTTGAGTTGTTTGTTTATAACCAACTTCCGTGCGTCCAGGCATTAAGGGTTTAAAAAATGCCTTATCCTTATTTTCGTTCATACACATAAGCGCACAATAAGCGTACTCCTATAGTTTTATATGAAAAACTAATTAAATTGTACATTATTAAAATGTTGAAAAAATACTGCAATAATAGTCTGTAAGTGTCATAGTGCAGGTTACGGTAAAAGATTTTACATGATGAACGAGGGTTGTCGAAGTGCTGAAAGTTCTATAAACTATAGGCCTAACACATGTATAGGCCTAATCGCGATTTTTATTTAAAACAGATCTAATTCTATTCCTTTACTCTAATACGAGTGAGGTATATTTGTTTGTATGTATGTATGCATGTATGTTTGTATGTATACAATTCACACGGTCTCAAAAACTACTCGAACGGTTTTCTTCAAACTTTGCAAATAACTTAGTTCTGGGATAAAATAATATAAATACAGGTCTCTCTGCCAGAAAAAAAACTTATATTTCTTTATCACCTCTGATTGTAGTTTAAAATTTTTAAATATTGGTCTTATGAAGTTAACAATCAAAACAAATACATCATGAAAACAGCTGACTCAATTGTCAAAGTACAGACCACGTGTTCCAGTATAACCATGTTGTTTTGCATGGCAGCCAGTTACTAAATTATTAAATGATACTACGGTACTATGTAATATAAAAAATAATTTGCCATTTTTATCATACTCCGCATTGCTGATTAAGAATGTTTAGATAAATAAAAGTAATGTAAATGTATAAAATAACTAATCAATTTGTATAGAATTGCATTCTAATTTTAAAACAAAAGCATTAGCAAAAATTATGAAAACATCAGCTGTTAACTAAATAATTAGAATCCACGTGTTACAGATTCTACATATTCTTCAACGAATATACACCAGGCGTACCACCCGTAGGCTTACATTGAAACAGTCTGAAAGGCAAGTGAGCGAAGCGAACGAGCTCGTCTGAAACAAGAAATAAGCCTTTTTGCACTGAGCATTTTGGCGCACTGTCTGTAACTGTTATTAATATGAAAAATATTACTGTTTGAGTTTACTGAGCAAATTCTTGGCCTCTAGGTACAATTATATATAATAAGTTTCTGTTATAACTCATATAAGTGAGAAAATCGTTTTAAAATTTAATAGTATCCTTCGCATTAGTATATTTCCTATATAGGAATTGCCTTATATTGTAAGAGCACAATCACACGTAACACATTAGAAAAAAACTGTAAAACCTACATATTTTGGTCCTTATTTAACAAAGTTTCCAAAAATATACATTATGCCAATATTCCATTCAGTGTAAACCAGGTAAGTCGTTATAAAAGGAGAAAGTATGTATAAGTATGCTAAGCGAGGAATAAGTTAATTCAGTTAAGATTAAATACATAATTTTTGTTACAAAATAACTATCAAACTTATGGTTTTTCAGTGGTTTATGCTGATTACAACGTGTTTTTGAGCGTATTCAAATTGTTTAACGAGGAGGAAATTCTGTTAAAACAAAAAAGTACCGTTTAGCTCTTTAAGAGTCAATGATAAAAATGTCACTCGTAGCCCAAAGGTGACTTTACGATTGTCGGTAGGTAAAATCTACAAGTTTAATATAGGCTATATTACATTTGAACACAAAATTAAACATTATAAAAACTGTGTTTTCTTATATAAAATTTTGAAAATGTTAACTTTAAAATGAAACATAAGAATGGAAACAATATAAAGTAGTTTTATTATTACATTGCAAATTAAAATACTTTTACTTACAATAAAAAATCCCATGAATTAATACAAGTTTTAAAATAAGTTTGCAAAATCATCCTAGGTATGCTTTATTTCTCTAATGTAGCCCGCGGGATGAGGTAGAACGAGAACAAAACGTTTTGCCTTCAAGTGTTCAACGCAGTGTAAGTCCAAGTCCTGTGTGGAACTAACCAAACTGAATTTGAAGGCGCAAAGACTGTCAGCACGACCCAGCCCAGCTCGGCTTCGATTTACAGAGTTAGTACATAAACATTTAAATGATTATAGGAGTTTGACTTAATTAGCTGCATTTTTTCTAAGATTATCATTATTATCTTTACTTGTAAGACATTTACAAATGTTTGGGTAAAACTTTCCATCATTAAAAGATGATAAGAAAAACTGAATTAAGTTGGTTATTTATTTTGTATAATTATTTATATCGAATAATTTAGTTCCATTTTAGACAGAATAAGAAGATATAACAAATTATTAACATATTTAATCCATCACGGTGATGGCATTTAGAATTGCAAAACCTTTTTAGGTATCCTATTAAGAATTTCGTATTATACATTACATATGGAAGAATGTTGGATGGGTTATCCTATATTAAATACTCTATGTAGCTAAGTAATGAACATTACTAGTTTCGATTCTTTTCTAGTCCGTTTCTATTTTCCTGCAATGCACTGGCATGTAATACTAAACCTATAAAACCAAAACTAAACTATTATATCGAAACCTTTAACTGTTCAATAATACTAAGCATGTTATTCCGGCGGAATAGCCAGAGAGAGCCAATCTTAGAGAAAATGAACAAGCAAATTTAGTGTGGTAAAATTATATGGGAAAATGTATATAATCTGTTTGTTGTCAGCTAATTTGTTTTTTGGTGTGTTTTATGACGTTGCCTGACTTTCCTCCAATAAGTCCCTTAAAGTCCCGAATGGGGATCACGCCCAAGAATGGGGGGGGGGGGGGATTGTCCCACAACATTAAAGATCTAAAATGAAAAAATTACATAATAGAAATAAATAATGAAATAGAATAAATAATCCTGATGTCGGTATAGGTAAAACAACATTATCAAAACTTTAAAAAGCAATAACTTCCGACATACTGCATTTGACCTTTTGAGGTCTGGTTTGTTGCTTTTTACTCTATCTACTAAAACGTTTAAAATTATGTATAGAATGCACTAAGAAATCATTTTCAGGACTTTCTCTTGGACTCCCTCTCCTATGACCCCCCCCCCCCCCCGCCCCCCATGTGGAGGGTGGTTTAAGGGCAATATGATATGTACAGCCTACTTCAAGCTACCCGAATTTTCAAAGGTAATTCCAATAAAAAAATAAATAAAAAAAAAACGTATGCCGCAAACCAGACCTCTAAAGGTCAAGTACATTATTTAGAATAATATCGCATTTTATAGCGTTTAGGTAAATAATTAGATTTTAATTCAAAGTTTAACATGCTGCCATTTTTGGCTCAGGCACAACTTTTAGATGGGGTTTTTGACATTTAAGTCTACTAGCTAAGTGCCCTTTAACCCACTTCTGACTCCACGTGAAACATCCGATCAGTTTTAGGGGTGTTACCCACTGGGGATTTCAGGGGACTTTTCCGAGGGAAATCATCAGGGCACATAGAGCACAATTCAGCAAACATTGGCAGTCCAAATAAAAAGAAATATTAATTTCTATATTATTAACCTTTAGAAAAATTCATTTATTTTCCAGCCAAATTTGGGCTTACTTTTACGACACTAATTAAAGATCTGCATTCTAATCAGTAATAAGAGAATTTTACTCTTCTCTGAAACTGACCACTACTTTTACTAAAGTCTACAATTTACCTAAATTTAATTGTCATCGATGCTTTACAGTGTAGTTACTTTGTTTCAAAGGTAACATTTTCCAACTTCTTACATTTTCTGTTTATTATGTTTTTTATCATGTAATTCGTATCAGCATTGTGATTGAAATAAGTCATACTTTTGGTTTTGCATTTAGTTTCCAAGGTAACACATTAAAAATTTTGAAATTCGAAGCGAAATTTCCCGAGCAAAGTACAAATCCAATATGTAAAACAAAATGTAGTCTATAGTGTTCAATTACTGAACGTAGCAATACAGATTAAGACCTACATTGCTTTATAATCAAAGTTCTTCATTGCTGATCTTTTTTTAATTAGATAACCAATTTGAAATCTGTGATGAAAACACAGCAACATAATATCTTTGGAAAAGAAGGTGCTGTAATAACGTCGGAGAACTATTGATATGCTAATAAATTGAGTTTGTTAAATCATAATGTAACCAAATTGAAATTTTGAGCATTGTATGCCGCACACTCGCCAAGTAAACCTATTTTTACGGTTTACAAGATTCTTAATAGTTTTGTAGAAAAAATTTCTTTAGCCTTACCATCAAAGTATGGTATAGTTATTTTAGGCTACTATTCCGTTGTTTCTGATTGTCTTATATAATAAGAAAACTGTCATTAGGGATGCTATCTTTGTTAATACTTAAGGTTCATCAAGGCCTCTCCTCATACATCTTATAAAATCGCGGAAATGCTCCGAGGATCACTTGATACACCTTTTACATAAAGATGGCGTGCGTGTGGAGGATGTCAGTGTCGTGGCGTGAGAGTCCTCGGCCGCGGCCCGTGACACATCGTCCCGTGCCGGTGACGGCTGTGGTTTATGGAGGGGGAGGCTCCGTGGTGGGAGGGGGGAGTTTTGGCGGCAACGTAGCGCGTCTTGAATTATAATTGCCTTATTATCTGGAAATGCTCGTTTTGTGTAATTGGGCTATTTATAATGAGGCAAAATATTGAAAATAGTTTTTAACTTTCTACATCAATTTTAAATTCATGCACGCCTTTTAATGGTTGATTTTTTGGGGGTGGGGGGGGGCTGTACTATGTTAACCCTTCATTACTGCACAGGGGTCTGATAGACCGCAGTATAATTTCTTTCTCACATAATTTCCACGCAGTGCAATCTTTGAATCCCCCCAAACCAGTACTGTACTTTCAAGTCAACCACTTACCTGCAAGTTGTGGTTGTTACATTGTCTTACAATACCCATATGGCGGCAGACCTACATACTCACCTCCATGGGATTTATGGGGAAAGTTAAAAAGCGCCGAATATTGATACAGTTTGACATTTACCTAACGTAACTATTACATTTCCTAACATCTAACATTTTCTAACAACATCCAAAGTCAGCAAACCTTCATACCCATTCCTATGGTGTTTATGGGAAAAATACAATATCTCAAGATCGTTTGAAAATTCGCTGTACGCAGGTCTGCTGCGACTGGGGTATTTTTTTGTACTTGTGAATTTTAAAGATAAAAATTAAGGTTTTACTAAGTTCTACAAACAAATTAGCCATACAAAAATTTTTATTGGTTTATTATTAATAGAAAACATCTAATAAATAAGGTGTTAAAACTATTTCTTTATTGTGATTTATGTAATTTTATGTATATATCTCAATTTTCTCAGGCATTTACATATACATTTATTATGTATAAAAATATGTATATTTGAAATTAAAATACAGTAACTACAAACTTGTTCATAGAATATGATAAAACATTAAAGTATGTTTTGAATAATTTTTACTAATGATTCAAATAATAATAAAATTAGTAAATGCGGTTTAAGTAACCCCATGAATTAATAGGAGTGTTACTTTGTCCAGGAAAAGTAATTAGGGGTTAAAGATACGGGAATGGATTACTCGTTTAAAAACTACTGTAACACAACCTTTACTGTACGTAGATCTATTCTAACAAATTAAAAGCAACTAGTTTTGTATAATAGTATCGTAATTAAAATATTTATGCCTAGTATGTTATCAAATTGTTGTTTAAACCGGGATTAAAAATCCGTGACTGAAACCATAGAAGAACGAACTGTTTTTTTTCTATGCCTGCGCTCCATTTAGTAATAGCTAAACGCTATAATGCCTAAATGTTACGAAAATATGCTATAAATGCTATAGTACGCTAAATGTTATAATAGTGTATTTCCCCACGTGTGATAAAAAAGAGTAAAGGGCTAGATTTTCGAGATAAAACTGGACGTTGTTGCTTTTAGTAGAGAAATTTCATAAAATTATTATATAGTACCAGGGGGGCCGAGCTTATGCTAGATAAAATTGTTAAGCTTCTCTTACCTTTCTCAGACAAAGCTCGTTCGCTCTCATCACTCGCCCACTTCCTTTTGAAGACGAACTCGTTCGCTTCGCTCTCTCGCGAAGCCTAAGGGCAAAACTCCTAATTATTCTGACGGAAGTTTTTTTCCCGTTGTAACAGTGCTTGTTTTTTTTAGAGTATGAGATATACAGGGTGGTTATAAATTGAAAATATTTTCCCATTTCGTAGTAAGTTATATAGTTTAAGCGTCAAAACCATTTCCTCAATTTGTGATTTTGCAATAGGGTGTTAGATTTTTCATAATAAATGTCTAATCCCAAAGGCACTGACAGCTTTTGAAGTTTATTTTTTCCCATAAGATTTTCATAAATAATAATTGATTGTTATTAAATTCTAAACTAAAATAATTGTTGATGGAAAAGATATTATGACGGTGCATTAATATAAATATAGAAGCAATTGAAGTACTGAAATTTCAACCCAATCTGATTATATTAAAATGTGACTAAGTAGTTAAAATATGATTTTTTTAATATAAAAAAAATCCAACTGAGTGAAAGCAATAAAAACAAAAGTGAGAGATGAAATTTTGTGCATTCTAAGTGCTTTCTGTGATTGAAAAGTCTAGCTTAGCCGATAGTATTGATTTAGTGCCCTCCAAAAAATGAGAAACAATCAATTTCAGGGACAGAAACGCCGGTTTCCACTCCTCGTCACCCCCCCCCCCCCCCCCCCCCCCCGCCTCGGACGCTGCGCGGCGAGGCGTCAAGTGTTTTGGGGATAAGCAGCGGTTAAGTCGTGGTCGCAGTAAAAAACACCGGGTGCCAAATAAACAGAGAACTAAGCCACCAGAGAGGCGGGGGGGGGGGGGGGGGATAAGTGGATTGGATACTACCGAATTTCGGCTCATGACGCTCCGCACGGGACACGCAGATTGTTCAATCTGGCAACTCCTATGTGACTTTTGTGTTAAATATTTTTCATATGATATATTAATGCATGGTTTAGTAAAACCACAGAAACACTGCCTAGAATTTATTGTTTGGTTTACTAACAAAATCTGCCTACATTCATATGTAAACGTTTTCGCTACAGTAAAAAGTGGAATTTCATATCACCGAGTCGCTCACAGAATGGACCGATTAATAGTAATTATGTTACTACTTCTGAAGACACTTCCCTGTCTAACTTGCTGCATGGACTTAATTTGATGAACATGGTAGGTATTGCCTGGTATCAGTGTTAACAATGTCGACTCCTCCCCCCCCCCCACCACCCCAGCAGTAGGTGCGGTATACCCGAGACCGCCAAGCCGCTGTCCTACCCTTGCACCATTATTCACCACCGCCGGCGGCCCACCACTTTAATCTCCATTTCCTGCGAAATAAACCGTCATTTGTCGAATTGAACCGTTTCCGAAATAAAACACGGCCATGAACAAACGCTTAGAGATTTATAAAAATCTTCATTCAATTATGGAATAAAAATTATCCCCGGTTGCCGGTTTTGGGCCATCAACCACCGCCCCCGTTATAAAAACAAAATATACGATCGCATTAAAGACGGCTCGCCGGTTCAAAGATGGGCTGAGACTGAGGAAAGTTATGACCTTGTTGTTGCCGTATAAAATATCAGATGGCAACAATGCATATTTAATTGTTATCGCTGCAAGGCTTTAGGGGACAAAATGCCGGTTCCGGGCGCACAGTCCTGCTTGGCTAATTGGAAAAATAATTAGAGTTTTCCTCGTACTCGGATTACGTTTCTCTGTCATTTCTCACGACCCATTAAAACAATTACCTTGACTTCATCTTAAACGTGTATATATCACGATTTTTTTCTGATAATTTATAAAAGATATGGGCCTAATCAAATTAAGATTATTACGACATGAGAAATCATTACTTTCTATTTCACTTTTACACGTTTGATACCCATAACGACATGATGACAGATTAAATGCAGATTTTCTGCATATTCCCATTGGCTGTGTAGAGACAAAAATACACGAGTTTCGAGTACACAATTTAAAATATTTGCCAAACTATGAAACGAGAATTAAAACAGTTTTTAACGAATATTTTCACTTTGCAGTGATCTTCCCCCTTTGATTGTAATAGGGTTTTAGGTTATGAATAATTTGATTCAACCTTTTGTTACGGAAGATAAAATGTTTAAATATTGGAACATCTAATGTTATTTTCCATAAAAAGGACAGTTCCAGATTATTCTCAACACAACAAACTAATAAAACAAATGAAAAAAGTACTTTAGTAATTGAATCAGATACCAATTTAATAACAGTTACAACAACTAACTGTAAGTCATGACAAAAATAAGATGCCACTGAGGATTAACTGTGCCACTGGGGATTGATTAAGTGATTAACTGTAAGTTGCCACCATGCACCAGTCACCAGACACCAGTCGGTTGGCGCGCACAGCTCCGTATTTCGCTTTACCAGTACATTTGGCATGATCCGATCGGCAGCCGCGGTTAGCCGTACTTTATGTGACGCGGAGTTTAAATCGCCCGAAACCGAAACCAATAAAAATTCCGCGGCCGTTCTCAATTTCTGAAAGGCGCGCGGCTTGACGCATTGCCTCATCGATACGAGGAGAGTTTGAGGGGAAAAGAACGGCCCCGCGACAGTCTCAAATTTGGGGAATAATTCGGCCGTTGTATCGAAAGTTGGGGCCCATGTCGGCGCAATGGCCCGTGGCCCTCGTAAATTGACCCCGGCCTGTTATAAATTGAAAATATCAAGTTGTAAACTTAAAAGAAACGTTGGGTCGCCAAAGACTCAATGTATTTGACTTATAGTATGTGTGGTTTTCTTCAAGTATTGCAATACTCAATAATTTACGTTATTTTGCTACGAATATTTTTTTCACCTATGTGTGAACACTGTTATATACTGACTATCTTCATTTATGAAAATCATGGAAGAAGTGCATTAGTTGTGCACGTATGAATAATACTGTGTTGTGACTTATAAATAATACTGTGTAAGATTTACGTGGAAAACTTCCTATTCGACGAGACAATTTTTGTCTCTATTGGTTACAATCATTCGGTAAACGTTATGGTTATTGAAGGTAGAAGTTGTCAATGAACTAACTATCCGTACATTTGGTTTCATGATTGTTTGCGCCTCTCTCCACATACGTATTTATAATTGGTTAACATCTTGTTAGATTTCCTTGAGAATTGTTTTTCTTACGTTGTAATTGAGCCTGGCCAAAAATGCAACAATCCACCACACCTTTCCTATTATCAAAAATGGTGAGAAATATTGCAAGCTCGTCTTGTGTTGTGCGGCAGATTGCGCGGCGGGTCCCGGCGGACGGTGGCATTGTCCTGTAAACAAAACGGTCCCATAATCCCCGGGTAATCGCGCATGTGGGCCCCGCCGCCGCCGCCGCGCCGCGCCGGTGATACATCGCCGGGATGCGCCGCCCTAATCCGCCGCCGAGCCGCGCCACCGTCGCGCTGATGAATTTATTGCCTCCGCTAATACCACCGACGGTTTGTTTATTTGCGCGGACTTCATTCAATTTGCTGCACCTGTCAATGCTGGATTTATCGGCCTGTTCTGCTTGGCACCGACGGGTGTTGCTATTTCCGAATTTTAAATTTTATCTTTTTCACAAATTAAATGAGAACAATTCTCTTACAGATCTCGAGCGAAACGATTAAAAAAAGTTAGGCACATGGGAGAAAGAACTTCAAATATAATTCTAAGTACAAAATTCATAAAATAATCATTAGTTTTTGTTTTTGAACTAAGCCTATAATATAATTATTTTCACATTGTTTTGACAGCTCATTTTGACATTTGAAAGGTATAAATAGCGCTCCCCGTGACAGCAAGGAGAAGTAATCATAGCATCAGCGCTTTATTTTCCTCTGGTTTTGGGGGGCAAAACTAAAATTTTTTAACATGAGATGTTCTGCTACTTATTCCTACTTGTTCCTACTTATTCGGTTCTGTATACATCGGCATCAATGACACAGGCTTATGATAACAATGATAACAATAATAACAAAGTATCATGGAGGGGGTTATAGATTAATACGGTTGAAAACTAATAGGATCAAACCCCAGAGACACAAGAAACAAAACCAAATATGTGTCAACTTTAGAGAGAATAATATATAATATATAATTTTTATCTGAGGCCCCCATTTATTAGTTCCATAATTTTCTAAATACTTGTAGCATAAAAATATGAAGACGATTAAAATTAATATTTTCTTGTTATTATTGCTTATCTCAACATGCATGTATCTATCTTTTATGAGTAAGCCAGTTGTATTTCTATTCACGAGATTATTTGTAAAGTCCGATAACAAGAATCTACAGTAATGCCATATCGACATGGAACAGTTTCCAATCAATACAACAAAGTATTATGTCAAATCATGCACGATGGACTAAAGTTGGGAGTGTTTAGAATGTAACTCAGTTAACAAGTAGTTAGCCTTATCCACCCCCCCCCCTCGACCCCGGGCCCGGGAAACTTTAGTTTGGGTTATACCGTTATTGATGACTCTTAGGTACGGTACAAAGCTCCTCTTAGATACAACCTCCGTACTAAACATTAGTGCACCAACACGGGGGGCGACCAATTGATCGACACGATATTTGGTCGTTTGACAAATTGGTCGACTTTTTGAAAAAATAATATGTCTAAATGAAACCGGGTAACCAACTGATCGCAATGTGACTCTGTAGCATGACCGTTTGCGCGACTTTAAATAAATAATTAATAATAATAAAATAAGCCACTGAAACCAACTGATCGACATAATGTTAGGTAGAATAGCCATTTGGATGACTTTCTAAAACTAGTAATGATTTAATAAAACCATAAAACCAATTGGTCGATACGAAACATGATCGCATTATCATTTAATCGACATTCAGACATTTTTACACATTTTTATTCAGATTTAAAAAAAGTTAAAATAAGCAGTTTACACTCTTATTCACTCCTACTGGCTAGTTTTCACGACCTAATAAATAAATAAATAATATAGTGCCAGAATGTATTTCAAAATAAATATCAATACAAAATAGAAAACCAAATTGTACTGCTTTTATAGTTCATACTGAAATTATACGATTAAATAGTATAAATGTATATGCTCATGAGTTTGTTTATACTGTATATCCTCTACAATAATTGCACTCTATACTTTATACTTACTGATTGACTGCTCTCGTCATGGTGGCCCGTTATCGGCGACCGCTGTGACGTCATCGCCAGCGGTGGTTATAAAAGTGTCCGCGGGGAGCGCTGCGCCGCCGCTATCTCTGTTATCAGTGTTTTTACAGCGCTCGCCGGCCCTGATCACCAATCAAGCCTCTTCGACACCGCGCCGAGCCGCACTTTTATTTATCCAGAACGAACCTTTGTTGATTTTAGTGCTCTGTTTTAGGGCCTCTCTGGTTATGGTGAAGTTTATTTGTTTTGCGTATGCAAAGTGTGACAGTATCAACGATGCTTGGTGTTTATTCCCTTCAGGATTTTTTCGTTATACGTTGTGTTTTTTGAGTTCATAATAATATGTATAAATATCTGTAGATAATGATAATGTACCAAAATGAATGTAGATATGATTAAACATTAGTAGAACTCTAATAAATGTATTTAATAACCACAGTAACAGATCTTCCGCCAAAAAGTTATATCTTTGCTAATTAGGCCTATATTGTCAAGAAGTTTATTTGTGAAAATTAAGATAGCCTGTAAATATTGAAAAATCTGCGTGGGTCATCACTTTTAAGACGCCGTCTTTTGTATACTTTTATACAAAGTATAGTAGAATATTTTGTTTGTAAAAAGCATGTACTTTTCCCCCTTAGTATAAAGAAACATTTATTTCCAAACCATGGGCTTAAATATATGTGACAAAATAAAATTATGCTCCAAAATTAGTCTCTCAAAACCTGGTCCACAATTCGTCGAATAAAAGCCCGGATTATTTATCAGGGCTGTTTCATGTTTCTTTTTACAGCCCGTAGTAGTTCACGAGTTTATCATTAGTTTATCAGTTACTGCCACAATGACATATAAAACGTGCACGAAATCAATCACAGTAAAATCGCGCCACCCCTAAAAATAAAACCTTTTAACAGCCAATCACTCCAGATATAGCAGATTATTTGGTGGGTGACATTTTCAAAGAGCTGTAAACAAGTTTTACAACTGGACGCGCGGTGATAGCGCACCGCGGGGCGAGTGAAAAATGCATAAATGATTCAATAAAAGAGTGGACCGGGCGTCAAACAACCGACGCCAAACTGCTAGCTGTGACTGCGGGTGGACGTGTCAAATCGGGCCGGGGATGCACGTGATTCCCTCCGGACCACAAGTGTAGTGTGACGGGGGGAAACAGACCTCGTGGACCGGGCAGGGGTGGCCGATAGTCGCGGAAGAAAGAGTAATTATCTTCCATAGAAAATAAAATCAACACAAACCTTATGTTATGCACCACATAAGAGTAGGTAAAAACGAAAGCTTTCGCTGAGGAAGAGATAAATAGAACATGGTCGTTGGTCGAATAATACTCGAATTAATCCAAGGCTTTGTAACAGGAATAAATAATAAAACTCCTCATTGATCTAGTGTCTAACATGGCTCGCGTAACGTTTCTGATGGTAGTTTTTATATCCGGTAGTGAACATGTCTAAAGTATGTGTTTTTCAATCTATAGGCTACAGTTTTTAATACTCGAAATATTAGATAACCCCTCCTTCAGCATATGATTTCCTTGTGTTTCAAAGGTCGAATATTTTGTTTTCGTCTAAGGTAAAATGTTTTCTTAAACCAGACGTAAGTATGCTCAAAGGGGCTGTCCACAACATCAGAACAGCATATTCAGTACTCACGTGGTGAGGTATCGTGTTCACCCTTTTAGGGGGGTCACACCCCCCCCCCCCCACCAACATCCCAACGTCACAGTCTCAGCATACAGAGCGAGGACGAGAGTCGTAATTCTCCCCCCAAAATGGGCAATTAGTTACGTAGACTACTCAGATAACTAACCCTTCCCGTAATTATAACAGGTTAGAGTGCGAGTCTACGTTACTTTATTGTTACACTTCGCAGTTTTATGTTATAGTTTTTGTCAAATGTAGTTTGTACAAATTTTTCGTAATAAGTTATTATAACTTGTGGTGACAGTTATGGCAATGTCTTTCTTTTAATCTTTCTTCATTACTTGGCCACACCTGCAGATTAAAACACTTCATCTAACACCTCAATAATTTCACTACCTTGTAAATTTTCCCTCTTTTCTCAGGTGTAAAAAATATTATATGAAATGATTTAACACCTCATGTAAAATTTATTTTAAATGTTCCACTCCTCCAAAAAGTATGCTAAGTATGCTAAGAATAAATTAAAAAAAAAAAAAAAAAAAAAAAAAAACTCTAAAAGTACGTATGAATTAATGTTATTTACTTGGAAATGTTATAAAATATTATGAGACATCCTTAGTATGTTAAGTGTTTGACTTTACTCTCTTAAGTAAATAACAAATATCAGTAATTTTTAAAATTTTCCAAATTTATGTGTTTTAAATCAAAATTTTATAAACTGAACAATTTTTCAGAAAACCACACAATTAGAATGTAACTGTATTTCATGAAGGACTTAATATTTTTCACCCTAATTGAAATAAGAATCCTAACTTTTTCACCCAGTCTAAAAAGGCACAAAGTTACAAAACAGCTCCAAAGTCTCAGAATTCCTTGTGGCCAGGAGGTCTTGAAGGAGGGAAGGGCGGCTTTATAGCAAATGAAACTGCACCCGTGACGGCCTGTTTATGTCAAACTGGGCAGAAATAAAACCAAAATATATTCAAACTGCCACGTTATGGACGACTTGAAACATTGCGACGGATTGGGCCATTCTCGAGGCGGCCCCGCTAGACCTCCACTCGCCACTCGTCAACCTTTTGTTTAGTTACTTAAACTCTCTTGGCTTCTTTACGATTAGTTTGTCTTGTAAGTTTGGATGTACATGATTATTATGCTCACATTCTAATAAATGTAAATATTATTTGAAATTAATATTGAGACGAGACTTAGTGATCTGTTGAGGTTGCATAACTTAGGCCTAGATCAAGATGACGCTAGCAACTGTAAAATATAATTTTTAGCTCCTCATTTGGGTTGTTGGGTGTTTTGTAGTAATTTGAGTTATCGGGGAAAATGCTAGTGAAAGTTAAATAGTTAGTAGCGAAAACAGGCTTATTAAAGATTTTTCTTATATCCAGCTGCAATCAATATAAAGTAATGCTGAATAAATTCATCAAAGTCACAATGAAGTCAATTTAGTCTGTTTATAAAATATTTGATTTACTCTTCATCAATGCAGCGTTTTCCCTGGAATTAGAATAATTGTATTGGAAAATAAATTACAATTCAAACTTCCAGTGAGAATTATTTTCATTTGAAATAGTGCTTTACTAAAATTTCGTCTTTGATACAATACCTAATGTCTGCTCTGTCATAATCTGTCATATTTGTCTTCTGCAGGTTCTGTTAATAAAAAAGATGAAATTAAAATCAAAATATAAATTAAAGTAGGTACCGTTCATATAAAAACGTATGACAGAACTACCCCTCGCAAATGCTTTTAAAATACTTTTATAAAAAGTATGATCCTAAAGAAGCCTTGTTTTCAATGGCATGAGAATAAAACCCCACATTTTTATTCAAACGACATTGGCAAATCCGGAAAGCGACGGACGCACGACATAACAGCCCAGTAGCGCCGCGGGCGGTGGAATATGAAACCAACAACGGTCATATCCTCACTCCTCACCATCACCACACACGGAGTAACCGGAGCACCTTGGTTGACTCGTGTGCTGCTTCGCTGCTCTGTACATTTTATTACCTAAAACACCATAAAACATAATGTACAATTCTGTTATATTATATATTCTGTTTTAATATAAGAAACAGTTTTTAATAATTATTGCGAATATTATTATTAAAGTGCTCGATGTACAATTTTTAAATAAAACCGTTTAAAGTATAGTTCAACAATCATATATATATATATATATATATATATATATATATATATATATATATATATATATATATATATATATATATATATATATGTATGTATATTACACAACTTTTGCCTATTACTGCAAAAGTTGTGACTTAATGTTGTCTCAAATGACAGAATTCAAGCATTCTATGGACTTTTTTTCTAATAAGATAGATGAGTACGAAAATAAAATAAAGAATTTCTCTGATTTGGTAAAAGATCTGCAAAGCTCTCAAAGTAAGTTAGAGGCAGAAAACAAACATCTGAAAGAAAGTATCACTAAATATCAGTTACAACTCGAGAATCTTGAACAGTACAATAGGAACAGAAATTTACAAATTGTTGGAATCCCTGAAGTGAAGAACGAAGAATTGGGCGAGGTTATTAAAAAAATCTCAGGTTTGGCTAATGTCCCTGTTGATATAAAACGTGATATCCAAGCTTTTCATAGGGTTCCTACAAAACTTGAAAAGGGCCCTAAGCCTATTGTTGTACAGTTTACAAACAGACAGACACGGGATAGTCTTCTAGAAAAAGCTAAGAAATTAAAATTGAAGTCAACTGATTTTGAAGAGGGTGTCCCTGTAACTAATGTTTATGTTAATGTACATCTGACACCTTATAACAAAAACCTCTTATATGAAGCTAAGCAACTTAAAGAACATGGATGGAAGTTTGTATGGGTTACGGACACAAGAATATTTGCAAGAAAAACTGATGGCGAAAAAAGGGTACACTTAACATCAGTCGACCAAGTGAAAATCTTATTGGTTAGCCTAATATTGCAGCACTATAATAAGGATATTTTTAATGTCGTAAATGTCTTTAAATAGTCTGTGTAATCAATTTAAAATTTTCTGTTTAAATATTCGAAGTTTAAGGAATCATTACGATGAACTATGTATTTATTTACAAAGTCAAATATTTAAATACAACATTGTTGTCTCAACTGAAGTTTGGATAAAATCCGGCGAAGAAAGCAAATATCATCTGCCAGGATACGAATTGTTGCTTCGGGACCGACCAGATAATCAGAGTGGAGGTGTTGTTATCTACGTGGACTCTGTCCTGCAGTACACGCACCAGCTGATCGCCTTCCCTACTGCCGAGATTGTCAACGTCGAGTTTACAATTAATTACAACAACCGCAAGTATAACATGTCTCTTTTTGGACTTTACAGAAATTGTAAATTTACTTTTAATGCCTTTAAGTCTGATTTTGAATGTTTATTACAGAAATCTAAAAACAATTGTGTTTTCCTTGGAGATTTTAATATATGCTTGATTAAAAAGAATGGTTCTGGTAAAGATTATTTAAATTTAATTGCTTCTTACGGTTTTGAAAGTCTGGTCAATTCACCAACTAGAATCTCTAATAATACTTTTTCTTGTATTGATCATGCTCTGGTGAAAAACTCTAACTTAGATTTTCAATGCAAAATATTAGAGTTAAATATTAGTGACCATTTTGCTTTGGACCTTACAATTTCTGAAATAAAAAATAATGTATGCCGTCCCAGTTATTGTAGGGTTTTAGATGCTGATTTATTTGCCAGACAGTTAAGGCTAGCAGATTGGAGTCCTGTAATTAATGCTTGCAATGTTAATAGTTCGTTATCTGCTTTTTATGATGTTTATAACTCTTGTTACACTTCATCTTGCCATTTAAAAAAACTAAATTTTAAAAATAGAAAAAGGCAAGAATGGATCTCAAATAATTTAGTTAATTTAATTAATCGTAAAAATTGTCTTTTTAAGGAATATTGTAAAAATAGAAATAATTTATTGCTAAGAGATGAATATAAAAAACTTTGCAAAAAATGTTAATAGACAAATTAGGCGAGAAAAATTTAACTACTTTTCAAATATGGTCGAGAGGTGTAATGGAAACTCTAGAAAATATTGGAATGTTATTAAAAAAAATGTTAAAAGTAAAAAAAAAATTAAGTAATATTAAGATAGGAGATGGATTAATTAATGTATCTGGCAATGAGAAGCTTGTTGCAGACCAATTTTGTAACTATTTCACAACAATAATCTCCTCATTAAGGGCTGAAGCTTTTGGGTCTGATTTGTTCTTGGAGGATGAATGTGACAGCAATGTGTTCATGGATAATTTTCAATGTACATATGAAGATGTTGTAAATGCAATAAATTTAGCGAAAAATAAAGTAAGCTGTGGATTGGATGGAATTAGTATTTTAAATATTAAGAAACATATTGATATTTTTGCTCCACTTTTGCATAATTTATTTTGTAAATCGCTAAATGAGGGTATTGTCCCCAATGATTTAAAAACAGCTTGTGTTGTTCCCGTTTATAAGTCTGGCAATGACACAGATTTGTCATCATATCGCCCCATATCGGTGATAAACAACATTGCTAAAATTTTTGAGCGAATTATAAAAGATAAATTAATGTCCTACTTTAGCAATAGAAATCTGTTTTCTAGCAACCAGTATGGTTTCTTACCGGGAAGGGGAACTGATCTGGCTGTAGATAGGCACATAAGCTGTATAACAAATTCTGTGGATAAACATAAGTGTACTTTAGCGATATATTTAGACTTTCAAAAAGCCTTTGATGTTCTAGATTTAAATGTTTTAATAAGTAAGTTTAAAACGTATGGTATTGGCGGCCTGGCTCTTAAATGGTTAGAATCTTTTTGCAAAGAAAGAAAGCAGGTTGTCAGGATAGGTAATGTTCTTAGTAATGTGTCAGAGCTTACGTATGGTACAGCCCAAGGAGTGATTTTGGGACCAGTAATTTTTTTAATTTTTATTAACGATTTGTTGAGTATGGAATTGAACTCAGCAGTGTTTGCTTACGCTGATGATACAGCACTTGTTTGTTCTACATACAACAGGCAAGCACTGATGAGGAAAATTCAAAGTGATCTTGATAAAATATCGTCATGGTTAATAAAAAATAGACTGTTAATAAATTCCAACAAATCTAAATGCATTATGTTTTTTGATTTCAATCAAGATAGAGAATATCTAAGAAATCATTACAACTTGCGATGCCATAGCCACCAATGTATATATATAATTGTGTTTGTACCAACATAGAAATAGTTGATAATGCTAAGTATTTGGGCCTGATTATTGACCAGCATCTAAAATGGGATTACCATATAGATTATCTTTCAAAAAAATTGAGAAAAGCCAGTTATGCTCTTTACCATATGAGAAATTATATTAATAGCAATCAATTAAAACAAGTTTATTTATCATGGTTTGAAAGTTTATTAAGATATGGTATAATTCACTGTGGTGGAGCATACCCTACCGTTATTGGGCCCGTAGTCATGGCCCAGAGGCTTGCTTTGCGTATTATGTATCGTGTGAATCGCAATGAAAGATTGAGCTATCTATTTAAGGAAAGTAATATACTTACTGTAAAACAATTGCATGAGTATTCAGTAGTTTTGCACATACATAAGTACATTGATTTATATAAAATTAGAGAGGTAAATAGAATCACACGGTCCGCACAGTACATTTTATTAGATATTCCATTTTTTACAAAAGAGTTAAGTAGGCATCAACTGTGTTACATAGGGCCAAAAGTGTTTAATGATTTTATCATTAAATATGGGAATGAAGTTTTATTTACAAAAAGACATAAAGTAAAAATGAAAGCTTATCAATTTGTTGCAGACAGTGAGTAATTTATCAACTAATATTTGTATACTTATTTATTTATTTATCTATAGTTTTGTATTGTAGATCATATTTATTGTTACTGTCTTGTTATAGTTGTGATATTTATTTATGTATTTTGTTAATATTTAATGTGGCTTAAGTTACTTATTTCTGATTAGTTATTGCTTGTGTGTTACTTTTCACCGAAACATGAGAACAGTGGAACGTCTGAAGTCCAAATAACTGCCAAATAGACTGATATCATATTCACATGTATAATGTCCAACTGCACTCCCGCACGCTCTGTTTTGTTGCATTGGGAGGATTGTGTTTAATACTGTATTGTCTTTTTCCTGAATAAAGTATTTTGAACTTGAAAAACTTGAACTTGAACTGCAGTTAAAATCCTCCACACAATTCGAAATGGTATTTGAAAATATCTAGGTATTTTATAAGAAAGTCATCCAAATGGCTATTCTACCTAACATCATGTCGATCAGTTGGTTTCAGTGGCTCATTTTATTATTATTAATTAATTATTTCAAGTTGCGCTAATAGTCATGCTACCAAGTCACATATCGATTAGTTGGTTTCCCAATTTTATTTAGATATATAATTTAATTTTTTAAAAGTCGACCAATTCGTCAAACAACCAAACATCATGTCGATCAAATGGTGGCCCCCCCATTTTATAAAACTCCGAAAAAATGCAGGTAATTAATTAACCTTTTCCAACCCTTACGATTTTAAAGATTCCTTTGCAATTGGCTAAATATAAAGTAGGCCATAATGCATTTATATAAACCATGAAACACGTTAAATTTAAGGTAAAAGTTTCAAATGCATCTATTCCAAAGACGAGTGAGTTTAAATTAATCAACTTTGCTCCAGTATTTTCACATTATATTTGTGTTATTGACTTGGGAACATTCAACCCTTGTTTTAGACATTTCCAAGATAGTGTTTACATTTGCTATTTACACGCATTTCACTAAGTCCACTTGGTTGAACAGGAGACAAGTCTATAACAATGTATAGTATTTTTTTCTCCTGAACTACTGACTGGCTGTATTCGCCTTGAAGCTACTCCATCAGGCCAGGTTTCACCGGTCCCGTGCCTGAGCTCATCCGAGTGATCCTTGTACAGCATCAGCGAAGCAGCAGAGATGTGTTTGCGCACAGTCGGTATCGTGTCAACTGAGGGATGAGAGATTCCAATATTTGACCGGGAGGGGGAGGGAGCGGGAGCACCCTTCGGTACAACTGCGCCGATATGTTTGAGAATATCTTCAACCCTTCCAGACTCGTAATTTCGTTAATTTCGAGTTACCCGCCGGAAAACTTGTTAGCAATCTGGTAGCAACCGATCCCGTCGAAATAACGGGTTTGTTTCGACAAATTTAATCAATTACAGGATTTTGTTTCTCCTTCCTCCCCCTAACTCTCCTCGCTTAACTGAAGCGTGCCTCGCGAAAGTCAAAATTGTTTTGATATCTTTGAGTTCGGGTATAATTATAAAATGTACCCCACATTATAGTTATATTATAAATTTTTGTAAATAAAGTATTTTTAAAAAACTATAAAAACATCACCTAAATTAAGGTACTGTATGAAAATTTTAATTCTTACAACAAGATAACAAGAATGATGAATTGTCTTAAAATTATTAACATCACCTTGATGACTATTCCTGGCCAAAGTGTAATGCATATCATGCATTTAATCGGTAAACGATACCTGTGGTTATATGCTGATTTCATATTAGTCTTTCTCTTGTTTGTAACATTTTAAATTTAATTTGTTACTTTTTAATTTGTCCAAAAATTATAATTACCAGTAGCATATGCAAAATATTTTGAGTTTTTCAATCCTGTTATATAGGATTGAGAAACTGACAATTTTCCTTTTTGTACTATAGGTTACAATGATTATATCTTGCTACAATAATTGTAAAATGTTTATACTTGATAAAGTGGATGATATTTTGATAGTTTGAGATTTTTTGTTACAACAATTTTTTTATCTGCAACAATTTTTCTTGAATGAATTGTGAAATTTGTTTGTTTTCGTATTTCAAATATCTAATAAAGATCGTAATGTGTATTAAAATCTCCTCCTACCAATATTAAATACTCTAGTTACTGCGTCATATTATTCATTTTTTAGTATTTGGGTTAAGAAGTACCATAGTAAAAACTGAAACGATTAAGCTGAACTTGAAAATAAACATGAAGATATTACGGTTTGAAACCGTATATTCTAAAACCAATCCTTGAATATCGGATCGAGACTTCTTATATAGATTAAAATATTATATACTTAATAGCTGACGTTGTAAAAATTGGTATGATTCACAAAAATTATCGTTTAATAAAGGTACAAAAAAAAATAATAATAAAATTAACTTTTCCAAATCCGAAAGGGCTAATGAGCCTATATCTTCACTATTAAAATTCAACCTCTGAGTGAGCAATCGAAATTTATTTCATATTTATTTATAACAGCGTAGATAAATGTATTCTTAAATATAAAATTGTGGAGCATGAAGTTGATAGATGAAACGGGAAAGTCGGGCAAAGAGCGGGAGTCAAGTCAGGGCGGGCAGCGGCCGGGGCGAGGGATGAAAAGGACATCCTGGCTTGATATTTACACCGAGCAGAGCTTAATTCATCGCCGCAGATGCCTAACGAGCGCCGATAATGATGTAACCCCCCCTCCCCCCGCAACCGTCCCACCACGGGCCTCTCTAACCGGAATATATTTCACCAAATTTTTCTCTCCTGACTTTCCGAGCGACAAAATTAAGTCTGTCGGTGGGTAACTTTTCGCCGGCGGTGAGTTTTTTCACCACCGCCACCCCCGAGGTGGTTGGGTCGCCACCGCCCCCAACCTCTCCCACTTTCAAGATGGCGGCTGCTAAGATAAAGCTTTTACCCTCCCCACACCAAAAACCAGCGAGCTCTCTAAGTAAAAAAGCAAAGTGCCTCTCCGTCTTCTGATATTTGCGACGTCTTTGTCCGCTTTTTGAACCCGTTACCCGATTCTTGCTCTACGTTTCAGGCGGCAAAAGTTCTGGAGGGTTAAAAAATATTACATAAAGTTAAATTTATGGTTTCACTATCACTGAATTTACATTATATTTATAATATTTAATTGCTTCATGCTCATTAGTATAAATAAAGCAATCCCACTAAATATTGCTATTTGAGAGGTGTACCAGTATGCCTAGACACAAGTAATGAAAATAATTGAGTAATTATAACGTATAGAGATATTTTAAGTTTGGTATAAGTCTGGAACAACATAATCAATGACGGTAATAGGTACATCACAAAATCAATAAATTACAGAAGTAGAATTTCTTAGTCAAAATGCTAAATAGTGCAGTTCCTTAAAATTCTATTGTGAATGGTAGTACACTAATTACGATATTCCATCCTCATTGTTTCATTATTAATTCTCAAAATATTTGCAGGGTTTCGAACTGAAACTTAACACTGTTATCTACAGCTGCCAGAAAGGCGTAAACTTTCAGCGAGAAAATATTAAATTAAAACAAACAATAAACCCTAATAACGAAGGAAGCCGGAATGAATTTATTAGAGTAACCCCTGTTTGAAGAGGAGAAATAAGCGCAAGATGCAGACAAGTCTTGGGGAGATAATGGGAGAAAAATGAGCAATTTGTGAAATAAAGTCCAGAAAGTGGAATGAGGAGGGGAATGATTAAATTAATGCGGTGCGGAAGGGTTGTTTATTAGCCTGTTTGCGACGGGCCTGCTCTCTGGTGGTTGGCATTGGCAGTGAGATCAGTGGCGAGGGCTACGACTACGTTATGGATCAACACTGACCGGCCACCGTGGTTATATTGTGGGTAAGACGGGATGGAAATGTGTAAATGGAAAGCTGTACTGGTGTTTTCAGGTTAGTGATGATAAAAGCTTTAAACCTCGGAAAACTCAATTATGGTAATCAACAATAAGGGTTCCTACTCAACATAAAAGATAATGTTGTACTATGGAGGATTTTGTAAATACTGTAATAACAAAACCCGTTACACACCATGTAGAACTTCATATAAATTAAGACTCGTTTTGATTCTATGTATAGGATAAAAAATGTATAATGTCCCTGAATGGTTTTGCATCATTCCAGTAAAAAAGCAAACAAACAAAACACCTTTATGATGATTTCCGTAGTTATGATGAAATGAAGGTATCAAGTAAATTTCAATATTTGAAATAATTATTCATCATATCATGTTCGACGTGTCTGGCGAACGGTAAAAATATTGTAAAGGCTATCTCGAACAAAGTGGGATATAACAAGCATATAAGTTGATGCCGTCATGACCTACAGTTTTAAAACTCCTTTAATGCATGCAAATTACAACCAAAATTACAAACCAACCCTCAGAAGCTTATATTTGTTGCAAGTTATACACTTGTGAGGATTCACTCATATAACTGTAAAGTAAAGTTTGTTCAGTTGTGAGATTCCTCTAACTATGGAATTCATTTTAAATTTTTATTTGGGTACTTGAACTCTACTAAATATTTACATTTTATTTATTCACTAGGTATACTTCGTCCAGGATCTTCTAAGTAAGACTTTATTTTTTCCTCAAGGTCCGATTCCTTGACATAAACAAAATTAAGTTGAAAAATAAGTTATATAAGTATTTTTCTTATTTTCTTGGATTTAGGCCTACTTACTTAAATAAGTGAAAAATTGCTTCCAATGCGTAAATTCCCCGCCAAACTTTATTCAGTACGCACCCACAATTTAGTTTTATAGCACCCAACATTTCAGTTACGTGATTTTTCAATGATTTCCATCGAAGACAGGTGGTCCAACGACGGCAGCGGAAGTGACCTTGTGACTCCGGAAGAGGACACGGGAACCGCCGGACAATGGTGGATTCGCAGGTGGCAGTCAATCTGTTCAAATCACGCCGCCGCGTCACGCCATATGCGGGTGCAGCGTGCAGTGTTGTAGTGCGGTGTAGCGGCGAGGCTGCTTGCAGGTGTCCCGGACCATACAGCGTGGCGAAGCGGTGGGAACCACAACCCAATCAGATCTGCTTCCGGGTTGAAAAATGTGACTGCGTGATTTGTTAGTTAATTTTCACAGCTGTCGGTTTTAACTGGCGTGGCGGAATCACTAAACAAATCAAACAACATTATTATGCCTCTTCTTAAGTTTTGATTTCTTCAAAGCACAGAGTAGTAATACATACTTCTCTGTAGTATAAGTGTAGTTTACAAATAAATGTGCACTGTAGGTGTTATAATATCATGGAGTGCATATATAACTTTTTTTACTTTATTTACATTTTTTATTTAATTTATGTTTTTCTTGGTAATTGTTGTTGTACTTTTTTATTTATTTTTTTAATAAATAGTTTTATTGTAATAATTAATTGTAAATTTTATTTTACGTATAGAACAACACTCGAGTGTTTATTTTTTTTTTTTATTGTATAGACTAGATTTTTAACACTAGGCAACAAATAATTCAAAATAAGTCATAGTAATTTACCATAACAAACATCAAGTGGGAATGGGGGTGTCTTTCGTTCTAGAATTTACAAACTCGATTTTAAGATAAAGGAAAATTTATCGTCAGATGAAAAAAATATAAATCAAAACATTATTACAATAGCATATTTTGCATCACGGGCCGGTAGAGGGGTTTCCTCCCCGTGAAAAAACTTTCAAAGGCTTTGCACAACCACTTTGGCCAAGGTTCGAGTCACCTAACTACACAATTAAATAAATTTTACTACATCCTCATGTAAAATTGGATTTTAAAAGTTAACTAATAAACATAATAGTCAAAACAGATTAGAATTTGTATGCTATTCTTGCAGAGCGTGAAACCAAATAACACTTAATAATATACACGTATAGTGTAGGCTTGAAAATAAACTGGCAATTAGAACAGCTGACTTTACATAGATAGAGTCGTAAACTTCTAGAGTTCTAGGGCTGTAAAACGCTTTTTGGCATTGACATGAATTACCGAAAACAGACTATAAAACCCAAGTTTGGTAAAATACATAACTTCAACAGCTGTGTAGTTACAAAAAAAATTAAAAAGTTTACTTACAACGTTATTAGTGCAATGAAGTGACAAAGTGTCGTTCAGTACAGAACGTGTTCCGTATCCGTGAACACGATGTACAGTACATTGTGTAGGAGGGTGTCGCTCCACATCAGGGGGTGATCAACAGTTCCTAATTACTTCTGGGCGCGATGATCAACCTGATCGTCTTACACCATCTGATCGCTGATCAGGGCACGCAAACAAACAAGGGTAACAACTGGAAAGGCTGATTCCGTCTTACTCTTACTCTACTTGGTAATTAATATTGATTTACTTTATTAAATCATCTAATTTATTGAAATACTGATATTTAATTCGTTTTTAATTTAAAGAAGTTTCAGAGTTTTTAATAAGTTCAACTATAGGTGAAAATAGTTTATACCTATATTTAACATTTAGGTATTTAGTTCATTATTTATGCCAACCAAAAATATACTAAATAATTCAAAACAACTGTAACTGGCACTCCTATTAATTATATAACATTTGGGAACCATGGAGAGGTTTTGGTAGGAGTATCTATACTGCTTCGCAATAAAA
Source organism: Neoaliturus tenellus (assembly GCA_030545055.2). Lineage (NCBI taxonomy): Eukaryota > Metazoa > Arthropoda > Insecta > Hemiptera > Cicadellidae > Neoaliturus > Neoaliturus tenellus. The sequence continues at coordinate 131,198,510 of CM061532.1, forward strand.
AGGTATTTGGGAATGTACCAGTATATGGAGATTGGCTGATTACCTAAAAAATCCCCTAAACATTTCATATTGCGGGTTATTGGTTATAATTAAAGCTAGACAATTTATTATCTCCTCAGAACAATGCTTCCAAATACCTTTAATGCTTTAGTTTCTTTTTTATAATACTTAAAAATATTTAGGCAGTAAATAAATACGGCTTTGTTGCAGCTTCGGTGTCAAATCAAATTAAATAAGTGACAAAAAGCCAAACGGGTTTTATAAACTGCTCCCAGAAATTCCCAATACACGAAGTTTAAAAGTCAAGTGTTAAAAATATTTCAATAAAAAGGCCGTTAACATCGAACATCGAAGGATGAGTCCGCATGCCACTCACTTTCTCAAGACCATTCCCAATCAACAGCCCAGCAGCAGGAATCTCCTGGAGCCCTCCCACTCAGCCCGCCTGCAACTAACCCGCCAGCTGATCTACAACCAAGTGCTGTGAATAATGTCGTTGTCAATACCAATTTTTTAGCCATAGCTCAACCTTCAATAGATTCAGTAAATTAATTCACTCAGACACTTCACTTTCCTTCAATAACCACCCTAAATGCTCAGCTAATGATCTTTTATTGCTTCACATTAACATTAGATCCATTCAAAGCAAATTAAACGAACTTCAGTACTGGTTAGATCAAATGAATTGTTCAGTATTATGCGTCAATGAGCATTGGCTAAAGGATTGTAATATAAATATTTTTGTTCCTTTTAATTATGAATTAGCTGCTAGTTATTGCAGACCTAATACTATTAGAGGGGGTTCATCAATTTATGTAAAAAAGGATTTTTGTTCAGAGTTTATATCACTTGATTTGAGTAATTTTTGCATTGAAGATGTTTTTGAAGCATGTGGAATACTATTTAAATCAATTAAAACTATATTTTTGTCAATCTATAGAATTCCATCAACAAGAGTAGACATTTTTATTGAACAAATGGAATTTATTTTATTATTTTTATCAAAATACAAAACTTACAAAATTTTTATTGCAGGTGATATAAATTTAGATATTAGAGAAAATAATAGAAATGTAGTTGATTTCCTGAATTTGCTTAAGTCATTTAATTGTTGCTGTCTTAATGAAAATCCCACTAGATTAGATGCATGTCTTGATAATATAATAAGTAATTTTCATAAAGATGTTAATGTAGATGTAATAAAATTAGGGCTTTCTGATCATGATGGATTATGGATGAGAATTGACAATTTTTTCATGACACAGGATATTACCTATGTAAAAATAAGAAGCTTAACTGACAAATCCTTATTTTTATTACAAAATGAATTGAATAGTGTAGACTGGTCAAATGTACTGTGTTCTTTTGACAGAAACATAAATGTTTGTTTTTCCGAATTTATTAACTTTTTAAAAACTATTTTTGAAAATAATTGTCCAGTGGTCACGAAGAAGGTTACATCATTGAATGTTAAGCGCAAACCGCAGCACAGTGCTAATTGGTTTTCAGAACAACTCAATAAAATGAGAATAATGTTACTTTTATTGAAAGACAAATCTCACTTAAGTGAACAGAACCGTTTTAGATATCTTGCTTTCAGAAAACTGTACAAAAAGGAAATTAAAGTCGCAAAATGCAAAGTAAATGATGAGTATATTCAAAACTCCAAAAATAAATCCAAAGCAGCTTGGAATGTGATAAAAAAAATGAAATGAATGTGTCAAAAAAAGATAAATGTATTCCAATTAGTTTAAATGATTTAAATTTTCACTTTGTAAATAATGCTACACATGTTGATTCTCAGGATTTTGTAGACCCTATACATTTACTTTCTAATTCTAGTGAAATAATTCATACAAAATTCCAGTGGTCAAACATCACTCATCTTAATATTATAGAGTCAGTCAACAAACTTAGCAATTCTAAAGCTGAAGACTTTTATGGATTCTCAAATTTTATTATTAAAAAAATGGCCCCTTTTCTTATTGAACCAATGCATTATCTTTTCAATGTGATGATTGAACAATCAATCTTTCCAGATTGTCTCAAAGTGTCCATCACAATTCCTCTATTTAAAAAGGGCGATAAAACAGATCCAAACAATTATAGGCCAATTTCTCTAATTCCAATTTTTTCTAAAATATTTGAACATTGCCTCCATCAGCAGATATATCCATATTTTGAAAACAATCTTTTATTAACTGAAGATCAATATGGATTTCGAGCTAATTTATCAACTGCTAGGGCTCTCGAGAATTTAGTTTTAGATATTTTTGATGGTTGTGATAAGAAAGTTAACACATGTGCAACGTTAATTGATCTGACAAAAGCCTTCGATTCAGTCTCTCACGATATTTTAATACAAAAATTAGCTTTTTATGGTGTAGTAGAGAAATCTCTTAGCCTGATCAATTCTTATTTAAATGATAGATTTCAGTCAGTTCAGGTTAAAAATGAGAGGTCCAGTTTGTTAAAAATAAAGTGTGGAATGCCACAGGGCTCTGTTTTAGGGCCATTTCTTTTTATAGTTCTAATCAATGATTTTCCTTCATTCATGCCTTGCAAAACTACTCTTTACGCTGATGACACAACATTCCTCACTAGGGGCCCAAGCTTAAATTATGCGTCAGAGCAAAGTGATATCATGATTGAGAGAGCAGAGGAATGGTTTAAAGCAAACTATTTAAGAATTAATCATCTCAAAACTGAAAAAATTATATTTGATCTCAAAGTATCCAGTCAAGAAAATAAATCTGTTAAATTGTTAGGGGTTCACATCGATCAAAGGTTAGATTGGATTGAGCACACAAACGTGTTATGCGGTAAATTGGCTCGAACTGTTTTTTTGCTGAAAAAATTGAAAAGTAATGTTAGTGAGGATTTGTTGCTTTTTTGTTATTATGCTTTTTTTCATTCACACTTACAATATGAAAATCTGCTTTGGGGAAACTCCGTCGGAGCCAAGAATGTTCTTAAATGGCAAAAAACTGCTATCAGATCTATTTTAGGACTCAGACCTCGGGACTCGTGTAGGGATCACTTTAAATCTCTTAAAATTTTAACGCTCCCTAGTATTTACATTTTTAATTGCCTTATACTTGTTAAAGAAAACATCAATCACCTTATTAAACGTTCAGATATTCATACACATGACACACGAAATAATCATTCTCTCGACTTACCACTTACTAGACTTTCACTTACACACAATAGTTACAAATATCTAAGTATCCAGTTTTTTAATAAATTACCTTCAAAAGCATCATTCGTATCACTTAATAGGTTCAAAACTGTCTTAATTTCATGGTTGAAAACAAAATCATTTTATTCAATTGAGGAATTTTTAAAGTGTGATATTGGTGACCTACAGTTTTAAAATTATAATTTTGATTTCGATTCATTTATTTAGCTTTTTTCTTTAGATATCAAATAATTATATATATTGATTGTTCAATCACATATTTGTAAGATATATGTAATTTGTGTATATATCTTGTAATTTGTGTAAATATCTTGTAATATGTGACATGATCATATGACTAAATTTAGTATTAAGTTGACTCTGTCGATTGTATTGTAAAAAATACTTAAAGACAATAAAGAGATTTTGATTTTGATTTTTGATTTTGTTAAATATCCACATCATTGAGTAGAGACTGATTATAAATGCCTAATCCAACCCCATAAATCGATGATACCAAATTAATATCGGTTAAAAATGACACTGTAGATTAGAGTGAGGGCGATGGCGTCTAAACATGACGTCATAAATCAGGTGATCATCAGCTGTGGAGTGCTAATGCCCATCAGCTGATCATTATGTGCCGTCAGATCGCGCTGGTATCGCACTCACACCCCATTGGGCGCAGAGGTCGCGTATCACGCCACCTCATGACGATTGTCGACTCTCAAAACGTCACCATTACAGTGGCTATTTATCGTGATAAAATATGTTGATTTCATAATAACAAAAATTCTAGTCATGAATTAAAGTACATAAATGTACATAATTCCTTCTTGGATTTCTCTGTTCTTGTATGGGTAAGATAAAGTTAAAAATATGTGGATGTGAGATCTTATTTTACGGTCTTAACCTAGGGCAACTCCAGTATTGCCAAGTAATATATTCCACTCTTGCCCTATTGTAACTAACTGAGATAACTTAAAATTGTTCATGGAATTTCTGATTTTAAATTTACAATCAAAACATAATCATCTTTTCTTTTAAACTATACTATAATTTAGACCCTTTTCCTTCCTAAAACTAAAAATACGATTCAATACACATGAAATCTTTTTTGATATCTAAAAATGAACAAACAAATTTATAACCCTCACACCTACCCCGGGAGTCTTCTAGAATTTTGAGACTGTTAGTTGCTGACGCCACTGCAATCTGTGGCGAAGTAACGACGTGACTCTTGGCTTGAGAGCACGAAAACAGCAGACGGATTGCACAGCCATGGATGTTCTGGCTTACTTTCCTCAGATTTATAGGCGTGAAACGTCGGAAAACTTTATGAAGGCCAACCAAACGTTTCGTCTATCGACTTTCATCAAATTTCCCGTCGTTGCACGCCAAGAAATCTGAGAAAGAATTAAACATACCGTACTAATAAATCGAAAAAAAATAGTTTGTTTAATTTCTTCAAAAGATTAAGTTAATTAATTAATGTGAAGCAATAAGTTGAGTACCTAGGAGAGTAGTGGGGTTTGGTTACTTTCAAAACGGAAGTCGTGCCAATTGCCAGCCGCTGCCGGCCAGCTGCCATCGGCCAGCTGCCAAATCAGTCGCTGCCGCCATATGCCATGCCATATAGCTTCCGGTGGGGGAGGAGATGTTATTTGAAATTTGAAATTCAACTTGACAATTGGGTTATGGAAAGTATGTCAAGGTCATCCAGAGTAAGTTTTAAAAAACCCTATCCCGCTACCACCGGAGTAATAGTTCGGAGAGTGGAACTAACTCCGGAGATAGCGGGATAGGTATAGAATTAGGTTTGTGAATTTTATTTGTGAAAAACATACAATCAATGTGTGACAGCAGTGTTTAAACAAGTTGAAGTTTTGTTATGAACTACAGAGTTGTAAACACAAACACCGACAACGATGAGAAGGTAAACGCAGAGTCCCCAGATGATGTATTTAAAAAGTTTGAACAAACGTAACATCTCGAGTTGGTTTTCCCGTTCCATTTCCAATCGTTTGATTTCCAATTTCAATTTATCCTCTTCCATCCTTGTTACAAATGGAACTTCATCCATCATATCCATCATGTTTGTGTTTTTTTTTTTGAAATTTTGAAAGAAGCGATGTTGATAGTTGAAGAGGCGAGGATGGAATGAGAGTTAAAAGAGGAAAATGTTGGTTAAATAAAGAAGTGGTGGGGGGAAAGAGCGTTGTTACATAGAAGCGGTGGGGGAAAGATGCTGCTCATCATTTGCCTCAGAAGTTGTGTCCGACTGTAGAGGGGTAAGAGGAGTAGTATTTAGTAAACTGTCTTCATCAGAACTTTCAACCTTATTACAAATAGGACAAGCGTAAAGTATTTCCAAATTCATTGTAATAGCGTTAAATTTATCTATAATTTCATTTAAAGCATTAAATATTTCTTGTAAATCATCTTTTGAGTTTATTTCAAAACTAGCATTCATTCGTGCCGATGGAGAGGTGTTCATGGTTAGAAAGTTGGCAATCGAATGAGGATAATCGCCTAGGGAGGGGGCTTATATAATGGTGACCTTGAGCAGGCGTCTAGGGAGGGGGGCTGTCTAGGGAGGGGGCTTCTATATTGGGGACCTTGAGCTTATGATTGAATAAAATGTTTAGTTCTTCTTCTTCTTCGTCTTTTAATTCAATTATTTGAACCGAAGTAGTTGTTTCATCCTCTTCACTCGACGAAGAAAACAATTCACCAGGATTTAAATATTGAACTACAATTCTGAACCATCTTATAGGATATTCGTCAATGACAGAAAGTAAGTTTTGAAACAATTCTTCCATCTCCTCCCTGTCAGTTATTATATGTTCAAACTTGATAAATTTTCCTTCCATGTTGTTAGTTAGAGTGTTGGAAGTGGAATGATTTAATATTATATAAAAATTAGAACTAATGGTGGGGGAAATCTCAAGGTCATCCAATTGAAGTTTTAAAAAAGAGTGTAAAACTGAAATTATACATTTGATGGTTCTACAGGATCGGAATACCAATCTGATCTGTATTTACATCTTTTTATCATATGTGTACAAAAATCATCTTGATGAGACTTGGTGCGTTGACAATGAGCAAGATCTAGAGGGTGAAATTTGAAACATCTTTGAGGACAACATGTATGAAAATATCTTGATTTGTAAAATTTGAAAGTTCGCAATTCCGGTGGCGGTAGTTGTTTTGTTTTACATTTGCAATAACAAGATCCGAAGAATTCACATTTAGTACAAGCTAACCCATCCACCATCATTGGTCCTAAATCTGTACACTGTTGTTCACAACAGTAACGAGGTTTGTACTTGTATTTTTGCTCTTCCATGTTGACGCTGCGGAGTCTAGTGAAAGAATAAGATTGTATAGTGATGAATAGCGAGTTTTATGTACTATGAAAAGTGGTAGGGGTAATTTCAAGGTCATTCAAATGGAGTTTTAAAAAATTATACCTTACAAGTGTAAGGATTATTGAAATTTAGGAAGTTTGTTTCTGTTTGTTTTCTTCAGACTTTTTTTCTCTCTCCGCCTTAGCCATAGCAATAAGTTCTTCTGTTGATAGTGGATGTACTTCAGGAAATTTTAAAATTAATTTAGCTTGATATCCTTCTTTAGTTAATACATCTAAATCTTGAGTCATTTGTTCAACAGTGTTATAATCCTTTCCATAGATTTTCCCATCAAGTTCAATCATCATTCTGTATAACATTTTGTAGAATAGATCTTGTTGTGGCGAGAGCTGAGAAGCGAATGATTATTTATCAAACTGTTACATCCTTTTTATGAACTTGATATTGATCACGTGATTCCTTAGTTGTAATTTTATTTATTAAAAGTTATTCAACATTGGTAATACTTCTGGAACTTGACGTTATGTTGACCAGCTGGCGATGAAGAAGTTGTAGGTTGTGTAGAAAAAAATATTTCATCATCGCAATATTTTGTTTTAGTGAACATCCTTGTATTAGTAGCACTAACATCAACAGTTAAGTGATAACCACCGGTAAGTAAAACTCGCATTTCGTTAGTTAAATCTTCAAGTTGTTCAAAAGTAGTTATGGTGTTGGTATCATAAGATGCACACTTAACCTTTAGGGACATGTTGAAGTTTTGTATTTAGTGATAGAGAGTGAGATGTGTACGGTACGAAAGGTAGTCGTAGACTGATGAATTTAACAAGTTGATTTTCACTTTTATTATCACACAAAATTGGGTCAAGGTCATCCCATGGAATTTTTAAAAAAAGCAACATATTGTAATGTACAAACACATTACAATATGTTGCTTTTTTTATTTTTTTTTTTTAGGTTTATATCATATTTATTGAGAAACAAATACAAAGAAATATTTACAATCTTATGTACAAACTAATCAGTAGTAGGTGTTACATGAATTGTAAGTTCAGTAGAATTGTTTCCACTTGGTCCATGTGATACCAAATAGAGTGCGCCGGGTTGAATTATACGAAGATCTTCATTTTGTAGTAGTTGTACGAAGCGCTTTGGTAGGAAGATTTGAAATTTTGCTTCATCACCAATTGTATAAGGTGCCTCGCTTAATGTGCAATTTATAGCATCACCTACTGAAGTTTCCATCTTCTTTATTGTATGAATGATGTAGTGTTTTTCTTCTTTCAGCTCGGAACATTTTTTTGTAGGTAGGATTGTTGATTTTGAATGAGCGTTGAATTGTTCAACTAAATTTTGAAGTAAGTTGTTTGATGCCATCTTAATGTTTTTGCTGATGCTAATCTTCTTGTTAATAAGAATATCCGTTGGAGATGTTGTCTCTTCGGAGGTTCGAGTAATACTCATGCTGTGTCATGGTAGCGCTCTCACTTTTATTATCGAGAATACCCCCACCACTGACACTACCCCCACCACTGATGCTACCCCCACCACTTTGTTGAAGGAAATTATTCAAGCGGTAGGCATTCTTTAAAGCACACTGTGACCTTCGATGTTTAAAACTTTTTGATGAAATACAAAGTTCATTAAAGTAGCATTGGAAATCTCTATCTATTATTGCATTTATCACTTCATTGCTTGTAAATGATTGTATCCAATTTGCTTTTTCCAATCCTCTTGTGTAGATAGTTTTAAACTCTTTACAATAATGATTCATAATATGCGGCATCATGTTATAATGAATAAAACCTTCATCCCATTTTAAGTTATGAAAATGTTTGTTTAACCATTTGTTTGTAACTTTCGCTTTAGTTGTTAGTTTATTGAATGGAAATGGAGGTTTGAACAAGTAATGATAAATTACAGATGTGTTCATATCCAAAATTACTAATTCTTTAATAATGAAATTTCCATCATTCCCTCGAAAAGCTTGAAATTCAATTATACCTCTTTTAACTTCCATTAACTGTGATGCAGTAGAAAACGAAACCCGTTTGTTCATGATGAAGTCTCATCCACAACTGACTGTTATTACAAACAAGATTGTTCTTCTTTTATTTCTTGCGCTTCTTCGTTTATATTAAAATTGGTGTGATAGTTGTTTAATTGTCTCCACATATCCACTTCTTGAGGTATTCGATTAAAAATTGAAGTATCCACAGGACCATATAAAATTGGAATGAATGGTTGTCTGTCCAATGTATCGATTAGATAATCTTTAATTATTGTACTTGAAAATACTAGTTGTTTTAAGTATCTAGTGACAGGACCGGTAGTACAACTTAAAGTGTAAAATTCTTCTTTAGTGAAATGTAATTTTACATCATGTCTAGTTAAATCTTTGAAGCGAACAACTTGTCCCCCACGATGTTTGATTATATCAACTTCAATATTTGATTCTAATAAACTTAATCTTGTTCTTTTTCCAAATGTGTTGTTAGTTAAATAACATTCCAAAAGATGTAAATGTTTCATTAGAGAATCCCAAGAAGTTTCAGTAAAGATAACCATTTTACTTCCTTGATTTAACATAACAATTGGTGAATAATCCAATGATTTTACAATTCCAACAGATATACTTTTTGTCATGCATGAAGAAATAGGGTAGAAAATTCGAAGAAATACTTCTGTTAAAATATTTGTTGTAATGTTAAATTCAACCTTTTTTCTTTTTACTTCTTTTTCATCTTCTCCTTCTTCTTCTTTCTTCTTATGTTTGTTAAACTTGAGGAATTCATCCATTTCTTGTTCAACTTGCTTTTCTATATCAGAACTATTTTCATCCATTAGAGGTGTATTTTCTTCTCCGTTAGTAGAATTCATCTTGCGAACGATGTTTCCCAAACGACGGTTGAAGATAGAATGAAGTTTCTACTAGTTAATTTCCTGCTTTTATATTTTTTGTAAAATTTTTGAAATTTATACAATTACATAATTGTTTATTTTCAACTTGTGTTTTATAAACAAAATTCTAACCTTAAAAATTGAGGAAGATAATTCTAACCTCAATATTTTGCAGTAGTTGTACTAATTCTTCTTAAAGTACATTCTTTACTATTCCGGTCAGTGGTGTGTAAGTAACTATTTTATCATGTAGAATTAGACAGTATGCCGAAGTTCCATCCGCTACTGGTTCTTCAAATTCCATTTCAATTTTTATATCCACACTTGATGATTTTACTGATTCATTTTGTTTTGAACAATCGATTACAATTATTGGAGCTTTGGAATAATACTGATCAGGTGATAATAGTGGTGTATTAGTCTTTCCATAATATGATGATTGAAATCTTGCATACATATCATATAAAATGGAAAAACGTTTTTTGCTAAACATGACATTTAAATTGTCATATGGAAAGAATTGAGAGTTTAAGAAAACTTTACAATTCTTTATTTTACAGTGATCAAATTGACCAGCATTTGCAGTAATAACATCTTTTCGCTTAGTTTGAAAACCGAGTATTATGTACCTTGCACGTTCCAAGTAAGTTGATGTTTTGACGGACCATGTTTGTCGTTCTGTTTGAGGTAATGTAGGGTATTCATGAAATTCCCAACTTCGGAATGGCATTACAATGTTACGGTCAGATTTTAACTTTCTTAACAATACGATTCTATGTTCATCAGCCAATCTTACATGAGGTACTCTCCAAACAACTTTATCCAATTGTAGTTGCCATTCCAGTTTATCTTCCGTAGTTGCAGGGTCTGCAAGTATTAAGTCCTTATTAGTTGAAGATCTGAGTAATACTAATTCTTGTTTAACATTTATTATAACCCTTTTGTAATCTTCAGCAAATCCTAAAAGCAATCGTAAAGGTACATGAAAATCAAAATGACCGTTGGAAGCAGGTGTTATAGTGTCTTTATCAGGAGCAACCCATCCGGCAGTGACTATTGAATTCTTCTCATGTGGTGTTAATGATGTTAATCCTTTTAATGTAGTTGTTATACCAACCTTTTTTGTTGAATCAACTGTCACCCCTGATATCTCATATCTTATTTCATCAAAAAGATATGCCATTGGGTTATTTATAAAAGGAACTGTTGAAGCAGTTTTTCCATCCAATTTTAATACCCTTCCTTCGATGTACAAATAACTTTCACATGGTAATGTGTAAATATCTTGTTGTTGAATGGGAATTCTTATTTCATCATTATTGTTTAATTTTGATGAAGTGTAAGGGTTGTGTGTGTGATATTCCTTCTCCCATAGTGTTTCGTCGAATGTCGGTCCTTGAGATATATCCAGGATATCCATCGTTGTTAAGTTTCAATCCAATCTTTTGTAGAAAACGAATGTTGTCTGATGTTAACTCTTCCAATGTCGAGGAGCTACTGAGCTCCCGACTCTTCCGTTGTGGTTTAAATGATAATCCCATGTTGATTTTTATGTCGCCGCTCTGATGTGTATTCGTATAGTAATTGTTTCTCCTCTAAAGTCAACACTATGACCGTCTTGATCCAATATGTTCAGTACGATGTCTGAAATGAAACTGGTGTTTAACGGTAGGTATATCAAGTTTTGTGGCTTCTCAACAATTTTAAAACCTGGAGCAACTGTTGGATAAAATGTATGTAAAATATGCTGATTTACTCCTTCTCTATATGATCCATGTATAATATTACATGTTACATCAATACTATTTACTTTTAATATTGTAACAGTTGTATTACCTGAATGAGTAGTTTCAGGAGTTAAGATTTTCTTTTTTGTATCTGTAAATCCAAGTAAACTGCCAATAGAGTTTTTCATTCCGACATCGATATAATATTTTGAAGTTATTTCTGCTTTTAAAGTATTATTGTTTCCTTTAACGGTGATATTTTCTTCTCCGAGTTTTTTCTGTAGTAATTGGTTTATATCATCAATTTCATAAGCTCCAGTAGGAAATGTAATTATTTTCAATTCTGAGTATTTTCCTGCAGCATCCTTAGTTTCATAATAATGTAGTAAATTGTTTTTTCCTTCTGTAACATTAGGAATTGAATTGTAGGTAGTCAAATCAAGTAATGCCGCTTCCCATAATCTTTCTTTGGATAAACGCAATGCTGGGAATAGAGTACTTTTTAATGTGGATGAATTTCCACTCAGTGACACTGTATACGATGACATCTTAAAGGTGACTGACACTTTTCGCTAGAAACTCCAAACATAAATGTCCACATATTTCAGTATTGTTAGGTTGTTCTCTTTTGTAATTGTAAAAAATGTTTTTGGAGTTTTGAAAATAATGTTGAAGTTCTTTAGGCGGTGGTAGATTGCCAAAAACTGTCAAAGTAGTAAACGGTTTGTCCGAGCTTTTTATAGCATACCCAATGAGTGCCTGGACCATAGGTGGAATCCAAATTTACTATTCCAGTTTCATTTTTCCATATTTTAGTTGGTAATGCATCTTTCATAAAAACTCCTCGAAAGAATGGTATTTTCAAACATTTTACATAATCATTTAACTGATGATTAGTTAAGGCTTTATTTGGAATTATCAATTGATTTTTTTTATTTAGTACACACGGTACGGTCTTAGGTATAAACCTGCTCCGTTTTTTACCATTGACCAAACAGAAGCCTTTTTTACTTTTGCTTTACGAGTTCTACGACGTCTCTTTCTAATATTTCCACCTTTTTTGGGAGCTCTTCTTTTTGCAGGTCTTCCTCTGCGACGTCGTCTTCCACCACCAAACTTAGCTTTTGTCTTCATGGCTGTTGTTACTGCCCAAGCCGCTGCTTTTTCTGCAATACTTGCGTCACTTGATTTTACTCTTTGCCAAGCTTTTTCTGCTAGAATTTTATCTGCTATTGATCTATTTGTTGAATCTTTAAACTTTGAATATGCTATATCGTGTTGTTTGCAAGCTTGATCTAATTTATTAATTCCAGGATCTCCTCTTGCTAAACGTTTTGCCAACTTAGTTCCAGGTCCACAATATTGATAACCTCCAGGAATATGTAATTCGTATGGTAAAGCGTCTATTGCTCGATTTACAACAGCACCAATAGGTATCCGTCTAAGCAGGGATAACGCAGTTGAAGTTATACCACGTCCTCTCTTGTTGCTGTCTTGATGATGACTGAGTGATACGGCCTTCATTATGTAGTCTTATATAAACTGGTGTGTTTACTCCACAAGATACATTACATAAATGAATAAGTTATGTATAATTTTTTATATTTAAACACTTAGTTATTCAAATTAATTATATATTGATTTATAATTCTATTTTTAATCCAAGCTTCCCGTTCATCGGGTTGAATTATCACATGACTCGTTGTACTAGCTATATGATTATGGGTATCAATAAGTAAATTGCCCACTATTCTTATTAAACAATCTAAATTTACAGCATCTTTTGGATGTTGAGGATCATGTAATTGCATAATACGTTTATCATTACATGTGTAAGCTGTTGAATCACTTTTTGATGTTTTTATGACTTGTCCAATAGTAGCAGCATCATTTGAATCTTCGCCTGGTAAAATATTAATTATTTTCTTCATCTTTGCATCATATTTGGTCCCAAAGTGTTTATCCCAAGTTATTGTTTGTTTCATTGTAACACAATCATTTGCTTCGTAACCAGGATAAATATCTTTTATTCTTCTATTACGACCATTGTATGTACCTAATGTACCACCAGTAGCAATTAATGTTTGCACCATTAGAGGTACATCTGTATCTTTTATACCAAATCTTCCATTTGTTATTGTTTTACGTCCTGCATCCCATTCATCATTATTTCCTTGTATTAAATTAAACTTTTCATTTCCATGTATAAATTTATCTCCCCGCTTTAACACGGCATCTTCATGTTTTACAAAATTGGATGTTTCCTTTTTTAATTCTTTAGATAATTGTTCTATAGTAACAGCATCTTTTGGTTGAGAACCAAACTTTACATTTGTCAATGTTTTACCATGACAATCGATTTCATTAACATCTTGTAAAATACAGTTGTCCTTGATGTATTTTAGGTTTACAGCATCACCGTCTTCCTTTGGGTATCCAATGTCATTTATAATAAATTTATAAAAATAATATCCATGTTCAGTTTTTTCCGGTATTATAGAATGTAAATATTCTTTATTAACTGAATCTTTATCATTTTTGGGATTTCCCACGTTGGTTATTCTATAATTTCCAGCATCATATGTTTGTCCATCTTTTAAGTTGTTACCCCATTGCAATTTTAAAGTATTTGAAAGTTCAGATGATAAGTACTCTTTAGTAATTGCATCAGAACCTTCAGTTGGTTTACCAACATTAATTAATCTATGTGATTCAACATCATAAGTATTCTTATGTAATTTCAATGATGTTGAAGTAGCTTCTTTTACTGTCTTTAAATTTGCTCCATCAGTATCTTCTTCTGGATCTTTAACTAATTTTAAACGTTTATTACTTATGTTATAGTCACCTTCAGGTGTTTGCGGTAATCCGCTTCTTTTTCTGTCTTCTCCAACTTGCACTCCTAATGCGGAGTAGCGTCCGAACTTGTCGACGCTCATGTTAGAACTGATACATCTTATACTTGTAACTTCTTTATATTTGCGGACAATTATACAATTATACCACGATTTTTAAGTTCATCAACTAGAGCCACCCATTCATTATTTAAACCAGTATGACCGGCTTCCATAGCTTCATGCAATAGTCTCATTCTGTCAACTAATTTATTGATGTCGTTGTAATAGATAACATTTGTATTGTATAGATTTTTCATTAATCCTTTACCAGATGTTGAAGTATCTCCTTTACTCTTTTTACCATGTTGTTCAAGAAGTGATAAATCCATAAGTGATAAAGATTTTCTTTTTAAAGGTTGTCTCACAGCCGGTGTGGTACGTAATGTTGGTAATTTTCGTGGAGGAAACAATTTTTTTATAACAATACTATATTTTGTTGCACGTGAACGATTAATCATTCCATCCTTTGAGTAGTTTCTTTTATGAGCGTTAGTATTTTGTAAAATTTCTTTAAAAGTATTTAAATCTTTTGCTGAATATTTTATTGGTATATTTTTAAAAATTAATTCATATAATCCTTTTGTTCCTTTATATCTATGGTCACCAATAATGATATAATCGTCTTGAGTTACTTCAAGCTTAGAGTTACCAATTTTCAATTCATTTCCATCAATTCTTGCTCCATATACATGTGATTTACTTAAATTTGGATTTGATTTCATGTCATGTAGCATTTTCATTATATATTTTCGTCCAAGAGGTCCATGTTGTAATATATCACTACTCAATTGAGTTAAATTTGGAATAGATTGTTCTGCTTCAGGTATTGGCTGTTCTTCCTTTTCAACAATTCCTTCATTTTTTGTTTCTTCTTGTTCACTAGCACTTGTATATGAATCATCATCATCATCTTCTTTTTTTAATGCTTGTACTTCTTGTTTAGAAACTGGTAGTAAAACATCTCCTTCATAACGAGGTTTACCAATAGTTTCTGATATCTGTTTTAAAGGTTCCGTGATAGGTTTAAATGTATTCTCTAAAAATTCTTCTCTTTCACTTAAACCCATCCTTAATGCACGATTCTTTATCCTAATAGAATCACTGAGTGATTTTATTTCTTTTAATAGTTTTTCTTGATTCACCATGTTTACACTGTGAAGTTCAAAGTGTTACTAGATGTAGCATAGGTAGTTCAACGTATTAATACAAATTTATCCAATCCTATACGATATCTACCATTTTTAATATCTTCTTCTTTCATAATAACGAGAAATCCATATTTTTCATTCCATGCTTTACCACACATTTCTTTAAATTTATCAAATGGCATATCCGCATTAACATGATCATTATATATATGCTTTAAATTTGTCTCATCTTGCTTAAAGATGATCAACATATTTGCATTGTCTCTTATAAGTTGTTTTGGAATTTTACTGTATGTTTGACCAATATAAATGCTATCAATATTATTATGTCTTCCCATAGCAAAATAATTTCTTATAGTATCATGATTTTCACAAGAAACATCGTCAAATATAAAAATGGAAAATGGTTTTGCTTCACCTGGTTGCATTATTGTTTCACTAGCATTAAACTTGTAGAAATTCACTTCAGGTACACTTGCAAGTATTTTATCTAATAATTGATATTTTGGTTGTTGCAATGATTTTGAAAAAATATATATATTGTTAAAGCGTAAACCTTTAGGATTAGTTATAAGGTTAAAGACAACATTAGTTTTTCCACAATTTGAAGGACCAGTTATTAAACATCTTATAGTATTTGGTAGTAATTCACCATGTTTACCATGATTTAACTTATTATTGTCAACTGTCAATTCATCAATATTATTAATATTAAATCGATCTTTTTGTTGTACAATCTCCATCTTGTTTAAAGGTTAAACACATAATGAGCTATTTAATAACTATACCAAGTCTTTTGAAGGAATCCAAGAGTCTTCACTTTTATCAAATCCTAACCACCTAACTTTAACCATATCCTTTTTCCTTTGTAAAACCTTTTCAACAAGATATACATCACCAACTGTTGATTTTAACAACTCATGTCCATAGAATCCACCTTGAAGTAATTCACCCTTATTATCCTTTAAAATGTAAGTTTCAGGTATAGTTGGTTGCACTTTATAAATTGTAAATACTTCATTAGTCCAATTTGGCAGATATCTTTTACTAAATACACCTTTGTATTTGCTTATACGAACTTTATCATTAACCTTAAACTTTTTTGGTTGTAACTTTTCTATTTTTGGTGTTGTATTATTTTTGATGCGTTGTAATACAATTTTAACATTAGCACTGTTTACTTGGATAGGTTTCATTCCAATGGTGCGATGATATTTGTTGTTATACTATTTTATAAGTTGTGGTAATATGTCATACCACACATATGATCCTCGTTTTGAAAATTGTTTATACATAGCTCCTTTTAATGTTCTATTAAATCTTTCAATTATTGAAGCTTTAACTTCAGAATTTGTAGAATAATGATTTATTTTATATTTTTTCATCAAAGCTCCAAAATCTTTATTAAAATATTCTTTTCCATCATCCGTTTGTAAATGTTTAATTTTAAATTTATTTCTTTGTATTGTTGTCTCCATAGCTTTGGTAACACTTTTACCAGTCTTGTCCTTCAAGGGTAAAGCATCAGCTATTTTAGTAAAACAGTCTATAATTGTTAAAATATATTTAAATCCTTTGTTTAATTTACTGTGTGGTATCATTTCAATAAGATCAGCTTGGTAAAGATCATTCATTCCTTTAATGATTGTACTTCTTCTTGGAAATCTTCTTCTTGCTGGTTTATGTAGTTCATTTACAATCTTATCCTTTACACTTTCCATCTTAAAGTGTTGCTTGCACACTGTTTGTAGAAATACTGATCCATACAATGGTTTATTCTCTTATATATAGTTGAAATATAGGTCAAGGTCATTTAATATTAGTGTAAAAAAGAGGGAACATGGCATTGGGCTTGCCATGTCCCCTCTTTTTTACGGAAAGGAAAAAGGAAGAAGGTAAAGGACGAAGAATAGGTTTACTGGTCGATAGGGTTTAAGGAATAGTGGCCAAATGGTAGAGTATTAATTTTATCTTCTAAAATATGTCGCTTGTCGTCTTTGTAGCTTAATGCCCACTTTGTTTGTTTGACACTAAAAAGTTGGTGGTTATAACTTCTAATAGTGTTAAATGTTGCAGTTGTTTCAACATTTTGAAACAAACATCTTTTATAATGTTGAAACTGTACGTTCTTCTTTAGGAAAGATGTCTTTATTCCTTTAGCTTTTTTTGTGACTTGATATTCGTTCCTTTCATTTATGTACAGTTGAAATGAATAGAGTTTAGACATTAATGCTACAATTTCCATCATCGGCACACCATTTGTTTCATCTTTAAATTTTCCCAATACTTTTTTGTTTTTGTCATAGTCGTAATTTGGATGGTCCTTAGGATAATCGGAAAAATCAAAATCATCTTTATATACAAAGGTCCGTAAATCCTCATACATGTCATTTGTTTTAATCCAGTAAATAAGTGCATCCGTATCCATATATGCAATACCAATGTTATCTCTTCCATAATAATTAACCATCTTCTTATAATGAAACTCGTACATGTGTGTTTTAGAAATATCCAATATTGACATTCCAAGATATAAAGGACGATCCAATAGAACTGATTTTTTGTTCATAGAAATGACGACAAGATTTTCATTTATAATTACGGATGAACCAAAGTTTGGTTGTTGCACTAGTTTCTGTAATTTTACTGGATCAGTTACTAATTTGATATTCTTATGTTTCCTTTTGTTTTCTAAAGTCTTGCCAAATATTGCATTGTTCATCAGTTTGAAGAAATCTTTTTGAAAACTTGATGTAGCAGCAGCTCTTCTTCTTGTGTTGTTGTCGATGTACGGTTTCAGCCAACAAGATTGAGAGAATTGTAGTATTCGATTAATTTTTGTAATTTTTAATCCCAAGTCTAAAGCCTGTTGTATCATCCAATAATGTCCAACATATCGAGACTTATTGTTTAAAGTCATTAATAATTTTGGCCATCTTCCAGTAGGGGAAATTTCAGTCTTTGGAAGAAGTGGTAAATCGTAATGATGATCATGAAGATGTTCAGGGTATTCAAAATCGACGTCAAAAATGTAACCAGTTTCACCATGCTTTGGTATATCCATTATGTTTCCAATTGATTCTGGATCTATCCATTTAAAATTATCATATGGAAGGGGATTTGACATTGCCCATCCGTATAAGTTATTTGCATCGAAATAACCTAGAAATGTTGTTGGTTTTGATGCATCATAATCGGGCAGATACTTATTATTAGCCTTAACATGTCTGGTTACACTTTGTGTCAATCCCCCTCGAACTCCTGATTCTAACATTAAAACCATATCTATATCAGTAAGAAGTTGTAATTTACAATTTGTTTCTTTCAACATGGCTTGCCATGCTAGTCCAGGTGAAGTGTATGAATGAAGAGGGTCCAATCCATATGCTGCAAAACACGTATTTCTAAATTCTTCCATTATATCACATAATAAAGTTACATCTAATTTAACATAAAAATCTGAATATTCTCCCAATGTTGTAAATCCTAATTCATTCCATACTTTACATGCATGATCATAATCCTCTTGAGATATGTCCATGTCGTATAGTTTACTTTTAAATTCTTCTTTTGGCGGAAGTGATGTTTCATTAAACTTTTCTAAACTGTCTATATAATCATATGGGAAAACACCTTTCCGAAGTACGAGATCCAGTTTGTCGTTACTTACAATCTTCTTTGTTTGAATAAAATCTTGTTTCCTTAAATTTTCAGAAAGTTTAGACAAACTCGACGGCATAAATCGGTAGGAGTCTAAGAATCTTAATTTGACATTTCCAACTGTTTTAGAGAAACTTATAAATTTTTCTGAAGTTTCAGCCAATACATCTATCGAACCATCGTCTCTTCCTAATTCAGGTATTATAAAATGAGCATCATACCCACTGAGGTTATGCAGAACCACAGGAATAAATAGTGGTAAACGATAGCTCAAATTACATTTATTACAAGCAGCACCCCTGTAATAACCTGTAAGGTGGTCATGATCTTTAACTTTATAATTGTCAATGGTAAATTCATTTTTACATAAGAAACAATGAGTTGCATTTTCATGTTGAATTTCCTCTTCTTCCTCCATCGGTTTCATTGGTATGATATTTGTATATAATCTTTGTACATTTTCAGCTATTAAATATAAATGGTCAAGAAATATTGTTTCCACATTTTCACCACGATATACTAGAGGTTCTGAAGTTAATCCATATTGGTTTAAATGTTCTTCTGATAATGTTGATTTAACCATTAAACAAAAACTATTTGGTTTATGCATTTGATATTTGACACTTTTTCTAGCTTCACAATTTTCATCTTCTATAGGAATTAGTGTTGATTCAAAATCAGCATATACAACTATAGGGATACGATATTGATGATGAACTTTTTGAAATGTAATAAATGCTCTGCTTTCTGAAGGTAAAATAATTTTTGCTTCATAATTATTGTTACATAATCTTTTGTGCTCTTGTAACCATTCCATTCCTTGTCTTCCTTCTCGTTGGAAATTAAAACATCTTTTGCAGATCAGCTTTTTGTTTCGATTTTTTGAAAGTTGTTTATTAACAAGAGAGTCAAATTTCTTTATATACACATAATGAGATACATCTCCTTGTGTTAGTAGTAGTAAATCTGTATGATCTGCTAGTTCTTCTTTAGCAATACGTAAAGGATAAACTTTATTTCAACTATCTAATCCAAAAACATTAATAGATGTGCCGGGATTTTTCTTCTCAAATTTTGATATATCTTTTAGTGATACAGGATAACTAATTCCTTGAAAGTTATATCTATATCTTTGATTTTCATAGTGCTGGTTTGGTTCATTACAATGATTTGGTACAAATTTACATGTCATCGCATATCTAAAACATTCGTTATCTTGATTTTTCACATTAACACATGATCTTGTATCTTCAATTATTTTTGGTAAACGAATATAACTAGATCCCATTAGTCCATATCCATGTTTATGAACTCTTATATTTAATCCTTCAATACTTATAAGACTCCACCCTGATCCTCGTCCTTCATGTTCCTGAATTTTAGTTAATATTTCTTCTATACATTTTTCAACTATTGAATCAATGTCTGAACTTCCTATGATAGTTTGATTTTTAGTTATAAATCCTCTTGGTGATAATTCTTCTTGTACATTTATAAACATAGCTTCTAGTAGTAATCCAAATTTGAGAAAATTCAATCTTTTTAATTCTTCTTTTAAAGTTCTACTGATGATTGGTTTTGCTTCTCTAATAAATTCTTCTAAGTTTAAATCTTCATTTTGAATCTTATGATGCATTACTACCTTTCCGGGTAAAGCTGATACTTGTAAATTTGGTAAAGTTGTTGTAGGTCTTGCTGTTATTTCATTTTGTTCTTCTTGTTCTTCTTGTTCTTCTATGTTGTTGTGAATTAGTTCCTTATGTATTTCTAACAGAATATCATCATTAAACGATTCCAAACATTTATCGCAATGATACATGTTTGGTGGTGTTCACTCTTCAAAATTTCGCCAATAAATGAAATGAGCTCTCCCTTTCCTTCTTTTATAATAGTTCCCCCACTACTATTTCATCTTCTTCTTCTTCACTTTCAGAAGAAAACAAACGTCTTGGACAAAATATTAATCTTCTACTAACAGATTCTTCATTAATATTCTCTATATGAATTGGAGTTTCAATATGTATTTCTTCATATTCAAATGATGACGAAGACTCTGATATTACTACATCCATATCCAAATTTTCATTCTCCACATCATTGGCATTTTCTTCTTCTGATGTTGTTACATCCACATCCATATCATTTATAGTTTCTACTTCTGAAGTTTCGCTATTATTTTCATCTTCTTCCATATTTAAATCCTCTAATTGAATTTTATACAATATTTCAATCATAGATTTCCTTGGATAATCGGTGTTGTCTACAGGAGCCATTTCCAGTAAATGAGGAATAACTGTTTTTGATCCGGCTTATATGATATTTTGCTAAGTATGTCAAGGTCATTTTTGATTAAGCGAGAACTGGGAATAGATCACTAAGCAGCATGATGATTCATTACTACAAAGTGATCTATTCCCCATTCTCTAAGAAGTGTCCAATCAATAACCAAAGTCCAAGTTCATTTTTTTGTTTAATTTAAGTATTTTACATCTTCTTCTTTTATTACACAATTTATAGGTTCATTGTTCGATGTTTCAATATGTTGTTTTATTTTATGCTCCAGCTCTTCTATTCTTGCTTCCTTTATCATTAATTCCGATTGTAAGTAACTGATGTAATCAGCCGCCATGTCTACCGTTCTTGATCTTATTTCTCCTAACTTAACACCAGGAATCAATCTCTGTAGTTTGTAAAATCTCAACCTTATTCTTGACTCTCTTACTTTAGCCATTTCTCGAAATCTTTGTTTTCTATCTTCTCCTTTGCTTGTGGTCAAGTCCATACTTCTGACAAGTTTACTTTCAGAGTGATTCCTCTACAGTAGGCTTCTCCTTTATACACTTTCCCCCACCATTTTCAATTTCCCCCACCCTACTAATGTAGGTCAAGGTCATCCAATATAACGCGAGAACGAGGAATAGAGCACTAAGTGGCATGTTAGTCCATTACCACAAAGTGATCTATTCCTCGCTCTCTATTCTACATCTACTTTTTTTTCATTTTACTATTTTATTATTTTTTTTTTGTTTTTCTTAGGGGGAATGAGTGTTTACTTCTTACAATGTTCATTCTTCTTCTCCAACTTTTCAATTTTTTCTAACAATTCCAACAAATATGCATTGGTTGCTTGCAAAGTTTGTATTCTAGTACATCCCACTTTAATAGAGGGAACTGTTAACTGTAATTTTGTAAATTCTATCCTTTCTTTCTTGCACCTTTCTCTCATGTATGTGTTTTTCCTGATTCTTCCTGATTGAGCTGATATTAACTTATTACAATCCAAATGGGGTTTTGATACTTTAAATACTGATGTACAAAAATTAGTTGATGTTGTCGGCTGTTGATTTTCATAGAAATTTTGTGTTGAAGTAATAGTTTGCTGATTTCCATAACAATTTATACTTGAAGTGGCCGGTTGCTGATTTTCATACCAAATTGAACTTGAAGTACTAGGCAGCTGATTTTCATACCAATTTGAATTTGAAGTGCTAGGCTGATGATTTTCATAACAATTTGAACTTGAAGTATTTGGTTGATAATTTTGATGCCAATCCACAGATGCCAATACAGGTGTTGTGGAAGGATGCTCCATCATTGTATAGAGTGAATTCTGTTCTTCAATTTTGCTGGTTTTATCTCATTTCCCCCACCAATAACTTCTACATTTCCCCCACCACAATAATTTAAATTACATACCAAACTTCTAGGGTCACATCCAAATCTTCTTCTTTTAAATATTTTATAAATGCAGAGCTTTCTGATGTTACATTAGGTGTGTTTAAATATGCCATTATTTTGTCATGACTTTCTTCATTGTGAATATAGCAATGTACATTTAGCAACTTTTGATTTTCTTCTTTAGACTTGACAAATCCTGCAACAGAGCTCCAATCTTCATATTTAATTTTAAAATGGCAAACTTCGAACTGCATGTTGTTTCAACAAATGCTGCAACAATATTAAAAGTCTCTTCAAACAGCTTACATTTATACAAGTTCTCCCACCACTTTATAATCCCCACTCTTTTTCTTCCCCACCTTCTTCATATGTAGAAGGGATATCATGATTTTAATGCACTATACTTAATAAATTCAAACAAGTTTTGTGCACAAATGTTACATTTTTTCTTGACTGTTTCAAATTTCATCACTTGGCCTTTTACAAGGTGAACTAATTTACCTCCATCATCTTCAAATTGTTCAAAGTCTAAAACAGATGCTTTTCCACAATCATGACACATTTTTGTTCCATCTTTAAAAATAAAAGCAAGATAAATACCAAATCCACTATTGTCCTTCTTAAATTTCATGACCATTTCACGAATTGGTTGAGGTATTTCACATTTATTTGATGTTATTATATAACGGTAAAGAAACCCATTATTGATAATTTGTTGTAAACACAAAACTAACAAGCTGTCCATAGTGTTAGACTTGTACTGAAAGTTATATCCATAACTATCTCTTTATATGCTCTTACCCCCACCACTTTTATGTATGTCAAGGTCATCGGATATTAAGCGAGAACTGGGAATAGATCACTAAGCGGCATGTTATTACATTACCACAAAGTGATCTATTCCCTATTCTCTAAAAGGGGTGCTGATAATTTAGATTCCTAAAATTTCTTTTCCTTCTTCTTCACCTTCTTGAACAGTTGTATTACCAGACATGTGTGATATTAATTTCTTCAATTCTCGATTTTCCATTTCTAATCTTTTCAATTTTAGATCTCTTGCTTCAACTTGTACTTTCAAAAATTTGATATAACTTCCAGCCCAGTGGAGAGTTTTCAATCTTGGTGCTCCAAGTTCAATTCCTGGTATTTGAAATTGTAGTCTATTGAATTCCATCTTCATATCTTCTCGGTCTTGTCTTTCTTTTTCTAGTCGTTTTAATCTTTGTTTTTCCCTGAAGGAAGAAGTCGGATCACAAGGTACATGATGAAACATTTTGATCAACAATTTCTCGAAGAGTAAGCTTCTACACAGATAGTCAACACATTTATCCACATTCCCCCACCAAATTTAAGTCAGTAGTGGGGAGATGCCAATGGTGGGGAGACGTCAGTGGTGGGGAGAGTTATACTAATGTAATGGTTATTTCTACAGTTACACTCGCTCCATTCTCGAAAAGATATTTGTAATATGGTTCGGGATACTGTTCTCTTTCAGATCCCGCATGTTCTTGAATAAAGTTGAAAGCCAATTTTTTTGAATAATCATTGTGAAATACTTCCCTGACACAAACAAGAATTTTTTCTTCCAAAAATTTCACTTGAACCAATGGTATTTTGCTTACATCGTCCTTGTCCATGATAGGTAGCTTGTAGGTAAAAGTATTAGGTGGTAGTTTTTGTGGTTTATCCAGTAGAGAACAAAATTTCTTGTACAATTTCTCCTCAATGTCTGGAAAACGATGTATATCAAACAGATTGTAGTATGAAGGATCAAAAGGTATTTTACGAAACATCTTCGGTCACTAGTCTCTTTAAGACTGATCTCCTGCACAAATATTTAACACATTTATAAACATTCCCCCACCAACTTTTAACTTGTGGTGGGGATATTTTCCCTCCACTACTTCTTCAAAATAGTGGGGGTACCTTAGTCCAATTCAGATTCAGATTCAGAAGACAGTAAAGGTGATATGGGTGATTCCAATGATGAATCCAATATAAATATTTCAATAGCTTCCTTAATTATATCTTCATCACTATCATTTATCATTTCTTCAAATAGTTCTTGTTCAATCTGTACCATTTCTTCCTCTTCCATCATAGAATCATTATCAGTTTCGTCATAAGTTTCCTCTATGTTTTCTTCCTGTATTTCATTTGTGCTTTCAAAAACATCTTTAACTTGAGAATAATTAATAAATGGAGTATCTCTAGACAACATGTTTCTTTACTACTTCTTTTACTTCAAATAACAAACTATGTATCGCTTACTTAGTCTTATATATACTCCTACCCCCACTATTTTTGCAAAACAAAGGAATAGGAAGGGGGTTAGTATCTATTCTTCTCTATCTAGGTTATATTTCATTGCTGTCACATCTACTATAATTTTCTGCTCTTCAATTTTATTGCGAATAAATATTGTCCAAGGAAATAGTTCATTAATATTGTTAATTGTTACTTTTATACTATACAAAATTTCAAAATGTTCTACTAATGAAACAAAAACAATAACTCCTAGCTCATTGTTTCCCATAATTTTTTCTTCAATTTTTATCCGTAAGTTTGTTATTAAACTCCATATATTAATATCATTGGCTATAAAACCATCAAGTCTGGTAAGCATCTTGATGCTACAAGGTGTGGGTACAGACTAGAAACTTGGAGGTTCATAGCCTGCCTTTTCATCAATTTTTAAAAATGGGGAGGGGGAAGGAATAAGGATTGGGAAGGGATAGGGTATAGGGTGGGGGGAAAAGTAATTTTGTTATTACACTACTTGTGCAAGAAAATAGCCACCAGTGTCCACACCTTGTTCATAGCACTCCATCATAGATTGTGCCCACTGCAACATGCGGTCTCTGTCATTTGGTGTGACAAGGAAAGAATGACTATCACCATACAATATAAAAGAGTCAATTCGTATATAACATCCTAAATTTAACCATTTATTAGCTTCAACCAAAAAGTTTTCTATTGTATCAAATGGAAATTGTGGATCAATTGCTATAACTTTACGTTCTTCACTAAGTTCAACACTATAATCATCATCTTCTTCACTCTCACTCTCACTATCATTATTTAAAATGTCTTCAGGTTGTACAAAAACATCGGAAATTTCGGAAGAATTAAAATGGTAATTCACATTAGGAGGCATTTTTTGAAATAAATAATATTTTAAAAGGTGGAGAAAAAAATACAAGAGATGTACTTCACGGCACAAAGTGCGAGTACAGACTAGAAACCTGAAGGTTCATAGCCCCACTTTTATAAATTTTAAATATGGGGAGGGGGAAGGAATAAGGATTGGGAAGGGATAGGGTGGAGGTGGGGGAAGGGTAATGTGGTTATTAAGCCACTCTTGCAACAAAGTACCCAACACCAATGTTCAGTTCGTATGATCTCATCACATCGTCCTGCCAAGTAAGAATTTGTTCTCGATCATTTGGAGTTACAAGGAAGAAGTTACTGTTATTGTAGACAATAGGTGAACCAATTATAATGTTGAATCCTAAATTTAGCCATCTATGTGCTTCAAAAATAAATCTTTCAACTACATCAAAAGGAAATTGTGTTTCTATAAAATATACTTTGAATTGTTCATTAATTTCAATTTCATCTTCACTGTCATCTTCACTTTCATCTTCACTGCTATTATCCATGTCTTCTATCACATCTTCTTCATGTTCTTGGAAAGCATCTTCTTCATGATGTTGGAAACCATCTTCAGGTGGTTGAAAAACATCTGCATTTTCTGAAGGATTAAAATTTTCATTAAAGTAAGGAAGCATTTTAAAAATAAAGATATTAAAACTGGCAGGAACAAAGCAACAAGAGCGGCGAAGCAACAAGAGTGGTGGAAGAAACCAGAATGAAACACTAGCCATAGCCGGCGCGTCTTTTATAACGGTATGCAAATGAGAGAGGTTAGCAGCCGGCCATGACCGGTCATTGGCCCGGGAGGTGGGGGAAGGAGTGGGGGAAGGAGTGGGGGAGAGGGGGGGGGGAGGCTCCATTTTTTCGGGGGGGGGGGGTCATTGACCTTTCAGGTCCGGTCATTGACCTTTCAGGTCCGGTCATTGACCCTAAGGAGTGGGGATGGACACAGAACCCTCCTTTGCTTACTACTACACGGATCAAACTAGCCATGTACCAGAACTTATTTCTGCTAAGTCGCATGTAAGCTAAATAGCTTACATCCCTAAATTTAAGTCTTAGGTGGCCCTGAAAAGGACCGTTTGGTGGCTGGGTTTGGTGGACTGCTATGGAGCTTAAGGCATAAAAAAATAAGGGACTTCAATGTTGTTTTCCAAATGGATTTCAGCAGGATCGGCTTGTATAAACTTGTACAAATTAAGTGCACAAATATCGCATTTTTCTTCTTCTGGGATGATAAACTTGTATGACAAGTAAGATTTGTATTCATAAACTCCACCATCTATTATAAAATCCAATCTTCCATTTCCTATTGCAGCCGAACCGCATTCTGGACACATATTTGTTCCATCCATAAATTTATACTTAAGGTAATGAAAAACTCCAAAATTTTCCCTATAAAAAGAATACACTTCTTGACGTAGTGTTAGTGGAAGGTTTGCATCTTGAAATGCAAGTTCCACCAACACTATATTTGAAACTATCTGTCGCAAACATAATTCTAATAGAGTAGGCATGTTGCGGCAGTGGCCTCACGGATTAGAATGAAGACTCTGGAGTAGCTAGTATAACGGTTAAATGAAAGTAGACAACCGGTCATGACCGGCCATTCACCCAGAGGAGTGGTAGGGGAAGGAGTAGTGGGGGAAAGGGGGGAGGGGGGGGGCTCCATTTTTTCGGGGGGGGGGGGGGCTCCATTTTTTCGGGGGGGGGGTCATTGACCTTTCAGGTCCGGTCATTGACCCGAAGGAATGCAGACAAACACAGAACCATCCTTTACTCACTACTCACATGAAAGTAGGTCACGAGACTTAGAGTGTTAAAAAATAATGGGGGAGAAACACAACGCTATAACGCGTTGTGTTTCTCCCCCAGTATTTTTTTAAGCAATAATTTGGAAAAAGCTATGTGAATTTACTTGCTACGCCCCCACCTTGTAATACCATCCAGTTTGTGTCTGAGGAGATAGTCTTTAGAGTCTAACTCATAAACTGATTTCTCTTTGCGCAAGGATTCAATCACTTTAATATTATATCTTAAGCCGTTACAAGTTGCCAAAATGTGTTCGTTGTCAATAACACGTTCAAAAAAATAGACACAACCTCTCTTAAGCCTATTTCCTTTCACACCAATAATTTTGGATTGGTATTCAACAGTGGGGGTTTCTGTCACTTGTGGTTCAGAAATGTGTTTTACGACATGTACACGGCAAAAACTTTCGTTTTTTACACATTTCCTCCCACAAGGTGATCCTTTCTTAATTCCCCTAGTAAGCATTTCAGGGCAAGTAGTGGGACGGCTAAATGCCCTACGACGCTCTTCTTGTAATAATTGAAATTGCTCTGAAGGAGCGGGTTTAGGAGTAGGTTTAGGAGTAGGTTTAGGAGTAGGTTTAGGAGCTGATTTAGGAGATGGTTTAGGAGCTGATTTAGGAGATGGTTTAGTAGCAGATTGAGAGGAATCAGTTTTATGATAGGTATGATCTTTAGGTGTACTAAGTGGTGGGGTAGGAGGCAATGGTGATAGTGGGATAATAGGTGTGCTAAGACGATGAACAATGGTTTCAACGGAAGGGGTATTAGGATAGTGATGAACTGGCTTCTGCGGTGGCGGCATAGTAGTTGATGGTGGTGGCGGCATAGTAGTTGATGGTGGTACGGAGTCCTTTGAAGGCGAAGGCGAAGGCGGTGAAAAAATACTACGAAGTCTAGAAGTGTTAGTTGGCGGAAGAATAGCTCTAGAAGTTGAAGGTTCAGATGCAAGTCGGTTCTTGTAGCAATCAGGAAGGTTTTTGAGGCGAAGAGTTTTCTTAGGTGCAGGAACAGCTGTAGTAGAAATAGAAGTCGAAGTAGAAGTAGTAGTCGGTACAGAAGACATGGTTATAACTCTAAGTTCGCAGCGTAACGTCTGGAATCAGAATGAAACACTGGCCGCGGCTGGCTCGGCTTTTATAACGGTATGCAAATGAGAGGGGTTAGCAGCCGGTCATGACCGGTCATTGGCCCGGGAGGTGGGGGAAGGAGGTGGGGGAAGGAGTAGGGGAAGGGGGGGGGGCTCCATTTTTTCGGGGGGGGGGGGCTCCATTTTTTCGGGGGGGGGGGGGGGGGCTCCATTTTTTCGGGGGGGGGGGGGGGGGTCATTGACCTTTCCGAAAGTGGGTCAAGGTCATTCAAGATTTATAATGATCCAAGGTGATGGAAACAGTAATACTGTTCCCACCACCCTGTTTGCCTAGCGGTTCCCACTCCCAACCCACTAGTTACGTTCTGCAAGGGAGGTCCCTGGGCCGTCCGCATCAAAGCGTAACTTCCCGTCCGCATCAAAGCGTAACCATTAATTTCAGGGAAACTGGAACAGTTAATGCAGAAACGCAACTCTAACCCCACCCAAACTAATCCCACCCATCATATTCCTAAACAAAATGCAAAAAAAAGTCCGACTTGCGGATGTCCCACCCATTTTAAATGAAGTTCAACTGAACTTCTGAATTTACAGTTAATCTACCCCCTAACATCTAGCTGTAAGGCAAAACAAATGCACAAAACAAACATAAATTATTAGTACCAACACATCATTATTAAAAACCAAATAATTCAACACAACCAAATACCATCATTATTCTTAAAATTAATACACCTTAATGCTAAATACCATCATTATTCTTAAAAATTAATACACCTTAATGCTAAACCCAACTTATAACTAACATCGCAATGCGCAAATTATTTCTTAAATTAAATACACCTTAAAACTAAACACACACACACACACATACCACATTGCATTAAAAAACGCAACATAGTAGAAGAAGTTCAAATATATATAGGCCTACTATATATTTGAAACCTCTTGCTGAGTCGCCAACAACCTTTCGCTATGAAAGTTTGTTGGCGACTGAAGCAAAGATATAGCTCCTATCGCTCCTCGGGTTTTCAAGGAGTGGGGGAAGTTGTTTCACTCCAGTACAGTGTTCAATCCAGTCCAATTCGCAGCAGTGTAAAACGAAGGCGAAGGAGTGGGGAGCAGCATATGCACAGCAACGCAAAACCAAGGTTTGAGGTTAGAATTATCCATGTGCAGTAGCGCTAAAGTGAGTAATACAGGACTAGGCGCATGCGCAATAGCATAGTCACTATTCCGATCCGGAGAACTCGTTGCATGCGCAGCAGGTTTGAGGTTAGAATTATCCATGGCAGCTGCCATATTTAGTCTGGTTTCACCACATAAAGTCAACAACCGGTGGTGACCGGCCATTGACCTGGAAGAGTGGGGGAAGGAGTAGGGGAAAGAGTAGGGGAAGGGGGAGGGGGGGGCTCCATTTTTTCGGGGGGGGGGAGGTCATTGACCTTTCCGGTCGGTCATTGACCCCAAGGAGTAGGGATAGACACAGAACCCTACTTCTCTTACTACTCAAGTGAAAGTCGGTCAACCAGTCATTTGCTTGCCATCTGCCGCCATCTGGCTGGAGTTATTGCCTCTATAAAGGTGGGTAGTTTATTTCGCTACAAACATTCATTGCCTCGCATCCGCTCGGTCATCATCTCTCGTTAGTTTTATGTTATGACTACTTCACTTACTAGGTTTGAGGTTAGAATTATCCATGAAATAGCCTTTGTAAATTCTAACCTATAAAATTACTACTCTGGCTTTCTGTTTCAATTTCTTTTACACTTTATTTTATATCTCAGTCTTCTTTTAACTTCTGAACTTAACACATCGATTATAATGACTGCACAATGTTTAAAATTAAAGCTTTTGCGAACACAACACATATTACGAAGTACTTCTAAACCTTCAATTTCAAAGTGTAAAACTAATTTAAATAGAGTTAGGAAGAAGTACAGTTTTAACCCATTATACTGTTCAACAACTTCTCAGGTTAATGTTGATGATAGTGTTATTTACGACATTTTACGTTCTATGTTACACTTAAATAACTTAGAACTTGTTACACCTATCGACTGTATTCAACAAGTTTTTTTATTTTACCCCCACCATTCCCTATATAAGGGCCCCGACAATAATTCCTACTTCATTATCTTCTATGCTCTTCAGCTAACAACATCTCCACTCTAATTCACACTACAATAATAATGGAAACCAACCAAGAAGATGTTCAAGTTCATGAAATATCATCAACAACTCATCCAAGGGAAAATCCTTCTAGAAATTCAACTTCAACAACTCCTCAAAACCCTGTACAAGTTCCAGATGTATCTTCTACAACAATAAATGATGTAGAAGCTATTCTTCAATCCCTTGTCGGTTTCGACTGACCTGTATGATGATCACCGATAAACTGAACTCTTAGAGTTCAGTCTTTTTTAAAACCCCCTCCATATGACCTTGAAGCAATTATCCCCTCTCCTTTATACACTAACTCCTACTTCAAAAATTAACACCATCTCCTCACCCCTTCTCCACCCCTTCATTTGATTTAGCCTCTCCCCACCTGAAGCTATATGGCATGGCATATGGCGGCAGCGACTGATTTGGCAGCTGGCCGATGGCAGCTGGCCGGCAGCGGCTGGCAATTGGCACGACTTCCGTTTTGAAAGTAACCAAACCCCACTACTTAGGAGTATCTTTTTTACAAAAACTATATAAATAAGTTTTGCTTTCTTTTGATCTTATTTTGACAAATTGATATATCGGTCGTGCATATCTAAACAAGAGTTAAAAAAAAAACCATTCGGTCACATAGCTTGTACCTTTCATATGGTGCAGTCATAAAACAAGTCACAGATTGTCCATGGCTCCGAATTATTCAGTATTCTCTGAGCTGCTGTAGAGGCAGAGAGCCTCAGAGCAGGGCCCGGTACCTGGCAGAGGCTATACGTCGTGGCTGATTCATGGGCTAGATTAGGCGCCTAATGAAATTCCGGGGTGGCCGACTGATTAGGAGCCCTTGATTGATAAGAGCGGTTGGTGGGGGAGGGGAAGGGTGGGGGGAGGGGACCAATCTGTGGTCATATGACCGCCCTCTCGCGGCCGGGTCACTCGGGTCACACATGCGATTTATGTCTCATACCCCCCCCCCCCCAAGTCGGGTAAAAGCTCATCTATAGGGAAATATCAACAGAACTGCTCACTTGTTAATTGAAAACACATTATTTAGTTGATTTTGATTTTCATCAAAATGTTTTGCCTCTTACACTCTTACTGTAAAACAAGGAATGTGTCTTAAATCATAGAATAGTGGTAGAGATACACCTAATATGAAATCCTCCAGTGAGTGTGTAATGTGAGTGTGTAATGGTGTGTAATGCCATGATTTATAACTGATTATGTAATTATTAACAACCTTAACGTCAATATTTAGAAACTCGATAGACGATGGACGTGTGGACGATGCTCGTCATATCAGACGGCTGTGGCTGTCGTCTGCCACGTCTCGAGCAATATAAGCGAGTCCCGCGCATTATATACTCTCCACCAGGCGAGCGAGGATGTATTGAAGCGATCCAAGGCTTAATGTAGTGAGCGGTATATTAAAAATGGCGGCCCACCAGTTTGTAATCTGCGACTTCAAACGCGGAAATCCGCCAAACAATGCCTCCTCGATAATCCCGACGGAACATAATTTATTGCTCGAGCAGAAGGGAGTATGAAACTCATTGTGTTCATTATACCTCGGGATCAGAATGATGTAAGTTGTTTATTTAGCTCCTTTAAAACTTGAAATTGCCAAGTCAATAGTCAATAGTGCCAAGTTTGAAATGAAAGTAGAGAACACCAAGTTTTATCGCTACAGTACTTTCCGATGATTTTTAAGTAAAGGTTTTAATAGATCAATAGCCCCGATTGTCATTAATTTTTTTTTTATTAATTACATAAACTTAAATTTAGAGTATAGCTTTTAAATGCCAAGTAAGACCCCACACGATTCGTCATAAACATGCTAATAAAAAGGGAACATAAAACCGAATTTATACTTTGACCTTTCATAAAGCACTCGAAGCCATCGAGGACGTCTCTAATAACGGTTCACTCCTGGAGGGGAAGTGAGAAAGATAAAAATGCAAAGTTCACGAATCCGTGCATTCGCGATCAGACGCTTGTAAGCTGTGACATTTCCATTTACGGCTGATAAACGCCGATGTACGACCGGAGCACAGCGAGCAGAACGGAGGAGTGGAACTGGTCGTGCTACGAGTGGATTTTTTATTTTGTGTCTATCTACGCCAGTGGCATTTTATAACGTTTTGACGGGGAATCATTAATTAAATCCCAATAAATGACAACTATGTCCAGAATCGAACCTTTAAAAAGCTACTAACTTTTTTCAAAATTGAACCAGCAACCTTTGGATTCAATTGCGAGCTCTACAACCACTCAGCTACCCAGCCAGTTTTGCAGAATGTTTATCACCTCTATCATGTCGATTTAGGAAACGTGTACAATTACAAAAACCTTAAAATATATAATAAGAAACACACAAGATGCCTTTCCTCAAGTGTTGTGTAGAAAATTTGTAAATCGAATCCATATTCTTTATTTGTATAGGACAATAGGACAATTTAAAAATTGCAATACAAATGTCATGCTTAATATAAGTTACATATTTATATGTTCACTGCGCATTTCATACAAAATTAAAATTAACTATATATATCTATAAAATAGGAAGTATGTATGTAAATATGTTTCTTTCCTATGCACTCCGAAACCGCTCGACAGATTGTAATTAAACTTTCAGGCATTATTGAGCATTATTCAAGGATGGTTTGCGTGAAGTTTGGTGCAAATCTGTCCAAAGGGCTCTGACCCAGAGGGTATACAATAGTTTGTAAAAAATCTGAAAACCTCTTTTATATATTTTTATTGGTTAAGAAACAAATTCAAAGAAATATTCTAATTTTAGGTATTCCAGCGGTTTTTTATATATAAGGTGAGCGTTACAGCGAGTGGGCGTAGCGAACGAGCTTAATTACCTATAAAATAAATTCAATCACGGGCGAAGTCGTGACGGGAAACAGCTAGTAACAAATAAAATCAATACAAACGATTTAATCCTGATGCGCCAGGTACTCACCAACCGAGTAGAAAGCCTTTTCTTGAATGTTTTCAATAGAAAATTGAATTTTTCCGGACCGTCTTGAATTTTAATGTTATTTGGTAGCTTGTTAAATAATTTTGGAACAATATTTAAAGGTAATTTTGCAACCAACTCCAATCTGTGTGTTGTTTGTCTGTGAGTAGGCCTATGTCTGTTCCAATCTGTATGTTTGTCTGTCACTTTCCATTATGTCTTCACTTCAAACTTAAATATTTTTGTACAGGTACCTAAGGTACTTAGAACTAATATCTCATCTAACTACATTGCGCTGTCATATGGCAAGGTTAAAATTGACATGCCGAGGAATCACTTGGTAAATATTTTCATGTAGACACTGCAGCGGCAGGGGATGCTTTGCCTCGCCGCTCGGACCGGCCGCTGTAATCAATGACCATCCGGCCCATTCAACCCCAGAAATTGGAATTTTTAATATGAGGGCCGCAAGGGAGAACAGCTTTGTGGCCAGATTTATCGATGTCTTTCCATATCGGGTTTCCTGAGCCTTTACAGCACTGGACACGCTGCTTTTGTCGTTACCAAAAATTATTCCCTGAATAACAGAATGATTTAACTTTAAATTAAGGATTGCAATATTTCTTTATATATATATAAATATTTATTTATTTATTTATCACTTTATATGACTTTAACGTTATGAATTGCTCCAAACTGTTTGTGGTTGTGATGAGTTACAGGTGGGGATAAGTAGTGTCAAATTGTTGGTGCTGGCTCAGTTCAAGGTCACCTGAGGGATGACGTCATCGAGGTCAATGACCTCACCGATGACGTCATCGATGACGTCATCGATGACGCAATCGATGACGTCATCACCAATGACGTCATTTCTATGACGTCACACCCATGACGTCACAGAAATGACGTGCTGATGACGTCATTACCCCTTACGTCATCAAAATGACGTCACCGACGCCACTGAGGTCAAGGTCACGCCGAAACTTAAAATTTTTTGGCACTTTTGCCGTTTCTCGCACTACGCTCCGAGTTTCAGTCAGAGTCCCCGTGACCTTGACCACTTGGAGCGAATTTTGGACGAGAAACGGCAAAAGTGCCAAGTTAAACTCGAGTTTCTGACATGACCCTGCCTAAATGGGCAATCGGTTATCCCTCAGGTGACCTTGAACCAGCACAACACCAACAATTTGATATTACTGTGACCTTGAAAACCTAACAACGGAGCGCCGACACCGATGCGCACCCCACGACAGCCACCGAGTGACTGACTGTCAGGCTCTGTGTACTCTAGGTATATGGGGAAGTGGAGGGGGAAATCTCAAGGTCATCCAAATGGAGTTTTAAAAAAGTTGAAGAGTAGAAAGACTACTCTTGTGCTTCCTGGGCGACCTCATCAATTTCCAACGGATCTGTAAACCAATCCGATCTGTAGCGGCAGGAGTCCAGAAAACAGGTGCACCACCCATCAGGTTGTCCGTAGCACTTCCGACAATTGGTAAGATTGGAGAAGTGAAATTTAATACACCGCTGCGGACAACAAGTATAAAAGTATTTGGATTTGTAGATTTTGAAAGTTTGTAGTACCGGTGGTGGCAGCTGTTGGTTCTCGCATCTACACCTGCAACATCCGAAGCATTCACATTGCCGGCAGGCCAGCCCATCCACTTGCCACTTTGGTAAGAGGAAACACTTATCCTCACAGCAATAGGTTGTCCCCGTCTCTTCCTCCCAACGCTTCTTTGCACAATATGTGACGCCTTGTATCTCCAAACACCTATGCTCGCAACATGAGATGCGCTTACTTTCCATAGCTGATGTTGCTTTGACGAGGGAGCACGATGAAGTGATGCTGTGGTCAGTGGGAATGGGGTTTATATAAACTAAGGTGGGTGGAGGGGGAAAGGTCAAGGTCATCCAAATGGAGTTTTAAAAAAGAAAAGAGTAGAAAGACTACTCTTGTGTATCTATAGCGATTTCATTGATAGTGAGTGCTTCTGTATGCCAAGTTGATCTGTACTGACAGGCTCCTAAATAATGTTTGCAAAAACCTGCAAAATGATTGTTGCACAATTTGCAGCCAGTTAGCTGTTTTAATGTGAATTCAATGCAACGTTCAGGGCAACAAGTGTACTTATGCCCTCTCATCTGGTACACATGGAATGTCTTCAACTCCGGTTTCGGCTTCTTCCAAGACTTGCACTTACACATGCATTGACCAAAAGCTTCACATTTTCTACACGCCAGGCCATCCGCAACATCAATGTCATTCGGCCATGAAAAACATTTCCGTTCGCAACAGTAGTTGAGTTGACTCTCCATGTTGCTGTGGTGAAGGTGCGCGATGAAATGATGCTGCAGTCATTGAGAGTGCACCTTAAATAAACTCAGTGGAGGGGGAAAGGTCAAGGCCATCCAAACGGAGTTTTAAAAAAGATAACTAGTCGTCCTCCTCCTCCTCCTCATCCGTTGTACTTAGAGAGCTGTCAGACGAAGAGCCCCGTGCAGGTGCTCCCCAGATGAAAAACAAATCAATTTTAAAACGAAGACCAGGATCTTGCATCATCAATTCCTTTAATTTGTCACATACTAAGTCGACCTTGTGTAAGGTGTCAACAACAAGCTTCCAATTCGTTGGTTCAATATAACTTGTAGTAGAGTCTGCCTCGCTGATAACCACATCCTCCGGCCGTATTGGAGTGTAAAGATGTGTAAAGTTCTTTGGCTGTAGCTGAGGTTCAGGCTGGCTGGAAGTGGAAGGTTGAGTGTGGACCCCTGTCGCATCGAAATCCATAGTCATTCTACATTCAATGTTGGGGTTTTCGTTTAATACATACACCAATTTCTCATGCAACATATCCACTTCTGCCGAGTCTTGCAGATGAACATTCCAGGAAAATGGCCATTCTTCATCCGTAGTGGAGTCAACTCGAGAAAGAGTGCTGTCCGCCATGATAGCTAAGCAAGGAATGATGTGAGCTACAGACTGTGGTAACAGTATTGAAAAGTAGAGGGGGTAAACCAAAAGTACGTGGAGGGGGTATTTTCAAGGTCATTTAATTTGGGTTTTAAAAAAAAGGAAATAGTGGAGGGGGAATTCTCAAGGTCATCCAATTTAGGTTTTAAAAAAAAGGAATGAAGCTTACTCCTCTTCAGCCTCGTTGTCCCCTGCATCTTCATCAGCCTCATCTTCATCGACGTCAGACTCGCCGTAAGGATAGATCGGCGACATGGGTGAATATTGTGGAGATTGTTGACCGTTGTTGTCGTCCCCTTGCATTCTAACTTGGGACCAATCATAATTTAAATTCATTTGTATTATGATCCCAGGGTTGTCCCGCAGTATTTCCTTCATACGTTCGCAAATTGACTCCAAATAGTGTACACTATCGATCGACAGTGTCCAACCCGTACTTGTACCGACATCAGTAGTGGAGTCAGCTTGGCTGATGGTGTTGTTGTCTGCCATGGTTGCTTGTCGGACAAGGAATGACGGTTGATGTGATGCTCATGCAGGAACATGGTGAAGTGGTGGGGGGTGTGGTGGAGTAGTGGGGGAGTTTTCAAGGTCATCCAAACGGAGTTTTAAAAAAAGGAAAACTTACAAAGTAACATTGAAACTTTCCAATTGATGGTGGCGAGCGTTTTCTTCTGCAACCTTGCCGACACATGTGACTATGCCGTACAGTATGAAAAGTACAACCATAATAAGGCCGAACAATAAAAGATAGCCGTTGACTATCATGATATTTTCTGAGTGGATCTGTTTTCTTCTTATCGCCCTCTCCTGCATCCTCTTCTCCAACTCGTGGACGAAGTCACAACATGCGTGAGGACATCTTTCACCTGTTGGTAGGTTTGCCATTGTTGATGTTGTCGGTGTGGCTGTTGAAGATGGAATGAGGTTTCCAATTGCGATGTGCCATGTACACCAATAGTCAAGTGGTGGGGGTAACAAAGCAGTGGAGGGGGAAGTTTCAAGGTCATCCAAATTGTGTTTTAAAAAAACCTATCTTGTTACTGAGCTTATATGTCAGTAACAAGATAGGTGTTTTTGCTCTTTTACTTCTTTAATATAATGAAAAAATATACATATTCTACAATGGTTAGGACAAGAAATACAACTGCTAGTCAGCTGAAGTAGTCCAAGTTGTCTGGCTCGGTCTTCATGGACGCTGGTGAGGAAGCCGTCGAGGAGTGTCCAGGCTCTTCCTTTGACTGCCGGGTGTTCCGTATATTGCAAGCGTAAACCTGCACGTTTATACGGTAGCCTCGTGCCACCATCAACTGCAACTCCTTGTACAAGTCGTTTAGCTCCTGCTGAGTCTTGATGCTCACCTCCTCGTAACTTGCGCAACTAACGTTCAGAGACATCTTGATGTTGCTAGGTTGGCTGCTGGAGTAGAAATGAAGCCGAGGCACAGCGCTTGGAGGTACATGAAAAAGTGGTGGGGGTAATAGTAGTGGGGGTATAGAAAATCCAATTAAACAGTTCTAAACTTTTTCCATCGATACAATGGAATGGAACAAATAGCGCAGGTGTCCTTGTAATTTTCAAATCGAAACAGTGGCGCTAGAAATCCGAATTGTTTTATACCACCATCCTGTACGAATCGCCGAAGGTCTCTGACGGCGGCCTCGCCACAAGGCCTACAAAACTTTTCCCCATCGTGGAACTTATACCAGGAGTATTCCGAATACCCTGTATTTTCCCTCCTGTAGCGTTTGACATCTTCTTTTATTGTTAGTGGGATGTTGTCTTGTAAACATGTTGGGAACAAGTCCTTGTGAGTTATAACTCGTTGTATGCAAAGCTCGTACAAGGTGCTCATCGTTTGCTAGTTGGCAACAGACTGACCGTTTTTCGCATCCAAGCAGGTTTGAATCCTAGTGCAGTAGTGGGGGTAATTACAGTAGTGGGGGTAATTGTGAAATGCAAAGGTCAAAGGTCAAGGTCGCCCGCGAAGTTTAAAAAAAATGCAACATATCAATACGTGAAGTCTGTCACATATTGATATGTTGCATTTTTTGTTTTTTTTTTTTATTTTTTTGTCTTTTATGATTCGTTTATTTATAAAACATTACAACAACAACATATGTACAACATTAAAACTTAAATCTAACACTGCTGCTTGTCAGCGATGTGGATGGTCAACTCTGTAGAATTGCTACCCGTGCAGCCGTGGGACACCAGGTATAGACACCCGGGTTGAATAGAGCGAAGATCCTCGTTTTGTAGAAGATGGACGAATCTCTTGGGCAGGTACACCTGGAACTTCGGTTCATCCCCCGGAGTAAACGGTGCCTCGCTGAGACTGCAGCAGATGGCCTCCCCAACTGTAGTCTCCATCTTCTTCATAGCATGGATTATGTAGTGCTTTTCGTCTTTTAGTTCCGAGCACTTCTTTACAGGTAATATTGTTGACTTGGAGTGAGCATTGAACTGCTCGACCAAAGTCTGAAGGAACTGGTGAGATGCCATGGTCAGGTTACAGATCGTCTTCTTGCTCGGAGATGTTGTCGTCTCGGAATCTCGAGTAATACTCATGCCAGGTCCCTGTTTGCTCCCCACTTATATACTCTCCGTTACCCCCACCACTCCCCAATTCCCCACTTTGAAGGTAAGAGGCGAGTTTATAGGCATTTTTCAAAGCGCAATGTCTATCTTTATCATGTTCTGGGCTTTTTGTACAAATACATATGGTTTCCAGCATGTATTGATAATTCTTATCCAATTCCACATCATTAACCGGAACATGAGTAAATCCTTCGATCCATCTTTTCTTTTCCAGCCCCTTTGTGTAAATATTGGTAAACTTGTCTGAAAAGTGATGCATAATGTGATACAAGTCCGTGTAACTTGTAAAACCATCATACCAATCGATATGATGGAAGTGTTTTGAAATCCATCTGTTGGTAGTAGCGGCTTTACTAGTTAAAGACGAATAAGAACATGGTGGTTTAAATAAAAACGAATAAGGAACACTTGTATTCATGTCCAAAAACACAAGTTCTTTTATAATGAATCTATCATCATTACCACGAAACGCTTGAAACTCAATAATACCAGGCTTGGACTTTACTTGTTGTTCTTCTCCCTTGTCCATTTTGAAGGTCACACGTCTGCTCATTACAAAGTCAGGAGGTCAACTGATTTCCACACCACGGTAGGTACTACTTTTATACCAGGCCGTACAGTTGTTGGCGCGTTGGTGTATATTTAACGTGGGCACCGTCCCCAATAGGCCTAACCCCACAAAATGTTGGTTATTGTTTTAAAAACTAACCATTGTCATTTAAGTTTCCATCTTTATATTTTCCTTATTTTCATTTTCATCACTAACACTTGATTCTTCTCCTCCATCTTCCTCTTCTTCCTGTTTTACTGATTTCTTATGTAGTTGAGCGTACTTTTCCAATTGTCTCCACATCTGTACTTCATGAGGAACTCTATTAAATATAGAAGTATCCACAGGTCCGTATAATATAGGTGCGTCCGGTTGTTTGTCCAAAGTGTCTTCCAGATAATCTTTAATAATCGAACTTGAAAACACCAGTTGTCTCAAGTATCTTGTTATAGGTTCAGTAGCACAAGTTAAAATGAAAAACTCCTCTCGATTAAGTTGAATTTTGTTATCATGTCTTGTTGTGTCTCTAAACCGTAGCTGATGATCACCACGTTGTTTAATGATATCAATTTCCACATTTGAATCCAAAAGTCCTACTCTTGTCTTTCTTCCAAACATGTTACTACTTAAATAGCATTCTAGTAGATGCAAATGTTTCATAAACGATTCCCAAGCACTGTCCGTAAACAAAATCATTTTGGCTCCATGAGTTAAAATTACAGTAGGGGAATAATCTGTAGATTTCATAACACCGATTAAAACACTTTTATCCAAACTGGAAGAGATTGGGTAAAATATTCGCAAAAATACCTCACTCAATATGTTTGGAGAAATATTATCTTCAATATCCCTTTTTCTCTTTTGTATAGTCTTTCTTCTTTTACCTTTTTCTTCAACATTATTACTGGCGTGAAGTTGTCCGCAAACGTTTTGTTCACCTCCTTCCTGGTGACCTTGAGGATCTAAAAACTCAGATATCTCCTTCTCAATATCTACCACATTTTCAGGTGTACCACTAGGAGAAGCCATATTGAATACGATGCTACCCATACAACAGTAGGCAACAAACTGATGAGGAGCGGTCTGTACGCTCTGCTTTTATACTCGCGGAATGAAACAAAACCGGTTCTTACAATACATTTTTAACAATTCCAGTTAAAGGTGTGTATGTTACGATTTTATCATGTAGAATTAAACAGTATGCAGTTGTATTAGCCGGTATAGCATCGTTGAATTCCATTTCTATTTTTATATCCACACTTGAAGACTTTACTGATTCATTTTGTTTAGAACAATCGATTACAACTATTGGGTAGGCATCGAAATATTTGTCAGGTGGTAATAAAGGTGTATTTGTTTTACCGTAATATGAACTTTGGAATCTCGCGTACATATCGTACAATATACTGTATTTCTTCTTAGTGAATGACACATTTAAATTGTCGTATGGAAAGAATTGTGAATTTAAATAAACTTTAATATTTTTCAAGTCACAATGATCAAATTGTCCTGCATGTTTAGTAATGGAGTCTCTTCTACCTGTTTGTAAACCAAATATAATATACCTGGCTCGTTCTACATAATTCGATGTTTTAACAGTCCAAGTGTGTCGATCCGTAGTAGGTAAACTGGGATGCTCATGAAATTCCCAACTTCTAAATGGAATAACAATATCACGATCGGCTTTTAATTTTCTTAAAAGTAGCATTCTATGCTCGTCAGCCAATTTAACATGTGGAACTCTCCATACAATTTTGTCTAATTTTAATTTCCATTCTAAAGTCGCATCTGTAGTAGCATCTGCAGCTTTAATAATGTCTTTATCGTTAGAAGATCTCAACAAAACTAATTCTTGTTTAACGTTTAATATTATTTTCCTATAATCTTCAGCAAAACCAAGCAGCAAACGTAATGGAATATGAAAATCAAAATATCCATTTGGATTTGGAGTGATCGTGTCAATCGTAGGTAATACCCATCCGGCAGGTTTAAGTAAATTGGTTTCATTGGGTGTTATAGATGTTAATCCTTTTAAAGTTGTCGTAATACCTACTTTTTTAGTGGAATCAACTGTTACACCTGATATTTCATATCTAATTTCATCAAATAGGAAAGCCATAGGATTATTTATAAATGGAACTGTTGTACCAACAGTAGTACCGTCCTTTTTAGTAACTTGTCCTTCAATATACAAGTAACTTTCACATGGTAGTGTGTAAATGTCTTGATTTTGTATGGGAATACGAATTTCATCGTTATTGTTTAATTTCGATGAAGTGTAAGGGTTGTGGGTGTGATATTCTTTTTCCCATAGGGTTTCGTCGAATGTTGGACCCTGCGCTATATCCAGTATATCCATACTCGGTTAAT
The DNA here is from genome assembly GCA_030545055.2 of Neoaliturus tenellus. NCBI lineage: Eukaryota > Metazoa > Arthropoda > Insecta > Hemiptera > Cicadellidae > Neoaliturus > Neoaliturus tenellus. The sequence goes on from CM061532.1 coordinate 131,240,756, forward strand.
TTTAATCCAATTCTCTCTAAGAAACGAATGTTCTCGCGTGTTAACTCCTCCACAGCTGAAGAGCTACTAATGCGGTTTCCCGTAGGTTGTTCGCTTTTAAATGTTAAACCCATGGTTTTGTATTAAAGTGTCGATTTTAAATGTAATCTAATCGTAATAGGCTCTTCTCTGAAGTCTACCAAGTTACCGTCTTGATCCAATACGCTCAACACGATGTCTGAAATGAAAGTGGTGTTCAACGGTAGATATACCAGGTTTTGTGGCTTTTCAACAATTTTAAATCCAGGTGGTACACTTGGGTAAAAAGTATGTATGATGTGGGTGTTAGCCCCATCCCTGTAAGCACCTTGTATAATGTTACAAGTTATGTCTATACTATTGACTTTTAATATTGTTACTGTTTTCTTACCGGAATGTGTTACATCTGGTTCTAAAACAGGCTCATCGTTGGAAAATCCTAATAAATCACCAATTGAGTTTGGTTGAGTGAAATCTATATAATATTTGGAAGTAATTTCAGCTTTCATCGTATTATTATTACCTTTTAATGTTATATTGTCTTTTCCCATTTTAGTTTGCAAAAATTCATTTATATGATCAATTTCATAAGAACCTGTGGGTAACCTGCACTCTTGTAAGTCTGTAAATTTTCCACTGGCATCCTTTCCCTTATAATAATGCAATACGTTATTTTTACCTTCCGTAACATTGGGGATAGAGTTGTAAGTTGTAAAATCCAATAGTGCCGCCTCCCAAAACCTTCCTTTTTGCAAGCGTAACGCTGGAAAAAGGATACTTCGTAAAGTGGACGATTTTCCTGTTAATGATACCGTATAGGAAGACATCTCAATAGTGACTGATACTTTTAGCTAGAAATTCCAAACATAAATGGCCGCATATTGAAGTATTATCAGGTTGTTCTCTTTTATAGTTATAATATATGTTTTTAGCAGATTTAAAGTAATTTTGAAGTTCTTTTGGTGGTGGCAAATTACCGAAACTATCAAAATAATATACATTGTTATTTAGTTTCTTATAACAAACCCAATGGGTGCCAGGCCCTTCAGTATTATCCAAATTTACAATTCCAGTCTCATTTTGCCACATTTTCTTTGGTAAACTGTCTTTCATAAACACACCGCGGAAAAATGGTATTTTTAAACAGGAAATATATTTAAATAATTCAATATTGGTTAATGCTTTATGTGGTATGACCAATTGATTTCTTTCATTTAATATGCACGATAAGGTCTTAGGTAAAGACCTGCCCCGTTTTTTACCATTGACCACACGGTGGGCTTCTTCCTGCCTTTTCTTGTAGATCGTCGTCTTCTTTTTATATTTCCTCCATGTTTTCTTGTGGTTGACCTCCTTTTTACTCTCCTTCTCCTCCTTCTTCCACCTCCTACTGCTGTTTTAGCCTTCATACCTGCTGTTACTGCTAAAGCTGCTGCTTTTTCTGCTATGCTAGCGTCACTTGATTTTACTCGTTGCCAAGCTATGTCCGCAAGCTTTTTGTCAGCTATTGATCTATTTTTTGAATCGGCAAACGTGGAATATGCGATATCGTGTTCTTTACAAGCCTGATCTAACTTATTTATGCCAGGATCGCCTCTTTCCAGTCGTCTTTTCAATTTAGTTCCTGGTCCGCAATACTGATAACCTCCCGGTATATGAAATTCGTATGGTAATGCGTCTATTGCTCTATTTACTATGGATCCTACTGGAATTCGTTTTAAAGCTTTACTTAACAGAGAAACCGCTGTGGACGTGATCCCACCTCCTCTCCTTACAGTGTCTCTATATGGACTGATGTACTGGAACGTCATTATTGTCCTTTTATAATCGCAATGTACAACTTATGTGTTACCTCTATGACAAGTTGGACATAAATGAAGTCGTTTATTGTGTTCTTTTATTAAATATCAAAATCACCCCAATCCGATGATCTAAACTTTTTTGTATGAGGGTTGATAAAATAGTTTTGAACAATTTCCCGTTTAATCCAAGTACCTCTCTCAGATTCCAACAAAGGAGTACGACCTGAACGAATAACAATAAGATTGTATACATCAAATAATGCATTTCCTAAAACTTTTACAAGAAAATTAACAGTGACAGCATTATCCACATGTTCAGGGTCTTTAAGGTCTGTTATACGTTTATTATTACAAGTATACACTTTGCTATCCATTTGTGATAATGTGATAGCCTGTCCTACAGTTGCAGCATCATTTGCTTCTCTTCCTTGCGCCATGTTTGTTAATTTTTTATTACTACATATAAAAAACGCATAGTAATTATTTGGATCTAGATGTACTGTTTGTCCTAAGGCAGCCGCGTCTCTATCTGCATGACCCCATGACACATTTGATAACCTTCCATGCCTGCAATCCCAATAAGCGTTTTTGTATGTCAATAAACGAAATTTTTCATTACCTTGAATAAAGTCATCCCCTTGCTTTGATAATACTTCATCTCGTTTTGCAAATCCAGTTGTTTCTTGTTTTAAAGTCTCTTTCATTTGACCCACTGTTGCACCATCAGATGGTGCTGAACCATCTTTTACATTCGCCAAACAATTGCCAAGACAATCGATAACTCCCACATCACGTATGACACAATGATCTTTTATATATTTGAGATTTACAGCATCATTTTCATTTTTTGGATAACCTATATCGTTAATAACAAATTTATAAAAAGAAAATCCATCTTTTGTCTTTTCAGGTATCAAAGAATGTAAATAGCGTCTATTTACGCTGTCTTTTGCATCTTTAGGGTCATCTACGTTGGATATACGTTTATTGTTGGCACTATACGTTTTCCCATTGAATTTTAACGTATTTTTTAATTCAGATGACAAATAACCTTTGTTTATCGCATCACCGTTTTGATTTGGTTTACCAACGTTGATAATTCTATGATCTTCTGCGTCATATGTGTTATTTTGTAGTTTTAATGTTGGCGATATCTTTTCCTTTAATATTTTTAGATTTATTGCATCGTTTTCATCCGTAGGATCTTTTATGTTTTTTAACCTTTTATTACTCATATCATAATCTCCATCAGGTGTTTGTGGTAAACCAGCACTTCTTTTTAAACTATTGGCATAATATAACCCATCCGAGGAGTAACGTCCGAACTTGTCGACACTCATGGTGCAACTGAATAGTATTCTAGGGAGTAATGCATTTTTATGAGATTACCCCACGGTTTCGGAGTTCATCCACTAAAGCCACCCATTCGTTTTCCAATCCAGTATGACCCGCTTCTTTAGCTTCATGTATTAGTTTCATTCTATCCACCAATTTATTGATATTATTGTAATAAATCACATTTGTGTTATATAGTTTCTTCATTAAACCTGTACCCGTAACGGACTTACTTCTTTTTCTTCGTTCCTGAGCACTTACATCCAAAGTGGATGCCATAAATCTTCGTTTTACAGGTTTTCTTTGTGTTAACGGCATTGTTTGTCTTCTAGTTGGTATTAACTTGGATACAAATTCTTTATATTTTAAAGACTTAGATCTAAAAGGAGGCTGGTCAGGTAAATACTTTCTCCTATATGCATTTGTCTGTTCCAAAATATTTTTATATGCTTCCATATCTTTTTCTTTCACTACCGATACTGAAGGCTTATTTTCAAATAATAATTCAAATAATCCTTTTGTGCCCTTATACCTTTGATCACCAATGACAATATTATCATGTTCGTCAACGTTTAACGGGCTATTACCTATCATTAAACCGTCTTCTGTTAATCTCGCTCCATAACTATGGTAATTCTTATTAGGAATTGTTCCGAGTAACATTTTTACCATGTATTTCCTTCCTAAAGGTCCTTTGTTATGAATGTTTTCACCCAACAAGCTTATGTTTGACGGACCTTCCCTTGTCTCTTCTTCTTTTTCCTTTTCACTAGCAGTTGATACAACTTCATGTCCTCTTTTGGCTTTTACTTCATATAATTCTTTTATTCCACTATAGTCCGGTGATTCTAGCTCTCTTTCGGGTTCTCCACCGGTAAAACCACTATACGTAGAGGATTCCGGGTCTTCATCACTAAACTCTTCTGATTTTACATTTTCTCTTTCAAACTTCGTAATAGGTGCAATCGCATCTCCTTCCAATACGGGTTTAGCAAATTTTTTGTTTAATTGTTTCAAGGGTTCAGTAATAGGTTTAAAAGTAGATTCAAGGAATTTCTCCCTCTCGCTAATACCTAGTTTCAATGCTCTGTTTTTAGCCCGAATAGAATCACTAAGTGATTTTATTTCTTTTACTAATTTTTCTTGGTTAACCATGTTTGTAGCAAGACGTGTTGTACAACAATGAATGTGTTATACCGCGTTTAATGTATTAATATAAATTTATCAAATCCTATCCTGTATCGACCATTGTTTAGCGTTTGTTCCTTCATAATTGTTAGGAACCCATACTTTTCAGCCCAAGCCTTTCCACACAACTCTTTAAATCGTTCAAATGTCATATCCGCATTTACATGATCAAAATATATATGTTTTAGGTTGGTTTCGTCCTGTTTAAATACAATTAACATGTTTGCATTGTCTCTAATGAGTTGTTTAGGTATTTTGCTGTAAGTTTGGCCAATATAAATGCTATCTATGTTGTTATGTCGACCCATAGCGAAGTAATTCCTTATTGTGTTTTGGTTTTCACAAGATACATCGTCGAATATAAACACGGAGAATGGTTTAGCTTCTTGTGGCTGCATGACACTCTCGCTTGCATTAAACTTTAAATATTTAACTTCAGGCACATCAGTCAGTATCTTTTCCAATAATTGATACTTTGGTTGTTGTAGTGATTTTGAAAATACATATAGATTGTTAAATCGTAATCCTTTAGGGTTTGTAATCAAATTGAATACTACATTAGTTTTTCCACAGTTGGAAGGTCCGGTAACCAGACAACGAACGGTGTTTGGTAACAAATTGCCATGTTTCCCACTATTGAATTCTGAATTATCCACTGTGAGTTCATCTATATTATTAATAGTAAAACTCTCTTTTTGTGGTACTATCTCCATCCTTTGTAATGGTTCAACCTAAAATGATTCTCTATCGTTATATCAAATCCTTTTTAGGTATCCAAGAATCTTCCGTCTTATTAAATCCTAACCATCGTACTTTGACCTTATCTTTTTTCCGTTGCAACACCTTTTCAACTAAATATACATCGCCTACTGTTGATTTTAACATTTCATGTCCATAAAACCCTCCTTCAAGCAATTGTCCTTTATTATCTTTTAAAATATATGTCTCAGGTACTGTAGGTTGTACTTTGAATACAGTAAAAACCTCATTGGTCCAATTTGGCAGGTATCTTTTACTGAATACACCTTTATATTTACTTATTCGCACTTTATCACCCACATTAAATTTTTTAGGCTTTAGTTTTTCAACTTTTGGTTTAGTATTCGTTTTTATACGTTTTAATACAAGGTTTTCATTTTTACTAGTTACTTGGTTTGGTTTCATCCCGATAGTCCTATGAAATTTGTTATTGTAATCGTTTATAAGTTTTGGTAACATATCAATCCATATGTGCGATCCTCTGTTGGAAAACATTTTATACATTGCACTTTTTAAAGTTCTGTTAAATCTTTCGATTATTGAGGCTTTTACTTCTGAATTGGTTGAATAATGGTTTATATTGTGTTTTTTCATTAAATTTGCAAATTCCTTATTAAAATATTCTTTTCCATCATCTGTTTGTAAATGTTTAATAGTATGTTTGTCTCTTTGTATAGCTGTTTCCATTGCTTTTGTAACACTTTTACCACTTTTATCTTTTAGTGGTAAAGCATCTACCATTTTTGAAAAACAGTTAATAACAGTCAATATGTATTTATATCCTTTATTTTGTTTGCTATAAGGAATCATTTCGATTAAATCCGCTTGATATAAATCATTAATTCCTTTTATCACCGTATTTCTTCGTGGAAACTTTCTTCTTGCAGGTTTATGAAGTTCGTTGACAATTTGTTGCTTTAAGTCCTTCATATTGCAGGTTTCAATGTTTGTTGTATCACATGTATAATCACAATGAATGTTGTTTTAAATATTCACATCATTTATATGGGTCAAGGTCATCCAAACTTGTGTAAAAAAATGGGGAACACGGCGTTGGACTTGCCGTGTTCCCCATTTTTTTACGGAAGGAGAAAGGAATAAGGTCGTAGTTGTAGAAGGACGAAGAATAGGTTACTAGTTGATAGGGTTTAGAGAGTAGTGGCCAAAAGGAAGAGTGTGGATTTTGTCGGGCATAATGTATCTTTTATCATCCCGAGCTGACAACGCTTTTTTAATTTCGGTGACACTGTAGACTTGATGCTTAAAGCTTCGGATATTGTTGAATGTTGCTGATATCGTAGTATCTTCAAACAAACAAGTCTTGTAGTGGTCAAATGTCACGTGTTTTTTCAAATAAGATGTCTTCACTCCTTTTGCTTTCTTCACTGTCGGTGTGTTGTTCTCGTGGTACATCTTAAATGAATACAATTTCGCCATCAGCGCCACTATTTCTTCTAAAAGCATTCCATTTGCTTCATCTTTGAATTTTCCAATTACTTTTTTATATTTTTCATTAAAATTTGGATGGTTTTTCGGATAGTCAGAAAAATCGAAATCTTCTTTGTATGGAAAAGTCCTTAGGTCTTCATACATGTCCAAAGTCTTTATCCAGTAGATAAACGCGTCCGTATCCATGTATGCGACTCCAATGTTTTCCCTTCCGTAATGTTTAACCATTTTGTTATAATGGAAATCATACATCAGGGTTTTACTTATATCCAAAATCGACATACCTATGTATAACGGACGGTCCATGACTATTGTTGTTTTCTTCATACTGACAGCGACTAGATTTTCGTTTATAATCATGGATGTTCCGAAATTTGGTTTTTGCACTAATTTTTCCAATTTCCTAGGATCACTCACTAATTTTACATTTTTGTGTTTTCTTTTGTTCTCCAAGGTCTTCCCAAAGATGGCATTGTTCATTAATTTATAGAAGTCCTTTTCAAATGCTGTTGTCGCTGCAGCTCTTCTTGCAGTGTTGGAATCAATATATGGTTTCAACCAACAAGACTGGGTGAATTCAATTGCTCTATGAATTCTCACTATACGTAGACCCAATTCAAGAGCCTGTTGAACTACCCAGTAGTGAGCCACATAGCGATCCTTATTCTCCAAGGTCATCATCAATTTTGGCCATCTTCCTGTCGGTGAAACTTCAGTCTTGGCTAGGAGAGGCAAGTCGTAGTGATGGTCATGAAGGTGCTCCGGGTATTCAAAATCACAGTCCAAAATATAGCCTTTTGGACCATCCTTTGGAATCTGTGAGATGTCTCCGATGGTGGCCGGGTCGATCCACTTGAAGTCAGCGTAGGGAAGCGGATTTGACATTGCCCAACCATAAAGGTTGTTTGCATCAAAATAGCCAAGGTAGACCGATGGTTGTTGCTCGTCGAAGCCGGGGATGTACTTGTTGTTGGCTTTGACATGACGTGTTACAGCTTGTGTCAAACCGCCCCGTACACCAGATTCCATCATGAGCACCATATCAATATCCGTTAGAAGTTCCAGTCGACAGTTGGTTGACTTTAGCATAGCTTGCCATGCTAATCCTGGAGATGTGTACGAGTGTAGAGGGTCCAGTCCATAGGCGGAGAAGCAGGTGTTTCTGAATTCTTCCATCACATCGCACAGCAGAGTTACGTCCAATTTTATATAAAAGTCAGAATATTCCCCTAAGGTTTGAATGTTTAGTTGGTTCCAAACATTACATGCATGATTGTAGTCTTCAACGGAGATTTCACTTTCGTTTAATTTGCTGTTGAAGGCTTCAATCGGCGGTAGACTGGTTTCTTCAAATTTTTCTGTAGAAGTTATGTAATCGTAGGGGAACACTCCTTTCCGTAATACTAGGTCTAATTTATCTTCAGGTACAATTTTTCTGGTTTCTTTTAGGTCTTCTCTTCTTAGGTTCTCTGACAATTTGGCTAAACTAGATGCCATAAATCTGTAAGAGTCTACGAAGCGAAGTTTAATTTTACCTACTGTTTTTGAAAAGCTGATGTACTTTTCCAATGTTGTAGCAAGAACATCAATTTTACCGTCATCTCTTCCTAACTCCGGGATAATAAAGTGGGAGTCGTAGCCGCTAAGATTGTGTAAAACGACAGGAATAAAGTTTGGCAGTTTGTAATTTATATTGCATGAATTACAAGCAGCTCCTCTGTATAACCCTGTCAGGTGATCGTGATCTCTTACTTTTGGATTTTCTTCACTGAACATCTTCTTGCATAAATAGCATCTTGTCGCTAAGTTGTATTCTTCTTGTTGATTTTGGTTTAAAGGTTCCATAGGTACAATATTACCGAACAAGCGTTGAACCTTTCCAGCAATATCGTACAGTTGGTCTACAAAATACTTAGCGGCTTCTTCACCACGGTAGAGTATTGGAGTGGATGTTAAACCATAGTCTTGCAATTGGTTTTTAGACAAGGTTGATTTAACTAGTAAACAAAAACTGTTGGGCTGATGCAACTGATATTTTGTTCTTCTAGTCACTTCGCCGTCCGGCAGCTCCTGTGGTACTAACGTTGATTCAAAATCTGCATAGACCACTATTGGAATTCGGTATTGGTGAACTGTCTTGTTAAATTGGATACACGCTCGAGATGGTGGTGGCAGACTAATCTTCACTTCATAGTTCTCGTTGCAAAGTCTTTTATGTTCCAATAACCAGTCCAATCCTCCACGTCTTGAATCTTTCCAAGAAAAGCAGAAACATCTCTTGCAAACTGTAATCCTATTTACTCTTTTGGTCAATTGTTTTACAACTAAGGCTTCAAAGTCCTTTATCCATACATAATGGGAAATTTCACCCTTAGTTATCAATAGCAAGTCCGTGTGGTTTCTTTGCTCAACCTTTACTACCCGCAAAGGATAAACGTTGTTTGAATCATCCAGACCAAAAACATTCACTGAAACGCCAGGATTTTTCTTTTCAAATTTGTCTATGTCTTTCAATGTAACTGGGTAGGTGAGGCCTTGAAAGTTGTAGCGGTGTTCATTTTCGTAATATTCTCTACCAACTCTTTCAGGATGATCTTTAACATACTTGGTTAACATTGCATACTTAAAACATTCATTACCTTCATTTTGCACATTCCTACACGATTTAGTGTTTTGGATTTTCTTTGGTAAAGGGATAAAACTACTACCCCTTAAACCATATCCATGCTTGTGAACCCTTACATCCATACCTTCGATTGATGACAAAGTCCATCCAGATCCTCTTCCTTCATGTTCTTGAAGTTTTGTTATAAGTTCTTCCAAGCATTCTTCAATAATATCATCGATGTTGGAGGTGAAGGTAAGGGTTCGGTTTTTGGTAATGAACGCTCTCAATGCTGTTTCACCATCAGTATTGTTAAACATAGCCTCTAACACCATTCCAAATTTAATAAAATTTAGCCTTTGTAATTCTTCCCTCAACGTTTGACCAACAAGTTCCTTAGCCTGGGTTATGAATGTTTCCAATTCCAATTGAACGTTATTAATTTTGAAATGTGTTACAACTCGTCCTGGCAAGGCTGTGGTGCGCAGTTGTCTTACATCTTCCAGTTCTTCTTCTTCCATATCCTCTTCTTCGGTGTCCTCTTCTTCGGTGTCCTCTTCTTCAATAGGTCTTGTAGCAGTAGATGGTCCAGCACCAGCAAATTGAATCACACTAGGTCTTCTTCTTTGCATTTGCTGTAGATAGCTGTCGTAGTAGTCCATCTGCTTCTGGTGCTCTTCCAAAAACCGGTCAATTGAGTCTAAGTCTATTTCATCCATGGTAATATCTTCTTTTCTATCTTCGTCTTCATGTAATTCTCTGTGTATGGTGAAAAGATCTTCGTCTTGAAAGATTTCCCCACAAATGTCGCAAAGAGCCATTTCAAACAGTTTGGCTTTGAATGCACACTCTGTGAATGTCCACGCAATAATGAGCAGCGCACTCCACCGGGACCCTTTATATCCGAGGCAGATAGGTGGGGAAAGTGACGTCATATGGAAACAGGTTATCACTTATGTGCTAAATTTAGCCTTTACACAACCGTTTGTAATACATTTATCAGTAGGCTTGATAAATTGATGATATTTGGTCTAGATTCAATAATTTGTACAAGTTTTTTCAAAGATGTCTGTTTGAGCAAGTTTATGTAGGTCAAGGTCATTTGGAATTATTATTTTGAGCGGGGGATAGAGCACTAAGCAGCATCATTTACTACAAAGTGCTCTATCCCCCGCTCACATTCTTTTTTAACTTTTTGTTTACACTTTTTACAAGGGTGAAACATCACCATCAGAGTCGGAATCATCCTCATCACGGAATAGGTAGCGATGACAATACATAATTCTTCTGGCAACTAACATCCTATCCATTGGACGATGGGGAGTGTCTTGTTCTTGTTCTTCTTCTTCTTCGATTTCCAATTGGAATTCCATTTCCGACTCAGATGACGACTCTAATGTTTCGTAGGCATGCAAGTCCACCTCATTGTCCGTTGAACCAGCTTCGTCAGAGTCCGTTTCAATATCCATTATCTCTTCCTCCTCCTCTTCTTGATCAACCGCAGGTAGTTGGTCCTCTACTTCTATAATTTCTAGAGGTATAACCTCCAGAATAGAGACAATTCTGTTGCGATGGAACACGGTGTTGTCAAGTGGAGCCATGGTATGAAAGTGGTGTATCTATCCAATTGGTTTGCCCTTTTTATACCCCCACCAACTATACATTTTATGTGGGTCAAGGTCACGTAAAGATACCCTTTGAGCGGGGGATAGACCACTAAGCAGCATGCTAGTCCATTGCCGCAAAGTGATCTATCCCCCGCTCTATTCCGCAGACCACACTCAAGTCCAAGTCCACATCCAAGTCCACATCCATATGTTACACTTTATTATTACTGCCACCAAGTAATTGTCACTCGCACATTTACTTGGTTTTGATAAAGGTACTGCACAAACTCCATATTGGTTGTTTGTTCGTTATACAAATGCATCATGAAATATGCAATCTTATCGATTGCGGCATTGTCCAACGGTTCGCAATTCACAAGTTCCAATGTGCCCTGGCTGGTCTTCTCCTCTATAAGTTCCACCACTTCGTTGATGTATTCTTCCAAGAGGATGAACTCAACACTGAAGCTCTCCATTGTTGTTGATAGTGTCTAGACAAATGCTTGACTAAATGCTTTATTCATCAGTCCTACATATATACCAATTTCCCCCTCCTATTACCCATTCCCCCTCTACCTTTATATGGGTCAAGGCCATCCAATAATACCCTTTGAGCGGGGGATAGACCACTAAGCAGCATGCTAGTCCATTGCCGCAAAGTGATCTATCCCCCGCTCTGTATTCCACACAAGTCCTAGTCTTTACACACACACATAAGCCCCCAGTCTTTTACACTTACTCATATACTCTGTCCTCCCTGCCAATTAAGAGTTCCCCATGTTTGCCACTATTTTCAATTAACCTTTCCAAGTCCCAAAACACAATGTCCAAATTAACCAAGTTCGCTCGTCCAATTTGAAACACACTATTCCCCCCAAAGTCACTTGCTCTCACTTGTTGTCCTGTATACTGCTTCTTCTTCCACGCTACAATCACTACCCTACCTTCTTCAACAACCATTCTTTTAACGTTATCATACACCTTCTTCAACATCCCTTTACAGTTTAAATAGTTTATGGTTACATACTCCCACTCCTTACCAATGATCAGTGATCCACTCATTTTCTAGCGTTCCACTGGAAGGTTCAAAGCAGAATGAAGTCGGGATGTACAGACCCCCCTCTTTTATACCAGTTAACCGGTTGTCCTTGCTGTAAAGTGGGTCAAGGTCATCCAATGCTACCCTTTGAGCGGGGGATAGACCACTAAGCAGCATGCTAGTCCATTGCCGCAAAGTAGTCTATCCCCCGCTCTGTATTCTACACACACACACACACACACACATGTCCCTGTCCAAGTCTTTCATTACATACCCAATATATATTCAGTTCCTTCATCATCACTATCACTCATCACTGCTTCCACAAACTCCACAGGATTAAAGTTAAATTGTTTCAATTGTTCTTTTAAGTTTTCAATTTGTTGGTCCTTTACTTCTAAAACACTGTGAAGGTGTGATATGTAGTCCGCTGCCTCGTTGATGCTTGCTACTCTCGGATCGCCTAACTTCAAGCTGGGAACTACACCCTGCAGCCTGTAGTAAGCCATACGCCTTTCTTGCTCCTGCCGTTGACCAGGACTGAGCAAGCCTTGCCCGTCTTGGCTCACCTCCAGCAAGGTCCGTAGCATTGGAGCTTTGCAGGCGTTTGCCTGAGCAACAGTTATGCTGTGGAATGGTCGAGCAGGTCCACGAGTAGCAGGCAGGACGTTGGCAGCACGCCTTCTTGAAGAAGAAGAGGAAGCCTGAGAAGTTTTGCAGTTGGAAGCCATGTTGAAGTGAGGTATTCAGCTAAGCGATACAAAGCAGAATAACCAAACTGCACATCAATACCCGTATATATACACTTATCAGTGGTGGGGGTACTAGCTAGCCTTGGTAAAGTGGGTCAAGGCCATCCAAAAACATTACCAGAACGGGGGATAGATCACTAAGTGGCATGTTAGTCCATTGCCACAGAGTGATCTATCCCCCGCTCTGTATTTCACATTCACGCACACATTCATACATACACACAAGTCCCAGTCCAAGTCTTTACCCACACACCTATCCACTCTCATCCTCACTATCATCACTGTCCAACAGGCTTTCACACTTCTTAATCAGTTTTTCCCATTTACTCCTAACATAAAGTAGCTCCCTGCGAGTATTCTCTAGCATTCTGTCCCTTTGCTCTATCACTTCGTCGTACCACTCGATGATGTTTGGTGGAGTCTGAGTTGCTGCATCCGTCGTGGTTGGTTGAGACGCCCCGCTGCTCCGCAACTCCTTCCTCACAGGACCAAAGCCGGAGAATCGGACACGACTTCTTGACGAAGGCCCCGATCGGATTGGTCCAATGCTCGGGCTGGAGTTGGAGGCGACCGGGCCAGAGGTAGAGGCTGGGACGTTCATAGCAGACATGGTGGTGTTCAGCTTAACGGTGTAAAGCAGAATGAGAGGACGGTTGATCACCACTCCTATATATACCCATTTTTAGTGGTGGGGATAACACTGGGGGGGGGGGGGGTTAAAAGAAATTTTGCTTAGTCTTCCCGGTCATCAGTTTTACATACCTTTAGCACACCCATTATTTTGGTTTCTTCAATAACTTTACACACCTCAAACACCCAAGCAAACAGCTCATCTATGTTGTTATAATTAATTTTTGTCCAGTGTTCATACTTATGAGTTTGGTTGTTTATAATACATAGATAAAATGTAGACCCGTCTTGTCTTATACAATACTCAACTTCCATTCTATGCTGGTTTAGCACTTCCCAAGCATTGTGTTGATCTATCAAGAAGTCACCACCTTTGTAATTGTACCGTGACATGTTTACCACGGAGCACAGAAACAGACTGAAGCAAATGAACGGCTCATACAAGCTTAGTAAGAGCGTTAGAGTGGGGGTATCACGTGATACACAACATTAGTTGTAAGTAATTTATATGGGTCAAGGTCATTCAAACTTTGAAAAATTTTTACCTCCAAACACTTGTAGCAAGCTACAAGTGTTTGGAGGTAAGTTTTTATTTGTTAATGATTTATTTGTAACTTAGTCTTCACCCTCAAGGACACGGTTTGAGATTGTCCCAGTGACTTTACATCACCGCCAGGTTAAAGTATTATACAAGTCAAGTATTTTTTTTTTTTTTTTTTATTAGTTGACTTGTATAATACCCCTCTCCCTTACTTTAAGAGGGTTAAGACTAAATTTGGAAAAATAATTTGGAAAAGACTTTTAAATATTGTCCAACACAACCTAACAATTTTGGCTTTTTCTTTTTAGTGAGCCCATGTCCTAATCCATTTCCCAAACAGATCGGCATCCTTTTCTTCGAATTAAATAAGCCCCGGGGACAAAAAATTCTCTTTGTACCATCGCAGGTGGTACTTTCATTCTATGAAGGCGGCCATCACCTTTTAGAATGATTTGCACATTTATGTTAAATGCTCCATAAGCTTGAACAATGAAATAATATTTTTTGTCCCTCTTGAGCCTATTAATTTTCAGCTTCTGCGGACTGTTGGGGTGTTTGAACTTGGACTTTTCAGGCATAATATTAAGGCTATAGGGCTTTGGTGTCGGAATTTTGATTTTCTTATTCAAGTGTCGTTGGCAACGATCTTTTTCTGGAAGAGCAAAACTCGGACAACAAAGAACCACAGCCTCTCTGCTAAACCAAACATAATCGCATTTATCACGCTTGCCAGCAGGGCATTTAACACGATTACGTTTCTTTTGTGTTGGACTCTTAGTGTTTTGGAGCTTCTCCGAATTAGGCTGGCTAGAAGAAATAGGGGTGGAAGGGGGTGGAAGAGGCAAAGATTGGTCAAAAGGAATGGAGCAAACAATTTTGGGTGGGGTAGGAGAGCGTGTTAGGTCTATGGAGGGAAGTTCAGGGGAAAAGATGGATTTACGGGATGCTTTGGTTGGTGTGGATGGCATGGGGGATATGGGTGAGGGACATTGTGATTTGGTATAGGATAGGATTTTTTGGGTTCTGCTGTAGGGGGTTATCCTCGACCTGGACGTCTCTTCGAAGACTGCAGACTCCGATCCTGAGTCCGATAGCAGCGAGAGTGCTGGAGAGGCTACCGGGACTCGACCGCTGAGTTTTCCTGACGATGGTGGAGGTGCACCGGCCTCTTCCACTGTCGGCGGCAGTGGCGACAGGCTGGGCATGGAGGCGGGCTGTGGTGGCGGCGGCGGCGGTGGTGGCATCGTCAGGCAGCTCAAGATGTTTGCAGTCATCAGATATTCCAGGATCGAGGCGGAGGATGATGGAGGTTGAGTCGTGTCGGTTGAGGTTGAAGCTGGCGGGTAGTTTTTGAGTTTAAGGCCCATTTTACCCATTGTAATAAATGGACTTAATGAGAAGAATAGATGAGAATGAAAAAGTGAAGTTATTATAAA